>CM062818.1:1117675784-1117988565 GCA_031772625.1 Pinus tabuliformis
TTTGTTTTGTTCAATCAATCTTAGTTTTCTGCAAGTACTATCAGTGTGTGGAAAAAGAAACAAAAACCAACCAAAAATATTTCCTTTCATGCCTCGTAAGAATAGAGATAACTCAGGAAAATTCTTACCAACACCCCCACTACTTCACATAGCCAGCCTTCTCTCTTCTTCATGGCTATGATCAAGAAGAACCCTTAGGTGAATAGCCAGACATATTTGAAGAACCTATAGGGGAAGAAGAAGAAGAAAACATTCCTTTGGAGCCAATGGTTGAACACAAAAATGCTAGGGGGAATAGAGAGAGAATAGAGGGTACCTTTCCCATTCGGGAGACCAATGGGGACACCAAAATGAATAATATAAACCCTTCCTCCCTACCTCATTTCCATGGTCTGACTACAGAAGATCCTGACACCTTTTTGTTTGAGTTTGTTGTTATCTGTTGAACCTATGACTATGTAGAAGATGAGAAAAAGTTGAAACTGTTCCCTTCTACTCTCAAAGATCCAACATTCGCTGGTTCAAGGGATTACCTAGAAATAGCATCACAACTTGGGCTCAGATGTAGCAAGCCTTTAACAACAAGTATTGAGACTATTGTAGGTCCAAAGATACTAAAGAAGAAATTTTCTGAATGACTATAGAAGTGATGAGTCCCTGGAAGACTATGAGAAGGTTCTAGCTCAGTTACAAAAGGGTCGGTGTACACTTGACCCTGATCTCTGAACTGGTCCTCCTCAGGGGAATTCGTGAAGATCTTCTAGACACCCTCCATCCACTAGCGAGGGGAGACATCTACCAACTATCCTATGAGGACACAAAGACTGTTTTCAGGAACCATTCTAGAGTAGCCAGAAAGAAAGGAAGGGGGAGTCAACCCATAGCCAGTACCTCTTCCTCTAGCTCATCCATTCAAGGAGAAATTGGAAACATGCTAGAAGACTTCAAGAGTGAGATGCTACAGAATATTTCCATGCAAATGGATACCTTACATATCCAAAGGAAACAAGAGGAAGCAGAGAGGGCTTTGGCCATTTTTTGCCTTGTATGCACCAGGAGGCATCCTAGGAATGAATGCCCATTGAACTCTATAGAGGTTTGTTCAGTTTGTGAAGAAAATCATTCTATCGACAAGTGCCCTTCCTTACCTAGACTTAAAGCTATATATCAAGGGGCTGAGGGAGTCATTGAACAGCTCTATTACATAAACCAAAGGAGGCCGCATGGACCTAGACCATATCAGCAGGGGATGCAAGGGACATCTCAGGCATACTACAACCCCAACCAAGTCACTTTCATACCTTCTTGGGGCCCCCCTGCTCATCCTTCCTAGTCCACACCTCCTCCTTGGTCCTTCACATCTCCATATCATGCCCAACCAGCCACCCATTCATTTCAATCCTATGCTCAGTCGCAGCCTCAGTGGAATGCATCTCATCAGGGGTGGAGGCCCCAATACAACTCTCCTCCCACTCTTTTGCCTCCACCACCTACCCAACCACAACTGTTACCTCGTGCTCCACCAAAGCAACCCCAAATTCCTGCCCAGCCAAATCCCAACCCAAACAACAGACAGGCTCCCCAAGCATATAGTGGGGAACCATCATGCCCGACTTATGTTGTGGAGATTCAGGAAATTAACTTGCGATTGCGGAAAGTTCTCCCAGATAGCCAGCCTCCACCCAGGGAGGTTGAGGAAGATAAAGAGGAAAGTGAACCTAAAGCAAATCCACCCTTTCTTGAGAGACTATCCGCAACAGTCAAACCTACCCCAAAAGAAACTGAACTCCTAGGAGAATTGAAACATTTATGTGTGAAGATACCACTTCTCCAAGCCATAAAAGACGTGCCTATCTACAATAGGTTGGTCAAAGAGAAGTGCTTTAGGCATCCAGGGAGGTGCAAGAGGGATGCCCCAACCATCAATTTCATAGGGCAACTGTCTGACCTGATGTTGGGGCAGGTAATCTATCCAAAATATCTGGACCCTGGAAGCCTAGTAATTGATGTCCACATCAATGGCACCATGATCCCACACACCTTGATTGATCTAGGAGCTACCATTAATGTGATGAAAAAGGACACAATGCTCAAACTCAACCTCCAAGGCTCCTTGAGGAAGACCATGACTATGCTACAACTTGCAGACACTCCACCGTGACCCTTGAGGGGATTGTGGAAGATGTGATGGTCTCCATTGATTCTTGGGAGTACCCTATTGATTTCTTAGTTCTCCAGCCAAAGGAAAAGCTCACTGGGTATCCTCTCATTCCGGGAAGACACTGGTTGGCTACTGTCGATGCCTACATCAGTTGTGGAGCTAGGAACATGACCATAAAGAACAGGCATATGTCCAAGCAGTTAATCCTATATCGTCCTGCCCAAACCTTGCTAGAACATGATCTACTTCTCTGGTTGGAGGAGGAAGATGAGGATGAAGTCTATTCTGCACCACTTTGTGCATTAGAAATCTCCAAGGGGTGAAAACCACAAGATGAGGATGATATGATTGAAAATCTAATTCAGAATCCACCCCCCAGTGTATCACCATTAGAGGACATAGTAAGAGAAACCCAAAACAACCCCTCAAATGATCTCTGTGTGGCCTACTCCACCTCTCTCCATGTTAAGAATATAGAGTTCAACCCAGAAAGAACCTTGAAAATCAATCCATCCCTATCCACTTCCCAGGAGAAGGAACTGTGTAGCTTGCTGAGAAAACACCTAGATGCCTTTGCCTGGAGTTATAAGGAGATGAAGGGAGTGCACCCTTTAGTATGTAATCATCATACATATATCAAGGAGGATTGCAAGCTAGTCAGGCAGCCTCAAAGGAGGATGAATCCAGCACTTAAAGATATTGTTAAGGAAGAATTTCAGAAATTGCTTGATGCAGGATTCATCTATCCCATCTCTGGTAGTGAATGGGTATCTCCTTTGGTGCTAGTGCCAAAGAAAAATGGTAAGTGGAGAATCTGTGTCAACTATCAGGAGTTGAATAAAGCCACTAAAAAGGACCATTTTCATTTACCTTTCATAGATCAAGTGTTAGACGGTCTGGCAAGGAAAATTTTTTTCTCTTTCCTAGACGGGTTTAGCGAGTACAATCAAATTCAAATCAGCTTGAAAGACTAAGACCACTTTCACTTGTCCTTGGATACCTTTGCATACCAGGTCCTTCCTTTTGGTTTGTGTAACGCTCCCGCCACTTTCCAAAGAGCAGTATTGAGTATATTCTCTAAATTAGTTCATGATGCAGTAGAGATATACATGGATGACTTTACTCCTTATTGTTCTAGACAAGTGTATTGAGATGAACCTGTCCCTCAGTCTGAAAAAATGTGAATTTTTGATGACTAAAGGGATCGTGCCAGGTCATGCAATATCTCAACAAGGATTGCAGGTGGACCCCAACAAAATTGCCATCATCCAAAGGGTCCCACCTCCTCAAAAAGCGAGAGATGTCAAAAATTTCCTAGGTTTAGCTCGGTATTACCAGAGATTCATTAAATATTTCAGCAAGCTAGCCTCTCCTTTGTTTGGCCTTTTAGGTAAAAATGTTGAGTTTATATGGTTAGAAAATTGTCAAGAAGCCTAGATACCTTGAAGAGAAAGTTCATGACTGCCCAATTCTGAGAGGCCCAAACTAGGCCCTACCTTTCCACATTCACACAGATGCCTCAAACAAAGCAATAGGAGAAACCTTGGGACAAATTGATGAAAAGTTACCTTATGCCATATACTTTATAAGCAAAAACTTGTCAAAGGCAGAGTTAAACTATAGGGTGACCAAGAAGGAACTCCTAGTTGTCATGCATTCTTTAAACAAATTTAGACATTATATCACAGTTATCAAACTTTTGTGCACACTGATCATGCTGCAATTAGATATTTAATGAACAAACTAGATGTGAATGCTCGCATTATTAGATGGTTGCTTTTACTGCAGCAGTTTTATTTGACCATTATTGTTAAGTCTGGTAAAGAAAATGTTGTTGCTGACTTTTTGTCTAGAGTAAATTTGCCTGCAAGAGAAGAAGGAATGGTGGATGACCAAATGCTAGATGAACATATGTTTGCTATCTCAGTACTCTCTCCATGGTTTTCTGATATAGCAAACTACTTGGTTTCAGCACAGTTTCCATCACACCTGTCCTCAAAAGAGAAGAGCAAGATAGTAAGGAAAAGTGCCCCTTTCACCTAGATTGGGGCCAATCTCTTCAAACTTGGCCCAATCAGATCTTGAGAAGATGTGTCAGGGATGAGGATGTCTTTAACATCCTCCCGACCTGTCATGATGGGCCTTGTGGAGGTCATTTTGCATCAAAAAGAACTACCTTCAAGATACTGCAAGCAGGCTACTACTGGCCCACTCTTCATCAAGATGTGAGGAGATATACCAGCCAGTGTGATCAGTGTCAGAGGATGGGGAAACCTACTCCAAAGGATGAAATGCCCATGCAACCTCAAGTGACCTTTGAGCCATTTGAGAAGTGGGACATGGACTTTGTGGGGACTGTCAGCCCTCCTTCAAAGTAGAAGCAATACATCATTGTGTGCACCGACTACCTGACAAAGTGGGTAGAGACAAAAGCAATCAAAGCAGCGATAGAGGAAAAAGTAGCTGAATTTTTGAGAGAGAAGATATTCTACAAGTTCGGGCATCCAAGAGAATTGGTCATAGATCAAAGTAGTCAGTTTAATTCCAAATTGATTGAATACCTACTCACACATCATAGAATCAAGCACAGGACTTCGACCCCTTACCATCCACAAGCCAATGGGCAAGTGGAGGTCACTAACAGAGCATTGGAAGGGATCCTGAGTAGTGAGCAGTAGGAAAAACGACTGGGCAGACAGATTAGTTGAGGCCACTTTTTCCTACAACACAACATGGAAGACCACTACAGGGTTCACACCCCATGAGCTGGTCTATGGGAAGAAGACTTTGCTGTTAATAGAATTTGAATTCAATACCCTGAGGATGGCAGCTCAACTGGACCTAGACCTCATCCATGCATAGAAAGAAAGATTACTTCAGCTCAATGGTTTGGATGAACACAAAATGCAGGCCCTTCTCCATACAGAGGTAGTTCAACTTCAAATAAAGATATGGCATGACAAAAATATCAAGGAGAAGCAATTCCAAGAGGGATATTTGGCACTACTCTATGATTCACGATATAAAGATTTCAAAGGAAAGCTAAGGACAAGATGGTTGGGACCCTACATTGTGGAAAAATGCAATGAAATGGTTCAGTTCTGATCAGAACCATTGATGATGAAGCCATCCCCATGCTTGTCAATGGACATCGGTTGAAAGTCTACAAGAAACCCCTCTCCAAGCGAGAGTTCATTGAAGATTTGAATAAGTCAGTGATGGTAGTGGAGCATGTCTTAGCCTCCACTTCATCCACTCACTAAAGAAAAAGAAAGAATAAAAAATAAGGACTCAAGTGAAAACCTCCATGAGGTGCTTAAGTCCCATCATTGGGTTGAAAACCTCTTTTGAGGTGGCCTAGTGATGTCAAAAAAAAAAGAGAGAGAAAAGAGAAAAATAATATCCTTGGGTGAAAACCTCCCTTGGAGACACCCAGGGCAGGCAATTAGGGTGAAAACCTCCCTGAGGCGCCCTAGTTGTTTTCAAAAAAAAAAAAGAGAAAAAGAAAAATGAATTTCCAATTGCATTGCAGGTTTGTAGGAGGACTACAAGAAGCAGTAGAAGGTGCCAAGGGAGCCCTGAAACCAACACCAACACCTATCCTACCTTCCCACACCTTTCTCCATCATTCTTGGCATTTTTTCACCTCACTGTGTTTATTTTTCAAAAAACTATGTTTTCTACAGGAAGCTTTGTGTTTTCTACAGGAAGCTCCTGTAAGAATTACAGAGAGCCAAAAATGGATATAAAAGGCAGTTTGAGGGATAGGGAAGCTTCATAAAAAATTGATAAATCCTCCTACAGTCTTCAAACCTCCTTGCCATCATTTCCAAGCTTGCATCACACCCCAAGCATCATTCTTCTTCCTGTCCAAGAAAAACACAGAAAAAACAGTTCTTCAGGAAAGGGAAAAAAACAAAAAATAGGAAAGGGAACAACACCATCAACCTCACCTAAAGCCCACCTATTACCTCTCCATCTCTATCTACATCTCTGGCATCATCCTCACAGCTCCAAGCATAGAAGGAAGCTGAAGTTTCAAGGGGAGAAGCAGCTACAGGATCTCCTGTGGGAATTCTTGTAGCTGTTGATCCCATTAAAATCCAGCATCAACAGCAAGAGGGTGCAAATATGAAGGTTGAAGAAGACACCTGAAACTCAGATCTAGCCAGAGAAGAACCTGCACAAGGCACAACCACACATTAGCAAGTAGACAACATGCATCAAAAGAAACAAGGGCATGCAACAGAGAGAAGGAACCACAGCACCTCACAAGCAAATACATTCAGATCTCAGGTAAGTAACTAACCTGCTCCTCTGTTTACATTTGTGTAATTAGAAGGCATGCAAAAGTAATGAGATGGTTGAGGCTGAATGAGGGAAAGGTGGCCAGTTAACTTGGCCACCTTCATCTAGTTGACTCCACTCATCCGAAGATATCACCCACACGTGCACACAGTCAACTCAAGAAAGATGTCAAGGACAAGTAGTGGAGGAAGTGTGAACTCCGATGCAATCATGAGGGATGATTACGAGGAAAGGGCCATGATGAGAAGGTAGGTGGGGGCCAACGGTCCAAATATGGCCAATGTACACTTTGCCAACTCACCCTCCATCACTAGAAACATCCATAGAAAGTGATAAGTACTCCTCCCCAAGAGCTCTCACCACCTTTTCCTTCATTCTCTCCTCGAAACTCCTCTCCTGCAATCTCCTCGTGCCCCCACAGCTTCGTAACCACATTCTCTATTAATCTCTCCCATATTCCTGCTCTCGGCATTTTCTACAGGAGCACCTACAGGGATTCTATAGGAGGGACAACAGTCTTCTACAGGAGGGCTAGTGAGTTGTTTTGAAGGGAGAAAACACAGGTTTTAGCATGATTCTTGGGTTGAGGAGGTAGGTTCCATGCATACCCCAATTTAATATCAAAATATGTAAGAAGTGGTTTAAATTTGAGCGTGAAATCAAGCCTTTAGGTGGAGGAAATACAAAAAAAAAAAAAAAAAATTGCTTATTTCTAAAAATACACAATCTCTCTATTTTTTCTTCAAAAATTGTTGTCTCCATCTCCACATTTGGTTTCCCAAATAAGAATAAACAAAATGATTGGAGGTTTTATGAGTAAGGAACCTACCAAATCCTCCAAGCTCCATGCACAGCCCCAGGTAGTGGACATATTCACAAGAGCAAATTGGATGAACTTTTTTGAGAAATTCAGAGGGTTTGATGAGGAAATTTCTCAAGAATTTTCCCACTCTTTGGTCCCTCACACCAAAACACATGCCACTGTTACCTTTAAAGGTATTTCTATGGAGATAACCCTTGAATTTATCAGTAGGGTCACTACCCTTCCTCTTGAATTGCCTTGGAGTAAGGATGAGAAACCAATTGGCCGGGCTGCTAAGAAAAACTTCTTCCAAAACAATGAAACCCCTGTAGATGATAAAAATGGCATTAGAAGGGATAGCATACCATATCCTTGGGATGAGGTTAGCTACCAAATAATCAAATATATTTCCTATGAGGGGAGGTACATCATTGTCTATGGTTACCATTTTAGAATCCTTCATGAATTAAGATATGGCACGGACACTCCAGCCCCTCAGAAGCTCAGCATCCCCTACTTCCTCCTGTAGTCTCTCACTGAATCTAGCACTAAATTTCAAGTAGGGAATTCAAAGCAGCTTGCTCACCATGGGTTAATCAAAATTTTAGTGGAAGAAGCCCTCCATACATTTACACTCCCTATAGCATGGGAAATCTTCCGAAACATGATAGCAGAAGTTGACATAAAAGCCCTAACCTATGATATTAGTCCTACTGGCAGTGAGGAGGAAGAGCAGCAAGGGGGAGAAGGTGAAGCAACTGGTAACTTAGCAGAAAAAAGGGAAGGAGGAAGAAACTAAGATAGAGGAGGAGAAAGCTGAAGAAACAGAGCAGGAAGAAACAGAGCAAACAGAGACAGAAAGAGAAACAGAAGGAGGAGAAAAAGGGGTAGAAAAGACAGAGCAAGAAGAAGTGTCCCCTGAGACTCTGGAAAGAGAGGCATCAGCTGCTCTCATTGCCCTCAATACACCCATCAAGCCAAAAACAGAAGAGGAAAAGGCAGACCTCAATGTATCTTAGGGCTAGGAAGAGCACAAGAATCAAAAAAGGGAAACCCCAGCCTTCTTCAAAAGTGCCAATTATTATTGAAGATTCACCCTCTGCCCAAGGAAAAGAATCCCCTTCCAAGGAAGATATCACACATGAAAGGGGGAATACTAGATCCCCCACATGGAAAGAAAAGGTATAACTACAGGACCCAAAAATAGTCCTACAGGAGGCACAAACAGTTCTACAGGAGACTCTGTCAAAACTACAGGAGACCCAAAAGCTTGAGAAAAGGGTAGAAGGACAGCCACAGGGAAAGGAGAAACAAACAGAGCTACAAGAACCTGATCCCCAGCCCAGTCTTGGCTCCTACTACAATCTTCTTGAGGGGGGGAGAATAATTCCACAAAAATTTGCAATTCCACTATTCTTTGAATTAGAGAAAGAAAGGATAAGGACCCATAGGTGGATGAAAATAGCCAAATCCAAAGGAGTTGAGGATGTTGGCCATATGGAAAACAAACTCAGAGAAATGGGCAGAGAGTTAACTTCTGTCAGACACAGAGAAGAAATCACAAGAAGCCACCTTGAAACTGAAAATGAATTACTAAGAAGACAGCTGCAATAGAAAGAGACCCAACCAGCATGCATGGCTAGCTGGTCCATGGAGGCATTGCAATGTAGGACACCAACAAAATCCTATAGCTTGTATCTCAAGGACCAATGGTTGCAATTTCAGATAAAGACTTTGGCACAAAGATTACTGGCAGTTTATGGACCTGTGTGACCAAAGCGCATCAGAAGATAAGGTAAAGATGGCAAAATTATATCTACATAACATGGCCCTCACAGACATGAATGTGTGGGACCCCAATGCCAGGTTAAGGGACCTGCAACTAATGGCCATGGCCTCATGGATGAACCATGAAGAGTTAAGGACAGTAGAAATAAGAAGGTTGATGATAAAGGAGTAGAATGAGCCATTAATGATCAGAGCTGAGCCATTAGACCCCATGGCACTCATCAACACACATAACCTGCTTGTCAATAATCCTCAAATTGCCCCAAGATATATAAGTGATCAGGCACAAGCCATTGCACACTTTGAGGATATGGAAAGGCTACTTGGGGATGACTGTGTGCATGCATGTATGAGGAGATGGAACACCTTACCACACAGTCTACAGATCAGGGAATATCATTCCTCAATGACGATGAAGGAGGCACTAGTGCTCCATGCAGAGGCTGAAGGTCGAATGGATTGGCCTCAAATTGAGTCCCCAACTACTGCTAACCATGCTGGAAGGTAGAAGAGAAGAAGAAGAGCAGGAGGAGTGGGAAGAGATAGACAGGAAGGCAGGATTCTTTGACAAGGAAGAGGAGACCACATCAGAAGCATGGGATGCTAGGGAGGCCACCAAGGCCATAAAAGATGAGGAGATGGACTAAGTTGCTCAGAGGATGAGTAACACTTTCAGTAGGGGGTGATGATGAACCTCATAAATGGGTAATTATATGGGCTCATTTTACCTCCTAACCTAGTCAAATCATCCATTCTCTTAGATTATTGTACGATTTTCTAATTATATTCATTCTTATAGGGTGAGTTGAGTTAGTTATGATGCCATGTGATCTAATATGTGTTTAATGTAGATTATTGATGAATTTTTTGGTCAAAATCAAGGATACAATGGAAAAATGGTAGCAATAACTCAAAGTATACAAAGGAGAGGGATTATAGGATGGAATCCCCCTCATTTATTACTCCTCACTTTGAATTCCCCTTCATTAAGCTCGAATTACAAGTAGCCAAGTCATGCACTAGAAGGCAACCAAGCAAGTGGAGGATCACTGATGATTATCTCGAGTTTTGGGAGCCAAGCCTCCCTGATTTTAAGGAAGTTGTTGATAGCTTCATTTGTATAAGTAGAGAGGCTTAGGGCCTCACTAGGGTCAGATTTTTGTTGGATTTTTGTTGTAATTTTGCTTATGTAAACTCTGCTCAACTTCAAGCTTATTATTTGATAGTTCATGTAATCTTGTTATTGTTTTGGAAATAAAGATGGAATCATTTTTGAGCTAGCATTGAGTTACCTCAGAGCGCCAAAGCTCTTGGATTAGGGCCCAATGCAAATACCCAAGCTCCTCTTTAATTTTATTTGTATGTTTTATTTCAGTTTGTAGATTAGGTTGTTGTTAGATGAATTTCTTTTATGGTCAAGAATAGGTTGCTTTTGATGATTCAATAGTTTGCTTCCATTTATGCTCTCTATAGCAAGTTAAGCGGTGACAAATAAAAGATCCAAAAGGCTAGAAACAGTGCCTTGGGCTCTCTTCCTCCCTTTGGGACCATGATTTGAGGCAAAGACTCTCTTGCTACCCCAAAAACATAGATTTTCCTCATTCATAGGACTTCTAGTGTTTACAGCTTTTTAGTTGGTTAATAGTCTAGTTTGCTTTGCTTCAAAACTTATTCATCATGATTACTTATTTATTTACCATAGTCTTCTTCCATGCTTTCCTTCCTTGCAGCAGTTATCAACATTTCCTTTCATAGATCACAGTTTAGATTAGTTTGATGCAAAACTCTGTTTTTCTAGATGCACTTATTTCATTGCTTGCTTAATCTCATTGGTTGACTATCAATTTTTTATGTAGAAAATATCTTCTAGCAGTAGGTCAGCTTATCATCCATCCCATCCTCCATCCGATCCATGCCCTCCAGGTCACCCAAGTCTCCCCTCAATTCTACCTTATTTTCCTGCATTTTCCATAGCATTTCTTCTTCTCTCCTTGAGCAAATCCAATCATCTTTCTCTCTCCTAATGATTCTTGGTAGACCCTAGGTGCCCTAACACTTCATTCCAACCTTCATTCACCTTTTCCACCCACTCTCACACCCTCAAAATAGCCAAAACTACTCTCGGCCTCCTCCTGTAGGCCTCCTGTAGAACATTGTTTTTCCTCCTGTAGATTTCCTATGTCCTCCTATAGATTTTCCTATAGGCTTTATTTTGAAGGCCGAGTGTGGGAAAAGCCTCCAGAAGGCCACTTGAGACCTCCTAGGACCCAACCACACCATCCTACATCCTCACAAGTCCCAAAACCGCCCTTCAACACCACCTATCCGCTGCCACATTCACAAACAATAAATCACATGCATGTCAGATTCACATAAAAATACATAAAAATTCAAAAAGATGTTTTTTGCTCATTTAATTCCAGAAATATCCTAGTTAGATGTTGTTTACTTCCTTGAGTAGGTAATGGCACTCTTTCCATGGTTTTCATAGTGCTTTCTGCAAAAGTAGGATTAGTTGGTTAAGTAGGATTTATGTGGTTTGCTTTACATTCCAGTGTTTCTCCTTTTTGCAGTTAGAGTAGTATCTGTAGAGTAGTCTTTCTCTCGTTTCATCACATATAGAGCTTCTTCTAGAATCCATAGAAGTTGGCTTGAGCTCCTAGTGATCTTGCGTCGACTGACCAAGTGACAACCAAGGATAATTTTAGGGGCGAATGTTCGCCCTTTGGCAAAATTAAGGGGTTTTAAATTTTTAGTGGGCGAATATCATAGTACATTTTTAGAAATCACCTCAAATAGCCCACCTTATTTTAAGGGAGAGGATAAAAAAGGTAAATTTAGCCCTTGAAATTAGGACTTACAACCTTCCATTCGCCCATTTTCAAGAATAGGTTTTATTTAAGTGAATCCATTCGCCGTTATCAAGAATAGGTTTTATTTAAGTGAATCCTATGGGCCAAATACCATATTTATAAAAGAGGTATGGTAAATTAATAAAAATATAAATAAATAAAAGGTATGGTAAATAAATAAAACATTTTTTATATTTACTCCATAAGTCACCTTATATACATGTAAGGGTGTAAACAAATAAAAATATAGGTAAAGTGGAGGCATGGTAAATAAATAAAACGTCTTTTTATACTTACTCAAAAGGTATGGTAAATAAATAAAAATATAAATAAACTAGATGTATCATAAATAAATAAAACCTCTTTTTATATTTAGTCCATAACCCTCGTTCTATTTATGAAGGCTCAAGAAAGAGGTTTTATTTAAGTGAATCCTATGGGCTAAATACCATATTTGTAAAAGAGGTATGGTAAATTAATAAAAATATAAATAAACGAGAGGTATGGTAAACAAATAAAACATTTTTTATATTTACTCCATAAGTCACCTTATATTTACGAACACTCAAAAAATGGGTTATATTTAGGTGAAACCTATGGCCAAAATACTATGGGACAAATACCATGGACTAGATTGTTATTAATACCATGCAAAAAATCATTATTAACCCTAATATTAGAATTAATAAAAATAAAAATGGCACATGGTATTGACCCATGTTATTCACCAAAATGGCACATGGTATTGACCCATGGTATTCACCTGGAATGTAGCCTATTTAAATGGGGGAATTAAACCAGCATGTAGCCTATACTTTACAAAGTTTTATTATTTAGTGAAAGACTCGCCAAGATCTTACAAGATTTTATAATTGAGTAAAATATTCGCCATGCCTGGTGAGAGATTCGCCAAAAAATTATATATACATATTATATTATTGATAAAATCGCCTTCCATTTTTCCTATATACCATGGAGATTCGCCCATTTATTATATTTATAAATTTAGGGGGGTTCTTAAAATTTTCCCTGGTGACAACCTGTAGTAAGAACTAGTACTTGTGCATACAACACCGTCGCTTCCAAGTTTGTTACGAACTACCAAGTTGATAAGAGTAAAGTAGGTAGCTTGGGAGTTGCAGCATTATTGCTGCAATACTGGAGCTCACCACAACTAGCCTGGCTGATCTCAACCGTTGATTTATATCGTCTGATACAACAGATTCCGTGCAATATCGGGCACTGTCTAGCACGATCGATATCAGGTCAAGAGCACGCGAGAAAAGTGGTTTTCTCGTGCTACATGTCACTAGATTAGGTTAATCGCGTGAATTTGAGAAATACCATTTACCATTCTTTAAGTGCGAGAGATACCGCTTACCACTTGGGAATATTTCTCACGTGCTTAATACGTGCTTTTAATAAATACGTTTTAACAAAGGTTTAGTGCTTAAGCCTAGAATAACCCTTAATGCTAACCGACTGTGACTTATCAATAAAATGCATAAACATAAAATAATACCTAATTAGGGTCCAAAACGTCAATACACAGATTCAAGAGAAATTCTGCACCAGGAATAACACACAACACCACACTTAATCAATTATTCAATAACATAAAAATTACAAAGTCTTGGCCCTCTCGGCTCGATTACAACAATTTTTCTGACCTCTGTTTCACTTGCAAACCCTATCTCTCTCTCTCTCTCTCTCAATTTCTCACTTACTCACTCTCCTATTCCATTCCAATCTCTCATTACACTTTTTCCTTTCTTTTATGGATCAAATCCTATCGTAACAAGATCGACAACTCAATCTCTATTTTTATCAGTTTAACAATTAAATTCCTATTCTCAAGCTCTAAGACACACCTATTCTAACACTTATCTCCTATTCTAAAAATAATACAATGATTTAATTATTACAATAATTGAAATAAAGTTCAATTCGAGAGATCCAACCCTCTCTTCTAAAACTAATTTTGGACCACTCAAGTCAATAAAATTCATCTCATGTTAGCCACAACATGTGAACATACAATCACATTGCTGGCTAAGTCTGAATGCTCCTGCATCAGACTCCCAGGGAAGAAAAGAATCATTTATCAATTTTTCAGGGTTTACTCCATACTTCTGTAATTCTACTGTTGTTAACCAACTAGCATCCTCCATTGGTTGTCCCTTCCATTTGACTAGATACTGAAAATAATCTTGTCCTCCGGTTCTTTTGGATACTATTTTCTCCAAAACAGCTTCCACCTCTTTCTTGACTATATTTGGCATTTTTTCTTTCCAATTTAAAGTCTAAACTTCATCTTCTGTAGGTTCATTTTGTAGCTCTTATTCTATCTCCTTGTATGGATACAAATCTGCAACATTGAAGATAGGTGATATTCCAACCCCTTCTGGCAATTAAATTTCATAAGCATTGGTTGAAAACTTTCTCACAATTTTGCATGGCCCTATCCTTTTCATCTTTAGTTTATTGTAAAACCCAACAGGATACCTTTCTTTCCTCAAGTGTACCATCAATATCTCTAGCACTTGGGATTCCTTTTCTCTCCTCTTCATATCAGCTCTCTCCTTGTATTTGCCACTACTTTCCCGCAATCTGTCTTTGACATCTCCGTGTAGTCTCTGCATCTACTCTGAAAACATTTCATCCTTTGCACTTATTGTCTCCTGTTTGGCCAAATTTCTGAGCTCATACACACCTCTTGGATTCATTCCAAAAACAATCTGAAATGGACTCAACCCAGTACTTTGGTTTGGAGTATCATTATAAGAAAAATCAGCTTGATCAAGTGCTAAATCCCACTGCTTAGGATTTTGATGCACTAAACTTCTCAATATGTTTCCCAAGCTTTTGTATTTACCACTTTAGTCTATCCATATTTTTGAGGGTGATATGCTAAACTAAAACTAAGGTTAGCACCTGGTTTCTTCCAAATAGTTCTCCAGAAATGCCCAACAAACTTTGTATCGCTATCAGACACAATACTTATAGTCAATCCATGTAACTTACAACTTCTGAAAAAAAACAGATTAGCAATATGCATTGCATCACTAGTCTTTTTACATGCAATGAAATGTGTCATTTTAGAAAATCTATCTACCACAACATAAATGGAATCATTTACTCTTTGAGTTCTAGGTAATCCCAAAACAAAATCCATACTAACTGCATCCCATGGTTGGTCTGGTATTGGTAATGGATGGTACAATCCTGTATTTTGGCTTCTCCCCTTAGCATGCTGATAGATCCTACACTTCTCAACAAATTTCTTAACATCAGTTTGCATATTTGGCCAATAGTAAAAAGAATTTACCTAAGCAAAGGTTTTGTCTTGTCCAAAGTGCCCAAATAACCCTCCACTGTGTTTCTCCTTGATTATGTTTTCCCTCATAGAACATTTGGGAATACACAGTTTGTTACCTTTAAACATCAAAACTCCTTGGATAAGATAACCTAACCTCTGACTTCTATTATGAACTACTGGATTTTGTACAACTGCATAAATATCTTTAGATTCTGCATCATCTTTATACATATCAACCATTTCTTCAAATCCTACAACACCAACTCTTAATTCTTGCACAATGAAAGTTACCCTGCTTAGAGCATCAACAACTTTGTTTAACTTACCACTTGTATGTTTTATCACAAAAGTAAAGCTTTTCAAAAATGATACCCACTTGGCATGCTTCTGGTTTAATTTTGGTTGGTTGTTTATGAACTGTAATGCATGATTATCAAAATACAATACATACTCTTTTGGTAGTAAATAATGTCTCCACTTTTTTAAAGCTTGAACAATAGCATAAAATTCTTTATGATAAGAAGAATATTTATTCTTAGCTTCATTTAATTTCTCACTAAAGTATTCTATTGGTCTTTGTTCCTGACTTAAAACTGCTCCAATTGCAACCCCAATAGCATCAGTTTCAACTTGGAAAACTTTTCCAAAATCAGGCAAAGCTAAAATTGGTTTTTCTGTAATTTTCTTCTTCAGAAACTTAAAATTTCAGTCTATTGTTTCTGTCCACTTGAATGGCTAATTAGTCTCTTTGATTTGTTTCAATAATTTGTGCACAAATCTTACTAAAATTTTTGATAAATTTTCTATAAAAACTTGCAATACCATGAAAGCTTCATACCTCAAATATGTTTCTTGGAATAGGCAAGTTCCAAATTTCTTGGACTTTCTATGGATCCATTTTCAGACCTTCTTTAGAAACTATAAACCCCAAATATATTAATTCTTCTTTCATGAAACTACATTTCTTTAGATTTATTAGTAGTTTCTCTTTCTGAAGAGTTATTAGAACAAACTTAAGATTCTCCATATTTTCTTCTTTGCTTCTACTGAAAACTAGAATATCATCAAGATAAAGAATGGCAAACTCGCATGCATATTCCTTCAAGACTTCATTCATCAATCTCATGAATGTGTTGGGTTCATTAGTGAGTCCAAAAGGCATCACTGACCACTCATACAACCCAATGTTTGTTTTAAATGCAGTCCTCCATTCATCTCCTCTAATCCTTATTTGATGGTATCCACTCTTCAGATATATCTTAGTAAAATACTTTGACCCACTTAAATAGTCCATCAAATCATCCATGCATGGTAAGGGAAATCTATACCTAATAGTAATCTTGTTTATGGCTCTGGAATCAGTACACATGCGACATTCACCTCCTTTCTTTGGACTGAGTATTATTGGTACAACACATGGACTAAGACTCTCTCTGATTAATCCCTTATCCATCAGTTCTTGCACTTGTCTCCCAACTTTTTCATTTTCTTGAGGAGTTAACTTGTATGCTGCTTTATTTGGAAAAATTGCTCCAGGTATTAGATCAATGTGATGACTAATACTCCTGATTGGTGGTAATGCATTTGGTAGCTCATCCACAATAATATCAGCAAAATCACTCAACAGAGTTTTGATTTCTTCAGATAAATCATCTAAGTTTGTGGAAGTTAAAATTACCTTAGGTCTCCTTATGATAGCAAAATGTATATGTTCATCCTTCTTGACTTCTTGTAGCAATTCCTTCCCACTCATTAGCATAAAATTGTTTCCAGGCACTTCTTTGTCTTCTTCATCCTTCAATGGCAGCAGTGTATGTTTATTCCCATCCTTATCTAGAGTATAAGTGTTTCTTCTCCCATCATGTATAGCTTTCTGATCAAACTGCCAAGGCCTTCCCAACAATACATGGCATACATCCATTGGAATTACATCACATAATACCACATCCTTATAAGTACCAATTTGGATTTATACTTTGCATTGTTCTGTCACAATAAGTTGATGTCCTTTTTGTAGCCATGATACTTTGTAAGGAGTAGGGTGTACTGTTTTCACTAATCCTAACTTGTCCACCATTTCTATAGAAACCAGGTTATCAGTGCTTCCACTGTCAATTATTACTTTACAACATTTTCCTTTAGACTTGCATGTAGTCCTAAATAAACTCTTTCTTTGAGTTGGTTCTCCTGTCTCTTTCTCTGCTTTAAGCAATACTCTTTTCAATAACAAATATTCTCCTACTTCGCGTGATTCTTCCTTATTTTCAATTTGAGGTTTTTCTTCCTTTGCCTCAGCCACATTCACATTTGCCTAACTTGTTTCTTTATTATGAGGGAATTCCCATGATCCATGTCCCCATTCTCCACATGTATAACACTGAATTTCGCTTCGTCGTCCTCTTCCTCTGGGTGCAAATATCCCTCTACTAAAATCTCCTCTTTGTGGTGGTATACTACTTGAACCTCCTACTTCACCTTGAGGGTGCTGAAATCTTGATCTCGTAGTTCCTCTACCTCTTGCTGAACTTTTCCCTCTGTTCCTATGATTTTGTGTCCTCGACATCCTCTCCTCTTCTTTCAAAGCTACTTGATAGGCATCTTCAATTGTCTTCAGACTCAGCAAGCTGATTTCATCATGTATGTCATATCTCGAGCCATTGATGTATCTGGCTACCTTTTCTACATCATCCTATGGATGTCCTTCTCTAATTCTCAGCTTATAAAATTCTTTTTTGTATTCTTTGACAGTCATCCCCTTTTGTCTCAAATTCTGTTACTGTTTGAAAAGATTTAACTAATAATATTTTGGCATGAATTTACCTTTCAACCTACTCACCATTTTATCCCATTGTTTGATCTTGGGCTTCCCTTTCTTTCTCTAGATGTTTGTAGTTCATCCCACCACATAGTTGCATGACCCTTCAATCTGGTAACTACAAATTTCACCTTCTTTTTGTCATCAATATCCTCATAGTCGAAATAATTTTCCAATGAAATGATCCATTCCATCAACTCTTCTACATTGAGATTCCTGTCATACAAAGGTATTTCCACCTTTGGTATTCCATTTACTTTGGCCAACATTTTGAGAACTTTGGTAGCTTTGCTTTCATCCTCTTCTTCTTCCTCGGAAGATTCCTCTGCAGCATTGGCATCTCCTTCATCAGGTGCTCTCCTTTGAGCAATTTCCATTGTCTCCATCCTTGTACATAGGTTTTGAATCTCTTCGAGCAAAACTACATTCGCTACAGGTCTCCCCTGACCTATGCCAGCTCCTCTCCTAGGTGGCATGTTTATTGTAGCAGACTTAATCCTTGAGCTCCGATGCCAAATGATGTGGATGGTTACCAAAATTGATGTGGTAGTCTACAATTAGACTAATGGTTCACTTAAAAACCAATTATTTGCGCGTTAATATACCCAATCCTACAGATATCGTGATGTATCATGCACTAACTAGCCCGACTGATCTCCATTGTCGATCTATCCCGTCTGATCCAACGCTACCACGCAATATTGCGTGATGTCTAGCACGATCGATATCAGGTCAAGAGCACATGAAAAAAGTGGTTTTCCCGTGCTTCATGTCACCATCTTAGGATAATCACGTGAATTTGAGAAATACCATTTACCATTCTTTAATCACATGAGATACCACTTACCACTTGGGAATATTGCTCACGTGCTTAATACGTGCTTTTAATAAATATGTTTTAACAAAGGTTTAGCGCTTAACGCTAGAATAACCCTTAATTCTAACCGACTGTGACTTATCAATAAAATGCATAAATAGAAAATAATACCCGATTAGGGTCCAGAATGCCGATACACAAATTCAAGAGAAATTTTGCACCAGGAATAACACGCAACACCACACTTAATCAATTATTCAATAACATAGAAGTTACAGAGTCTTTTCCCTCTCGGCTTGATTACAACAATTTTCCTGACCTTTGTTTCACTCACAAACCCTATCTCTCTCTCTCAATTTCTCACTTACTCACTCTTCTATTCCATTCCAATCTCTTATTACATTTTTTCCTTTCTTTTATGGATCAAATCCTATCCTAACAACATTGACAACTCAATCTCTATTTTTATCAGTTTATCAATTAAATTCCTATTCTCAAGCTCTAAGACACACCTATTCTAACACTTATCTCCTATTCTAAAAATAATACAATGATTTAATTATTACAATAATTGAAATAAAGATAAATTTGAGAGATCCAACCCTCTCTTCTAAAATTGATTTTGGACCACTCAGGTCAATGAAATTCATCTCATGTTAGCCACAACATGTGAACATACAATCACATAGCTAGCTAAGTCTGGATGCTCCTGCATCACCAAGGCTCCCCCACAACTTTATATGACGCATTAGTATGGATATGGAAAGGAAACGCCTGATTAGGACATCTTAGGATGGGTGCAATGGTCATATTTTCTTTCAACACTTCAAGGGCCTCTTGAAAACTATTGGTCCAATAGAAATATGAATCTTTGGCCAGTAAACCAAACAAAGGTGAAGCCACTTTACTAAATTCTTGGATGAATCTCCTATAATACCTAGCTAGTCCCAAGAAGCTCCTGACATCTCTTTACTTTTGAGGGGTAGGGACCCTTTCGATGATGGCGATTTTGTTTGGGTATACCTATATCCCTTCCTTGGATATGGAATGGCCAAGGAAAATATCCTGATTCATTAGGAACTCACTTTTCTCAGGGCTTAGAGAGAGATTCATTTCAATGAATTTATTTAAAATCTTACACATATTGGAGAGAGCTTCATGGAAGTCACATCCATAAGGAGTGAAATCATCCATGTATGTTTCAACAGAGTCATGAACCAATTCAACAAAAATACTCAAAACTTCCCTCTAGAAAGTAGCAGGTTCATTGCACAAACCAACTGGAAGAACTCTATAAGAAAAGTCACCCCAAGAACATGTGAATGTGGTCTTATCCTGGTATTTGGGGAGGATCTGGATTTTATTTTATCCACTAAATACATCCAAGAAGGAGAAGAATTTCTTCCCTACAAGGCCATCTATGACTTGGTCAATGAAGGGAAAGGGAAATGTTCCTTCTTTATAGCCTTGTTGAGTTCCCAGTAATCCACACATATTATCCACTTCCCATTCTTCTTAGGAACTAACACAAGAGGTGACACCCACTCACTATCTAAAATGGGCTATAAGAACCTTGCATCCAATATTTTTTGTAGTTCTTCTTTCACAATGTCACTGGGTTCATCCTCCTTTATGGTTGGTGCAATGGCTTGCATCCCTCCTTGATGTAAATATGGTGAGTACAAACCAAGTGATGCATGCCTTTCATTTCCTTATAGTCCCAAGCAAAAGCATCCAAGTGTTGCCTCAACACTTTGCACAATTATTCTGGATGGGCCAAACTATAAAATATTGACATGGTTTGGACTTGAGTCAATAGGGCATAAGTCAACCCAAGTATTACTCCCATATTCTCTCATCAACTCATCAATTGGTATGGGAGTGGGAGGTTTATTCTGAAGGATATGGTCAATGATATCATCTTCATTAGGTTTCCCCCCTCCTGTAATAATATCTAGAGTGCAGATTGGGTGGGGGGTGGTGTGATACAGTTCATCTTCTTCCTCCTCTTCTAACCACAAGGGTAGTTCATGCTCAATAGAAGGCTAAGAAGCAAGATACAATACCAACTATTTAGACAAATGCCCATTCTTAATGGTCATGTTCCTAGCAATATAACTAATGTAAGCTTCAACAATGACTAACCATGACATTCCCAAAATGTGAACATAGCCATTAAACTTGGTTTTGGACTGGAGAACTAGGAAATTAGTAGGATACTCCCAAGATTCAATGGATACCATAACATCTGCAATAACTCCCTTAGGAGCTACTATGGATATGTCTGCAAATTGCAACACTGTGGTGGTCTTTCTCAAAGACCCTTGGAGGTTTAGATTTAGCATGGTTTCCTTAGTCATCACATTTATTGCAACCCCAAGGTCAATCAAGGTGTTAGGGACTATAAGGCCATCAATGTGCACATCTATTACAAGGCTTCCATGGTCTAGATATTTCGAGCAATTCACCCTCCCAAGCATAAAATTAGATAATTTCCCAACAACATTTATGGTGGGGGTGTCTCTTTTTCTTCTCCTAAGCTTTTTGAAACATTTATGCTTGATGAGATTATTATAGATGGGAACATCTTTAAAGCCTGGAGAAGGGGTATTTTAATAAACAAATTCTTCAATTCTCCCAGAAATTCAACCTCTTATGGGGTGTGATGGCTAGGGTAGATCAACCTTTCAGGAAAAGGAGGTGGATTTACTTGATGAAAACTCTCTTCCTTCTCTTCTTCAATCTCTTTAGGTGGACAAGGTGGGTGGTTATCTGGAAACACTCTCCCAGGCTGAAGGTTGATCTCCTAGATTTCCACAACATAATCAAGATAAGATGTCTCTCTACTATAGACCTGTTGTGATTTCTTATTGTTCGAATATGGATTTGGTTGAGAAGTAATTTTAGGTTGCCTAGGTGGATTAGGATGAGTGAGTTGTGGTTGAGGTTGGGGTGGAGGTAGTAAGTAGGAGGATGATTAATTTGAGTCATCCACCCTTTGGATGGGTTGCCCCATTGAGAAGATTGGGGTGGATATGGCTGAAAAGGATGGTTGACAGGTTGAGGAGGATATGGAGGAGAATAAAGCTAGGAAGGAGCTGTGGAATAGGATGGATGAATGGAAGAGTACCAAGGTTTCAAGGGTGCATTATGATTTGTATTATAATAAGAGAAGTGTGCACCTTGCATGCCTTTTTTATATGGCCGAGTTCCTTGAGGTCTTCTTTGATTGATGAAACAAAGTCACTCTGACCCTCCTTCTTCCCCTTGATATACAAATTTTAGTCCTAGCAAAGAAGGGAATTTGTTTGTTTCATGATTTTCTTCATATACTATGCATACCTATATGACATTCAATGGGCACCCATTCCTAGGATATAATTTTGTGCATCTAGGGGAGAAAATAGATAGTGTATTTTCTTCTTCCTCCTACTTTCTTTTGATTTGGATGGTATCCATTTGCAGTGCAAAGGTATGCAATGTTTCACTCTTGAAATCCTCCAAGATGTTACTTATCTCATTCTTAATGGATGTTGTGGAGGGAGACAAATTGACCAAGCCTTGACTAGCCCTACGCTTCTTCCTAATATCCCTAGAGTGGTTCTTGAACACATTTTTAATGTCATCATAGGATAACTGATAGATATCTCCTCCAAATATCATGTTGAGGATTTCCAACATATATTCCCTAATCCCTAAGAGAAGAACTAGTTTGAGTGATTCAGGATCAAGGGTGCAGTTGGCCCTCCTATAACTGAGTTAAAATTTCTCCTCATAGTCTTCTAGGGATTCATCAAGTCCAAGATTCATACTAAGGATTTCTTCCTTGGTTTCTTTGGACCTACAATAATATTTGTACTTGCTATTGAAGGTCTATTGCATTTGGACCAGGTAATGATGCTACCCCCAGGCAAACCCATAAACCAATGCAAGGATACATCTTTAAGGGTAGAGGGGAATAAATTCAGCTTCTTCTCTTCAGAGGCATATTCATAGGTCCTAAAGACAACATAAAATTCAAACATGAAGGTATTAGTATCTTCATAGGGTAATCCATGGAAGTGTGGAAGGGAATTAGGGCTTATGTTCTTCATTCTACCATCTCCATTGGTCTCTCTGATAGGGAAAACATCATTGTCCCTATTTTCAACCATAGTTTGGGTAGGTGAAGTGGGTTCTTCTTCTTCCCCAATAGGTTCTTGAAAAATTTCAGGTTGCTCACCTAGAGGGTCTTCTAACTCCCACATAGTCAGAGAGGGAAGCTCATAGTCACTGAAGGAGAGTGAAGGTTGACTGTTTGAGGGTGTGGGGGTTTTTGGTAAAAATAAATCCTGATTATCGCTACTCTTATGTGGCATGATTTTCTTTTTTTACTTTTTCAAAAAATGTATGCAAAACAAAAATCGATGCTTAAGTAGAAACAACATCTAATTAGAAACCTCCCCAACAACAATGCCAAAAAAGTGGTGATCCCTAGTACTGCACCAAGATTTTTGCAACTCCCAAGGGCTCCTCAACTAAAATTATCAACCTATGGTTCATACAAACTTCGAGGTGGCAGTGATATATGCATAGCAAATAGGATTCCACTCATGCCACCCTCAGTTATGACATTAGATCAAAAGTGCTCAAAGACCCTTGCTCCTATTGAATTAGAATGAAATCTTGTTGATAAAGGTACAAATGGAAATAAAGTCTATCTATGAAAATATAAATGCCATTGACGCAACTTGTAAATGCTAACTAATCAATTCATGAAAGGACAAAGGCTACTCTACTTTCAGAAAGAAAGTTATGTTATCTTGCAGAATTCATTAGATTACCACATCTACTTGCAGAAAAAAAGCTAATTTATCTTGCAGAATTCATCAGATTACCAATCAAAATTTCATGTAACATCTACCTAGTGCACAATTTCTTATAAGTCAGTAACCTACTTGCATGATAAAGAAAGTAACTCTACTATATTTTTGAAATGAAGATAAGGAAGGGTTGGAGTGGCCTAGGAGCTTTCGTTGATCATAAAATCACAGGTGGGGGTCATTGTGCATCTAGACTAAGTCAAAGTTGTAGTGGGGATCAAAACTGATGAAGGAAAATGTTGCTACAAGTTTTCTACAAGCGATTGCTATAAGAGGCCAGTAATGCTACAAGAGGGCATCCGAATGCTTTTTTAAGGTGAAAATGTTGTCTTGAGGGTATGGAGAGGTGGATGGAAGTTGAATAAATTGGAGGGAGGTTGGTTTGAGCCCCTATCCAAGAACATGACCTCTTAGAGGCATGTCTTGCACTAGAATGAGTGCTCTCAGTGTACTAGGCAGAATAGCTTATAAAGTAGGGTTTTGGGATAAATTTTGGAAGTGGAAGGAGCTTAAGATGGAAGTGGTGAAGGTTCCCTTCCCTACAAATCAACTATTCCTACAATAAATCACATACATGCACCCATTTATCATTGGAAAAACTGAAATAACTTATGATGGAAAATATGAGTTGAATTTAAATAACATCTAATTTACGCAATACCACTGATATAATCACTAAATTGACTTCTAAGCTACATAAATAAAATGTAAAATAGGAAAAATAACACTAATCTATTTCCAAGAAATCATAAACACAATCTTTTTGGACTATGGTTGTGAATCCTTCCACTCATTCTCCCACAAGAGAGGTGATGTAGAGGCTGCAACCACATGATTTTATAGATTAATCTCTACTCAAATGAAAGAAACTATTAACTGCTTGGAATCAAGAAGAAACATAAGTACAAGAAGAGGTACCAAAGCCTCTTGGTTGCACCCAAGCCCAAGGGTCTTAGTCCTATGAAACTAACTCAGATGCAACTTGAAATCCAACTTCTCATTATCAAAAAGTGCAGGTCTAATACATGACATACAAGTTTAGAATTACAATGTCAAGCTTCAAGCTCAATAGCTACACCTAGATGAACAAAAACTTTGAATCCTAATGATATCTTCTTCTAGTTTATTTATACAAAAGGGTAGCTGAAGAAACTTCCTTAAATGTAGGATTCATTCCCTCCTTGATCTCAAAAATGGTGTATCTTGTCCCTCTTGATCTTCACTTGGACTAGGAGTCACTCGGCTACTAATGAACTCGAACTGGTGAGAGAAGATATTGTGATCCCAATCCAAGTTGAGGGAGTTAAGGAGGTGGAAAAACCCCCTAGATTCTCTTCTAGTTGTCTCCATCAAGCCCTTCCATAGTAATAGCCTAAAAATGCTTCATTTTCCTGCAATTAAACCACATTAGGCCACATACTATGACAAACACATTTTACTCTTATAAATAATAACATAACAAATATGTGAATTAATGTTAGAGAAGGATACTTTTAAGGCTGGAGGATGGCATATTCATGTTCAAAATGTACCTATTGATGGGACTCATCAACTGTCACTTTCCAATATTGTCTCAGCTTGAGAGGAACAATGGTTGGTTTGAAATTCTTCAAAAGCTTCAGAATTCCTTGCATGCATCTAAATTTTTATCAATTGTTCTTTTAATATCTTATTCTCCTCTTCCAACTTTATATCGATGGATTTAACATCCTTGATCTCCTCAAGGGTTGTTATGAGATTCCTTTTCAAATAGATATTTTCTTCAAGATCTTCCAAATCACTCGAGGAGCCACTAGATTCACCACTAGTTTCTATTTCACGAACAAATTGTCCTTGATCTTGTTCCCTTGATGACTCTAGAGATTCTTCTGCTGACACACGAAATGTCCTTTCCTCCTCTTCACTACTACTAGATGAGAAACTCTCACTTTCACTAGTACTTGCAATTGAGAAATTTGAAGATAAATGACCTATAGTTTTACAATAATAATAAAGCAACATATTACTTGTAGATTGAATCTACTCTGAATCCTATGATTCATAATCTAAAATTATCTTTGACTATTTGACTACTCCATCATCCAGGGAAAGCCTCTTGACATCACATGAAACTTGTACATCTATATCATCGATGGACTGCAACTCGTGCCATATCTCTTTGGCAGTCTCAAAACAAGATAATTTTTCAATATCTGACTTGGACAACCCTCTCATCATTGCCTCCTTGGATTTTTTATCAAACTTACCATATATTACTCCATTATCCATGGATAGCCATACATCCAAATCAAGATCTTGAAAGTAGATTATCATTCTTACCTTCCAAGTTGTATAATTTGATCCATTCAAAAATAGAACTCCATCTGAGGTAATCCATTCCTAGTTCCCCATGATCCCTGATCTTCCTTCCAGCTGCTAAAATGATATGAAGTAACTAGATCTAATACCAATTGTTAGAAACAATGGAAATCAGTACAACACTGAGAGTGGGGTGAATAAGTAGTGTAACCAAATTATACAATTCTTTACAAATTATACTTTTCAAACACTTCAACAATTATTCATGGATCAACAATATAACTCAATCATGTAAAACATAACATAATCATCATCAATCACATGAGAAAAATATACATAATACATCAATATTCCTTTTATTCCTACAAGCTTTAACTTGATTACATCATGATACTACTTGTAGGTTTATCAACTGCTACTGAAAGGAAATTATATCCCTGCTCATTTATCAATCTTCACTGAAAGGGACTCTTACCCATGAAACACAAGCTACCACTTGTTGACCTTGTTGATTAAACTTTCATGCATTTTCAAACTATAACCAATAGACCACTTTCCTTAATAAATAAATAATTTTCTCACTACATTTGATCACCAAAAGCACCATACGAACACCTTCAACAGTCTCTAATTATTAAACAAATCACCAACTATACTAGCAACATCAATCACCATAAAATCACCTTTTCTAAACACATCAAAACACCAATCACCAATTCATCCTTCACATATCAGAAATAAAATTTGATCTTTGATTTGCCTCTAATGAATACCACCACTATTCATCTCGTTGCACCAATAAACTTCCACTCTCCTTCACCTTGATTGCTCAAATTCTTCTTATAAAGAGATTTTGACTAATATTTTTGGAATTGAAGCTTAGTCACCTTGAACTTTGATCTATGTGTATATTTCTTATTTTTTTCCTTTTTCCTATTCAACTGAGTCTTTTAAATTTTCTCTTTAATTCTTCAATCATTGCTTTGTTGTTTCTCTGAGAAAAAATGATTTAAATTGTTGTTTTGCTCAATTCTGGTGAGTTACAAAATTTTGTAGAGGTTCTTCTATTTTTACTGAGCTCCAACTTTGGAGAAACTACCAAATTTTCCTCTTAGCTATATGTTCTTCCAATAATGCTTCCAACTTGTTCATGTTTCCATATTAAGCTTTAGCACTTCTATTATGTTTGGCATAATTGCCAAATATCTACTACATTCCCCTTTTTTGTCAAATTGTGCCCAAGCGCCTGTATATTAGCACCTTAGCTCATACAACCAAGGGCCATGACCTCATATTTTATCCGGAGTGCTTAGCTAACCTGTGTTTGGTCCTTTGCACCTTAATCCCTAAGGGCTTATCTCTCATTGCAAACTACCTTTGCACCCTCGGTCACAAACACCACACAGAACCAAGTCGAGGCACTTATGCTTAGCCCCCAGCTCCTTTACCCAGATGCTCCTCTTTTACGCCTTCAAAACACCTTTAGGGTCTTCATTGTGGGGTGAGCTATTATGTGGGTATGTCTGCTACCTTCTCCCATTGGTCGTCATTGCCACTTTGTATTGCCAACATTTATGGGTTCCTATCATCCAGTTGTTTCCTTTTATGCACCTTTATTTCCTTTCGGGATAATGTCGCTGGGATGACATGGCCTGTGGGGCTATCCTTGCACCTGTGAGCCAATCAACTACTAGCTCGGGCTGAGCTGTTTTTGACAGATGCCATGTTAGCCCAGTGCCTAGTGAGCCCATTAGTTCCTCCTCTGTGCTCACTTAAAACCTTCTAGGATGAAGCCTATAGGATGATTTCATGCTTACGTCATCTTCACCACGTGGTGCCATCTAGGAGGTCGACGTGTCACTCAGGATTTGGTCCACTTGGGTACCCAAAAACACCAAATTTTCATGCGATGTTTCCACCGTACTTGATATCATGTTGACCTCATCTGCCATGTCAAAGGAGAGAGAAAGGGTCCTGGAGCCTTGGTTTTTCGTTATTTTCCTTTATAATTTTTTCTATGGGTCTCGACCTTTTTCTACACTATGCATTTGCCATGTTTCCCATCTATTGGAGAAGAACACTTTTGGTTTGTATGAAACCTCTCAATTTGTTTTTGGTTTTGAGAGGGGGGGCTTGTCAGAATCAATCTCCACTATTGATCACAAGATCAGCAGTATGGGAAAACCGCCCATTTTGACACCCCTTATGAGTTCATGATTTCACACGTTAACCTGTCAAAACTATCTTTGATGCATTGGTGGGATGTGTGGGGCCTGATCTTCCACTAGACATGCATGTCATTTATATGGCCACCCACAGGGATTGCATCATCCCGCTTGTTTCATCCTATACACCTCTTCTGTGCGTTCTTTGAAAACTTATGGGGTATTCTTGTTGGGTTGATTTGTTATGTGGGCTCCACCTTGAGCTAATAAATATGATCCCTGTTGTTGCTATTGTCAGCTACGTTTGCCTAGGTCTTTAGATAGTTTCTTCACCAACCATCTCCACCATATATGGCTATGTGCCTGTTGGGCTTCAGAATTGATACATTTCTCACTTTATTTGCTTATATTTATATTACTTTTCTAAGCCTTTTTGTGTGGAGAATACGATAATTCATTTGATATAGATTCTATATAGGATTTGATGGATTTTTATTACTTTATCTCCTTAATGAATCGATTTAAATCATGAAAGATTTTGTTTACTAATGATTTGAATTGTTAATTGAATAGGGATATTTGATATCAGATGTTGTTCCTTGGAATAGTAGTGGAAGAAAGAGTTTTGAGGAGTTTGAGGAGTTGTTCAGGTTAATTATAACCAGTTGAATGAAATCAAATTCTATCATGGATGGATCAGGTGAAGAAGAGATCTTTCCCCTACTATTCCGAGGAAATATCAGAGATTTTTTAATTTGAATAAATCATCCTGAGAATCTGAAGATTCTCAGGATCTCTTTTCTATTTGAAAATAGACTCATCTTTAATATCTATATATATATATATATATATATATAACATAGATAGAAAATGACTATAACTCCAACATTCTTCCCCTCTTTACTGATACAATCCTTGTAATTCTCTCATTATAATTTGATGGAGACTTTTGCAGTTTGACTTAACTTATTGTGTCGAATTAACCACAAGGAATTTGAATTCCAATGATCTTGGACCCAGTCCTGTAACTACTATTATCCTTTATTGTATTTCTAAATTCATATTTTACTTTCAGTATTTGTTTACAACTATTCAATCGAGTTCTAGATCTAATTGTTAGTCATCAGATTTACTATTACAGTCTGAGCTTTTGCAGTAGTTGCAGCAAAACATCACAAAGTTATATTTATTGCAATTGATTATTTAAAAGTTATCATTCATTGTTTTTCTTTTTGAGTTGTTAATTCTGAAGGTTTGATATATTTTCAGCAGATTCATTTCTAGTCATAGTGTTGTTCCTTTCTTACAGATGTCGTTTCCTAGGAAACAACTTTGCATGTAGTTAAATTACTTCATTGTTTTTTATAGAAGATTTAATGTTTTGATTCCTTTTGTAATCTTGATTTTTTAAGCTTGAAGTCTAGAAATTGAGAATGAATTGTTTCTTTCGATAAGTGTGAGTTGTTCCTTCCATTCTTATGCCTTTACTTTTTATTAGGACCATTCATGTTAGGTGACATTAGTGCTATCTCTTGCACAAACTGTGTGGACAACCTTGAAATAAATAGACGAAACTCTAGGTTGATGATTTAATGTTTAGAGGTCAGTTGATCCTTTAGGAACAACTAAGCACCCCAACATTTTTGTGTTGTTTCCAGGGAGGTTGTCAAAGAAGTGCTAGTTGTTTCCCTGAAGGGTTGTGTTTTAAAGACAAAAGGTAAGAACCTACGCATGCAATAAGTAAAAATATTGTGCCAATGCCTACCCTCAACTGATACATTTAGATGGTTTAGTGTGTATGACTAGGAAAAATCTTAGGACTACAAATATGATAGTTATAGATAAAAAACCTACCTCAAAAACAACTAAAACCCAAGGTCAGCCTGGCCTTGGAAGAACAAATTTTATAGATGAAATAATTCCCAAATTAGAGTCTCAAGCGTCGGTATCTAGGACGGGTTTTACTATTGCCCCCCAAGTAGTAGGGTCATCCACTACAACTCACATTGAGATTCACGATAAAACTATTAGATTTGAGAAAATATTTCAAGATACATCTATTAGGCATCCCAGTCCTTCTAGTAAAAGTGAGGGGCATTCTTACAATTTAAGAGAGGGGGAAGGTGAAATGAGTGAGCCATACCCATGAATTTATGAGCCATAATTTCTTGATGCATGTTGTAATGAAATAACCTGAAGTTCCTGATCAGAATAGTGTTGTGTGACCTACTCAACCCAGCCAACATTTTACCTTCTGGATAGTGCCTCCTGGTCACAAAATACCTGAGGATTACTGGCAGATTTTTAACCAGATGGAAAACGAAACACAAATAATACAAAATTTGACCATATAATATCCTATTGTCGATCCACAAGCCAATGCACCAATGAAAGCTATCCCGCTACAAAATCTTCCAATTTTCCATGGAATGGATTTTTAGGATCTTCATGCCTTTCTGTTTGAGTTTGATGTTTTATGCTAGGGTTATGAATATACAACTAACCCTAAAATTTTGAAATTTTGTCCTTCTACCTTAAAGGGAGAAGCCTTACATTCGTTCATGGGACTAGGAGGGGGCACCATAACCTCATGGTATAAAATGAAAGAATCCTTCCTAACTAAATATTAGGACTATTTTTGATCTAGAGATTTAAAAGAAGAAATATTTAAAATGATGTCAAAAGAATATGAGACATTGGAAGAATGTGTTGAAAGTTTCAATATAAATTGCAAATATCACCTTACACTACCATACCTAAGGAAGTATTGAAAAGTACTTTAATTAAGGGCACGAAAGATGAATGGATAGAAACACTTAATTTAATGGGACAAGGTGATATTTCCAAAGAAGAATATGGAAATATCATAAAACTGTGTATTAGGTTCCCATGAGGAATTACACGAACCATATTTGGACTTCGAGATCTTCTTAGCAGAACCAGTCGAACTGTAGGTGGAGGAGTAACTCGAGCAGAAATTGGTAATCTATAAGAAGATTTGAAAACTGATATTTTGATTACATTGAATACACAGTTGGATGTACTACAAGTAAAACAAAAATATGCAGATGTAGAATAGGCCCTGACCATTTTCTATCCTCGTTGTTGAAAGAAGCACAGCAATAAAGAGTGCCCCTTCGACACAGTGGAGTTATGTGTTATTGGCGCTAAAGATCACTCAACAGAATGATGTCCCTCACTCCCTGGATTAAAGGTTTTATTCAAGGAAGCTGAGGAAGATCTAGAATGAACGTACCTCATGACACAACAATGACAGTGGAAGACTCACCCTCTAGGTATGATGCAGGATCCTTCACTATTTTATTCCAGTCAATATGCTCAGTAACAGATTCCCAGATAACCATGACGGGGCAAAAAACCTTTTAATACCACTTGAAAATATCATACTTACTTTGCACCACTCTGGATAAATTAGACATTTGTTGGACCCCTGTGGCCAAATCAACAATATCCTACATCTTGATGACAAAACCAATCAAATAACTCATATCCTTCACATTGGGCAAACTCCTCTACATAGGGGCCAATGTGGTCTATGAACTGGCAGCGTCCTACGAGACCGATTAATCCATCTGTCAAAACGTTGCTTCAGTCACAACCACCATTACATGATCCACTCCAATTAGCCCCCAAATGTTCCACCTCCATTGCATCTTCAATTACCTACTCAGCTGAATCCTAATCCAAATAACTGACTCGTCCAATATTTGGAAATTTTTTAAAATTCAGATTGTGGTTCTGCCTCCTTTGAATGTTATGTGTTGCGACTGAGATGTGGATGGACTATATTTCTAGAAGAAATTAAAGGAAGCAAAGAGCATACAGAAAATGATAGTCTTGTTGAAGAGAATCATTTAGCATAAAACCCTCCTCCCACCGTAGTTGTCATCGAAACATAGGCACCTAAAAAATCAACTAAACAACAACATCCTACTAAAACTACGGATGTTTCTCCTCCATTCCACGAGAGGCTTACTATGATCAAACCACTGTCTATTATGATTTATATCTCGTAGGGGAACTAAAAAAAATATTTATTAAAATCCCTCTCTTCCAAGCTATTCGAGATGTTCTAATCTATGCTAAAACCATCAAAGAAATGTGTGTCAAAAATCTTGGGAGAAAACCAAAAGACTCTCCTACAATCCATGTTTTGGGGACACTTTCTGATCTTATTTTAGGGAAGAAAATACCTATTAAATATGATGACCCTAGAAACCCAGTAGTTACTGTTCAAATTCAAGGTCATAACTTCCCAAATACCTTAGTGGACTTAGGAGCTGCAATAAACATTTTGACCATAGAAACCTGTGGGATCCTTGGAATCACAACATTAAAACCGACCTCCATTATGTTGGAATTAGCTAACAAATCGGTAGTGAAACCAGAAGGCACTCTGGATGATATTATCATTTTTGTAGATTCCTAGGAGTACCTAGTGGAATTTTTGGTTATCAATCCTAGAAATAGGTTGGATGGACACCCTATGATATTAGGGAGACCATGGTTGGAAACTGAAGATGCATATATAGGATGTTGGAGAGGGAATATGACAATTACAAAAAGGGATGGTGTTAAAAATCTCATCTTGTATCCACTCGCCAAACCCAGCTTATCAACTTGGCAATTATCAATCATTTCCCCCCAAATATCAAGAATAAAATTTACATTCTCCTCTTACTCTGGATGAAGCTCTTATCTTTAAAAGACAAACTAAGGATGATTTATTTAATGGCTTTCTTAACCAACCTTCTATTCTTAGGAATCCAACTTGCCAATTTTAAAAGCTATGCTTCACAATGAGGCCCAGGGAGATCCACTGGAGGATATGAATAATGATCACATACCCACAACTATAGTTCATAATACTGTTCCCATCGAAATTGAACCTAGTAAGACTTTGAATATTAATTCCAATATGGACGAACTCCAATGTAAAAAATTAATTCAAATCCTCCGGAAATATAAACAGACCTTTGCATGGGAATATTTTGATATGAGAGGAATATTTTGAATTAATCCTCAATTGTGTACACATCACATTTATATAGAAAAATATGTATGTGCCATTCATCAGCCTCAAAGAAGATTAAATCCACACCTTAGGGATATAGTAAAACAAGAATTACAAAATATGCTTGATGTTAGTTTTATATATCCTATTTCTGATAGCCAGTGGGCTTCACTATTGGTTGTGGTCCCTAAGAAAAATGGAAAATGGATCATTTGTGTGGATTACAGAGAATTGAATAAAGCTACACAAAAAGATCAATTTTCTCTTCTATTTGTAGATCAGGTCCTTGACACTCTTGCCGAAAAGAATTTTTTTCTTTCCTCGATGGTTTCAGTGGATATAACCAAATCCATATTTCTCCCGAAGATCGAGACAAAACCATGTTCACCTGCCCGCGGGGAATATTTTCATACATGGTTTTACCTTTTGGGATTTGCAATACACCAGCCACTTTCCAGAGGGAAATATTGAGTATTTTTTCTAATTTAATCAGGGAAGGACTTGAACTATACATAGATGATTTCACTCCCTATGTCAATGAATTCGACCAAGCCTTATAGAATCTAGAAAAAGTTCTTGAATGGTGCATCGCTACCAAATTATGCCTTAGTAATGAAAAGTGTCATATGATGATGACAAAGGGCATAGTTTTGGGACATTACATCTCTGCTATAGGCATCTAGGTAGACTCGACAAAGATTGAGGTAATTATTACATTATCTACTCCTCGTACAGCAAATGAGGTTCATAGTTTCCTTGGTTATGATGGTTATTATCGTCACTTTATAGCAATTTTTTCAAAAATAGCAGCACCATTATATGTATTAATAGGAAATGTGGAATTTGAATGGACTAATAGGTGTGATGTTGCTTTTGCAAATCCTAAGAAGTTGGTCTCAACAACACTTGTGTTACGAGGGCCAAACTAGAATTTACAATTCCACATTTCATCCAATGCATCAGACACAACGATAGGAGTTGTAATTAGATAGGAAGAAGACAAAAAGCCTCATGTCATATTTTATATAAAAAAGAAAACCTTACACTGACAGAGCTAAACTATACAATGACAAAAAATAAATAAATAAATTTCTAGTTGTTGTTTATTCTATCAATAAATTCCATCACTACATAATATGATACCCAATATTTTTATATACTGATCATTCTGCCATTAGGTATTTAGCAAAAAAACTTGTTACTAATGGTCGAATAACTTGATGGTAACTATTATTACATGAATTCAATATTACCATAAAGGATCAACCGAGGAATGAGAATATTGTTTCATATTTTCATTCTAGAGTTCCAATAGTGGCCTATTCTTTACTTGTGGGAGATCAATTTTTAGATGAACACATATTTTCCATGACATTTAAAACACCTTGGTATGCCGATGTGGCTAATTACCCAGCAATAGGAAAGTTTCTAACACATTTACCATCCTGGGAAAAGAAACTTATTGTTTAGCATAGTTCATGGTTCTCCTAGATTCACGGTTACCTTTTCCATACCGGATTTGATTTTCAAATTCGTAGATGCATTAGGGAAGATGAATTTTATGATATTCTTAAGGCTTGACAGGATGAACCCTACGGTGGGCACTTCGTTGATCGTAGAACTGGGCATAAAGTGTTACAGATGGGCTATTACTGGCCCACAATATTGAAGGTGTTAGTGTCAGTCTTTCCAGCCTTCCTACAGTGATCAAATATGCTCTTACAAAGTGGTCTCAGAGTGTCAAGGTCAAATTTTGTCATTTCAGTGAGTCTTCAGGCAAAATTTGGTCACTAGGCAATAGGTCTAGGGTTTGCTTTCACTCTTTTCAAAGTTGCCCAAATGTCAGTCCATGTCATCATTCAGCTGAGCCTATCATCATTCAGAGGGTTTTCATTATCAGGTCAGTGTCGAATGAGTCATTTCACACCTTGTTCATGCTTCAGTTGTGCCTAGGCAAGCTCATTTCCCTCTCCTAGGGTTTTGAAGGTAATTTTTCTTGGACGGTCAAATCATCGGCAAAACTTGTTTCCTGATGTTCATACACCTTCCCCTATCCTTAAAGTACCTTATCAAACACTTCCCATCCCTTAGATCCGCCAAATTCCTCATTTTTGCGCAAACCCTAGTTTCTAGCTACAACTTGGCAATTTTCTAGGTTGGGCCTGTGTTTTTCCCTTTTGGACCCCTTCCCCTCACTCAATCTCTGAGATTCCACTTTCCCCTGCTTCCTAACATCCCTCCCCACTCCCAAAAATTTCCTCAAGAATTTAGAAGCCCCCTATCCCCTTCATTTCGCTTCATTTCGACAGAATTCCTTGTTTCACACATCGGGACAAGTTTCACTAAAATGATGGTTTTGAGCAATCAAAGATGAATTTTGCAAAACTGAGAGAGGTTTTTGTCCAAAACATGCCAAGGAAGAAAAACCTCCTTCACTTTTTGCACAGGTGTCATGGTTTGAGAGAAATGTCAAAAATGCCGGCGAGAACGAAGGTGCTCCAAGGACGGTTGGCCAAAGCACAAAAACGAAGGAAAACGCCCGATCCACTCCAAATTTTGGCCAAAGCCTCTTTGACTGAGCATGGTACTTGATTGGGGTCTCCCAGCCCAAATTTCAAGAAATTTGGAGAAAATTTTGTCATTTGTGAATTTTTTGTGAAATTGACAGGTTTTGGCCTTTTAACGGGTAGCACCCCGTGCGCTACCCTACATGGGGGCAACTCAGAACGGGGAAAACTCAGCATTTTTGGAATTTTCATGCAAAGTTACACCTACCTATGGATGGACTTCAGTTTTTATGGAGATTTGGGCCTCCAAAAGGTCAAAACACATGCAAATTTTGACTTTCTGCCCCTATTTTGAGTTGCAGAAAGCTGTCTTGGGAGAATTGAGTTTTGAGGGGTCAAATGAACTCCAAATTCAAAAATTCCGGTGGGTTTGGAAAGAAGACTCGCAGACCTTTCCAACGCGCTATCTTGCACCTGATTGGGACACCAGGAAGGCCCTCAAACAGGCCTCTCAATGTGCGCTACCCGTCAGGCACATGTGCGCCACATGTCAAGGAATTTTGCCTGTTTTGACCAGTTCGGCCAGATAAACACTGTTTTCACTTGGTTTAATGTTTTGGGCATGTAAATGATGGATTTTTGTGTAATTTTCATGGCTCTATGATGATTTTACTCTCCTTGATCACTTCTAGAAGATTCTTGAATGTAAATGGTAAAAATTTAATGCATGGATAGGTTTCCTAAGTTTTAGAGGCAAGTTGTTTTGACTGCCTAGGTTCTAGGGCTCAGTTTAGAATTGGTTGAAACAGATCCTAGAAGGATGAGCTCGACCCCTAGAGGCAAGGGAAGAGGTTGGCTTGCCTATATTATGTATTTTCTTAATCATTTTCATGGTTGGAGAGGTTGGAATCTTGAGGGAGAAGCTCCTATTGTATATTTTACTTGTATCTCTGCAATTTGAGGAAAAGGAAGACCAGGGTTTTGCAGACATCATTGGGATTCTTGTGGACTCTTGTGTTGATGGTGTGTTCTCTTATTGTAATTGTAAATGTGTTTATGTGTTCCATCTCTTTCTTTACTGCAGCTTATTAAACAAATGAAGTGATAAAGTTTGAATTCATGCTTGCCATGCTCAGCTTTCAAATTTGTTTAATGTTTATGTTTTCCACTGTCTAGAGAGGATTCAAAGTCATTGTTTGCCCTCTTTAGCTTCTCTTTTTCTTCCTTGATCATCCATCTCAGCTAAAGGCATCAGCACAGACTCCTACCTTGCCCCAAAGGCCCACCTGCAGAAACTGTGTCAAATCCTCACACCCTAAAATTGCAGATCCTCAATTTGCCACCAAAAAACCCCAAAAACTTTAAATCAACCCTCCTTATCAGTTTACTAGCCTAATATCAGTGTTCCTAATTGGGTCAGCTCATCCTATTGAAAGATCTACCGAGTTTGACCGGAGAGAGCCTTCTCATACCCCGTAGGGCTAGCTACGAGGTGAAATGGTTTGATGTTGCCTTGAAGGTTTACCTGCCTCAGCCTAGGGTGAAATCTCAAGCGCTAACATACTGGTGACCATACTGGGGAGAACAAATTGATTGTTTGCTTATTGGTGTGTTTAATTCATAAGCTTAGACGGAGCCTGAAGTTACGCCAGGTAGCCTTCGAAAACGCTCTTGTTTTACATCAGCGCAAGTAGATAAACGCTGCTTCAGTCAATCTCCGTGAGCTTGTGAACGTAGCGCTTCATTGACACTTCACCCTAGTACATGTATCAAGTTCAGATCTGATTGTTGATGGTGAACAACGATCAGACACTTGCAAGGCTGAAATCATTCACTTGGCGACTCTAAATCAGTTTTGAAGATCAGATCCAAAGACTCCACTGGAGGATGATCCCGACCAGCAAAAACATGAAAGGAGAATATGGCAAGATCAGGTACTCAAGTTGGAATTTCATCCAAGACATTTTGCTCTTTGTCATAAATTATTTCTTCTCTTTTCCCAAGAATGTCAAAACTTCTTTGCAAAGTATATTGTATTTGAGAAGAGATCCTCAGCCTGCAGTTGATTCTTTCCCTTTGAAAAGTGTGAATACCAAAGATTTGCATGCCTTTGAGCTTGACCAAGATCCTTTTTCCGAATTTTGTGATGACCATCTTCGAATTGATGAGCCCCAAGAGACCAAGACCGATTCTATATCTGCTGTACATACCCCTATACCTTGTAAAATTCCAGATCGGTATAAACCTCTTGTCTTACCTTCTATTCTCCATGCTTTCCCCAAAAATTATGATCTATACTTGCCGAGGTTTGATGGCGAAAGTAAGAATGTTAACGTTGAACATGTCCAGAATTTTGAGAATTTTCTAGATCTTTTTGAAGTTGATGATGAAGATGTTAGTATGAGGCTTTTTGCTCTTTCTTTGCAAGCCAAAGTGAAGAGTTGGTTCAAAGCCCTGCCTGATGCGAGCATTTCAGATTTCCAGCAGTTTGTCAAAGTTTTTCTCGACAGGTGGATGATCGGGCAGAACCTTCTCTTGATTGTAGAAGAGTATAATCAGCTGAAAAGATTGCCAGGGGAGACAGTACAACAGTTTTCAGCGAGATTTAACCATGTTTATTATTCGATCCCAATTGATATAAGGCCTACTCTTAGATCTGCTCTCTTGCACTATCCGGGTGCCTTTGATCCGGAGATGGAGTTTCAGCTGAGAGAAAAAGATATTGCAACACTTTACGAGATGCAAAACAATGCAGTAAGTGTAGAGGCTCATCTGCTGATCCGAAGGGCAAGGTTGAAGGAAGAAGAAATGAAAAACATAGATCCGGAAAAATCGGCATCTTTAGAGGTGAAGCTTGACATTTTGGTAAGTGCCATCCAAAAGATGATGGACAAGATCAACACAAGAAATGCTTATGATGTTCATGCTCATGGCTCGCTGATTGAAGAAGAACAAGTTGCTGATCCAAAACATTTTGTTTCCCATCCTAGTTGTCATAGCACTGATAATGATTGTTTTGTAGATCATCTTGGAGAAGAAAGAACTGTTGATATGACGTGTATGTTTGATGATGATTTGCCTCAGTTTGATGAGTATGATGATGATTATGTTCTCCAAACAGTAGCTAATCTTGTAGATAAATCAGCAGCTAGTTTGTGCGAGGAAGAAGTTCATTTTCAGCAGCTTGAATATAATGTTCAGCCATCACATCTCAGCTATGACAGTGGCGAGGAAAGTGCAGCAAATTTCGAAGTAAGTGAAGGATCTTTGCCTTTTTGTTTTGATTCATGTCAGTTCATTAAAGACAACTTCCAGGCAATCAGAAATCAAATGTCAACAAGTCTTGATTTAGACCATCTTGAGAGCAATGAAAATTTTGTTCAAGACTTCTCATATTCAGATTTGCAACCCCCGAAAGCCATTGATTGTCAAGTTGCAGCTGAAGACTTGGAAGTGGACACACATGATTTAATGATTCAAGGTGACTCCGTACCATTCTGTTTTGAATCAATTCAGTTTTTGAAGGGTAGATTGCATAGTAAATCTTCAAATGAGCAACTTGTAGGAAATCAACAATCACTCAGTTTTAATGTTGAGGATGAAGGTCAAGTTACAGATGAAGGTGTGGCAGCCGAAATACATGATTTGATGATACAGGAAGATTCTATACCCTTTTGTTTTGAAGCATTTCAGTTTATAAGGCAGAATTCTCATAAAATCTCTCAAGAACAAGATGAACAGCTAGAAGGATGTCATGCCTTTTCAATGGATACATTACAGCAATCTTTTCACGTTTTTCATGATCCAATAGCTGATGTTTTGGATGAGGTTTGCAGTCTTTCTCCATTAACATGTGAGCTTGAAACATGTGCTGATATGAATTTGATCCGGCAGCCGGTTTCTTTGTCATTTTCAGCAAAGGTCTCGTCACAAGGTTCAAATCAAAGTTTGCATTCATGGTATGAGGAAAAGAGAAGTAATCCATTGGATGAGCTAGGTTCCAGTGTGCTTGAATTTCAAGATCCTTATGCAGTGTTTTTGGAGGTAGATAGAGAATTCATATCATTCAACGGATCTGTTCCCAAGTTGTCATGGGAGTTGCCTTTCAGTTTTTCTCTCTTGTTGTTCATAAGCAAGCACTTGTGGAGAATTCGAACAGCAGATGGGACACTTACTTGGTTACATTGGTTGTTTCATTTCACTTGACCAGGTGATGAATGAAACTGTTAGAGTAGGTTTTGATGAATAAGCTCCCCTTTGAGCATCATTTTCAGTTTGTCAGTTGTGTTCAAGTATTGAGTCAGTTTTTAGTTGAGTCATGAGTCCTTTATGAGTCAATTTTTAGTCTTGTTGTTAAGTTAGTTTGTGTCAGTTTTCAGTCATGCATTTCAGCTTGAGTTTATGACTCCATTGCCCAATGATTGTAAAGGCACTGGTCTGCTATCCCAGAGGTCTAAGGTTCTTGGCACCTCCAAGGAGCTACCATCCCCATTGGAGCCAATGTTAGTGTCAGTATTTCTAGCCTTCCTACAGTGATCAAATATGCTCTTACAAAGTGGTCTCAGAGTGTCAAGGTCAAATTTTGTCATTTCAGTGAGTCTTCAGGCAAAATTTGGTCACTAGGCAATAGGTCTAGGGTTTGCTTTCACTCTTTTCAAAGTTGCCCAAATGTCAGTCCATGTCATCATTTAGCTGAGCCTATCATCATTCAGAGGGTTGTCATTATCAGGTCAGTGTCGAATGAGTCATTTCACACCTTGTTCATGCTTCAGTTGTGCCTAGGCAAGCTCATTTCCCTCTCTTAGGGTTTTGAAGGTAATTTTTCTTGGACGGTCAAATCATCGGCAAAACTTGTTTCCTGATGTTCATACACCTTCCCCTATCCTTAAAGTACCTTATCAAACACTTCCCATCCCTTAGATCCGCCAAATTCCTCATTTTTGCGCAAACCCTAGTTTCTAGCTACAACCTGGCAATTTTCTAGGTTGGGCCTGTGTTTTGCCCTTTTGGACCCCTTCCCCTCACTCAATCTCTGAGATTCCACTTTCCCCTGCTTCCTAACATCCCTCCCCACTCCCAAAAATTTCCTCAAGAATTTAGAAGCCCCCTATCCCCTTCATTTCGCTTCATTTCGACAGAATTCCTTGTTTCACACATCGGGACAAGTTTCACTAAAATGATGGTTCTGAGCAATCAAAGATGAATTTTGCAAAACTGAGAGAGGTTTTTTTCCAAAACATGCCAAGGAAGAAAAATATCCTTCACTTTTTGCACAGGTGTCATGGTTTGAGAGAAATGTCAAAAATTCCGGCGAGAACGAAGGTGCTCCAAGGACGGTTGGCCAAAGCACAAAAACGAAGGAAAACGCCCGATCCACTCCAAATTTTGGCCAAAGCCTCTTTGAATGAGCATGGTACTTTATTGGGGTCTCCCAGCCCAAATTTCAAGAAATTTGGAGAAAATTTTGTCATTTGTGAATTTTTTGTGAAATTGACAGGGTTTGGTCTTTTAACGGGTAGCACCCCGTGCGCTACCCTACATGGGGGCAACTCAGAACGGGGAAAACTCAGCATTTTTGGAATTTTCATGCAAAGTTACACCTACCTATGGATGGACTTCAGTTTTTATGGAGATTTGGGCCTCCAAAAGGTCAAAACACATGCAAATTTTGACTTTCTGCCCCTATTTTGAGTTGCAGAAAGCTGTCTTGGGATAATTGATTTTTGAGGGATCAAATGAACTCCAAATTCAAAAATTCCGGTGGGGTTGGAAAGAAGACTCGTAGACCTTTCCAACGAGCTATCTTGTACCTGATTTGGACACCGGGAAGGCCCTCAAATAGGCCTCTCAATGTGCGCTACCCGTCAGGCACATGTGCGCTACATGTCAAGGAATTTTCCCTGTTTTGACCAGTTCGGCCAGAAAAACACTGTTTTCACTTGGTTTAATGTTTTGGGCATGTAAATGATGGATTTTTGTGTAATTTTCATGGCTCTATGATGCTTTTACTCTCCTTGATCACTTCTAGAAGATTCTTGAATGTAAATGGTAAAAATTTAATGCATGGATAGGTTTCCTAAGTTTTAGAGGCAAGTTGTTTTGACTGCCTAGGTTTTAGGGCTCAGTTTAGAATTGGTTGAAACAGCTCCTAGAAGGATGAGCTCGACCCCTAGAGGCAAGGGAAGAGGTTGGCTTGCCTATATTATGTATTTTCTTAATCATTTTCATGGTTGGAGAGGTTAGACTCTTGAGGGAGAAGCTCCTATTGTATATTTTACTTGTATCTCTGCAATTTGAGGAAAAGGAAGACCAAGGTTTTGCAGACATCATTGGGATTCTTGTGGACTCTTGTGTTGATGGTGTGTTCTCTTATTGTAATTGTAAATGTGTTTATGTGTTCCATCTCTTTCTTTACTGCAGCTTATTAAACAAATGAAGTGATAAAGTTTGAATTCATGCTTGCCATGCTCAGCTTTCAAATTTGTTTAATGTTTATGTTTTCCACTGTCTAGAGAGGATTCAAAGTCATTGTTTGCCCTCTTTAGCTTCTCTTTTTCTTCCTTGATCATCCATCTCAGCTAAAGGCATCAGCACAGACTCCTACCTTGCCCCAAAGGCCCACCTGCAGAAACTGTGTCAAATCCCCGCACCCTAAAATTGCAGATCCTCAATTTGCCACCAAAAAACCCCAAAAACTTTAAATCAACCCTCCTTATCAGTTTACTAGCCTAATATCAGTGTTCCTAATTGGGTCAGCTCATCCTATTGAAAGATCTACCGAGTTTGACCGGAGAGAGCCTTCTCATACCCCGTAGGGCTAGCTACGAGGTGAAATGGTTTGATGTTGCCTTGAAGGTTTACCTGCCTCAGCCTAGGGTGAAATCTCAAGCGCTAACAGAAGGATGCAAAGAAATATGTCCATAGTTGTGATGGCTGTTAGAGGATGGGTTGCCCCATTCAAGCCAATGAAATGCCCCTAAAGCCGCAAATTATACTCAAACCCTTTGAAAGATGGGCGTTGGATTTTGTGGGCCACTTCAACCCACCGTCAAATCAGAAGGAATATATTCTAGTCTACAAAGACTATGTAACTAGATGGTTGGAAGTAGTAGCTCTCTCAAAGGCTACAGAAGAGGCGGTTATTAACTTTTTGTTTGAATTATTTATGCAGTATGGACTACCTAAAGAAATTGTAACAGACGGGAGTTCACAATTTACTTCCCACAAAATTTTTGCTACCTTATAAAATATCACATTAAACACAGAATTACTTCCCCTTACCATCCTCAAGAAAATGGATAGGTGGAAAGCACCAATAAAGTTCTGGAGGAAATTTTGACCAAAACAGTATCTGCGAACCGCCGAAACTAGGCTGCCAAACTTCTTGAGGCCTTATGGGCCTATCGAACAACTTGGTGCAACACTACTGGCTATTCACCATACCATCTTGCCTTTGTTAAGGAGCCCATTTTTCCAATATAATTTGAAATCAAGACTCTCAAAACCGCAAGGGAAGTCGAATTAGATTATACAGAAGCACAAAAAAATGCCTACAATAACTTAATGAATTGGAAAAAATGCGCCTATCGTCCCTACAATGTACAACTATTATTCAGCAGCAAATGGCCAAATGACATGATCAACTCATAAAAAAGAAATTTTTTTAGAAAGGAGATTAGATGCTATTATATGATTCCAAGTTTCAAGATTTCCTAGGGAAGCTCCAAACAAGATTGTTGGGACTATACGAGGTTACCAAAGTTTATGACAACGATACGGTGAGCCTTACTACGATTCATGGTTCTGGCATCTCTTTCCTTGCCAATGGACACTGAATCCACCTGTATCACCAACCACTCACACTGGAGTATTTTCTTCATGAGGTAAGTAATGATTCCAATCTGCAGGTTATAGTTGATTGGGGAGGTAAGACCACAACTACAACCAACTGATTTTTTAATTTTTTTGGATATAATGTACATAATTTTTAAGTGAGTTATATTTCTTCTTTAAAAAACAAAAAAAAGGGAGTTTCTTTTCCCTTGATTATGATTGTTTTTTCCTTAGTCACAGTTGTTGTTCCCTTGGTCAAGGTTGTTGTTTCCTTAGTTATAGTTTTTTTTTTCCCTTGGTCACGGTTGTTGTTCCCTTATCCACAGTTTTTGTTCCTTTTGTCACAGTTTTTGTTCCCTTAGCCAAATTTGTTGTTCCCTTAGTTACATTTGTTGTTCCCTTAGTCTTCGTAGTTGCTCCCTTAGTTACAATTGTTGTTCCCTTGATTGTGGTTGATGTTTCCTTAGCCGTAGTTTTTGTTTTAGTCTGATTTTGAGGCTCTTCTTTGATATCATGGTGAGGTAATTGTAGGTTTTAACCTCATACAAAAATTACCTACATACAAATTCTAAAACACAAAAAATAAACAATGCGAGAGCATAAGACATAAAACACATATACATAGATATTTTCCCCTAGATCCCAAAACTAGGACTACCAGCTTGGTTTTTCATTATTTTCATTTCAATGTTACAATACATATTTATACATGCCAAAGCATCCAATACCATGGACTGAAAACAATCGCGTCCAAAACCATGGACCGGAAAACCACTGTGTCCAAAACCATGTGCAAAAAACATGCACAAAACCATAGGTAGGTCTACCCAACCAAATATAGGGTCCAAAACTAAAATTTTCTGGGGTGCTGCACCGGAACCCATAAAATGGGGCTACCTGCACCCCTCAAACCCCTTGTGACTCCCCTCGCTATGCAATCGACACAATGAAGGGGGGGCTCCACCCCCCTTCTAACCCCCCGGTTAACTACGTGAGCTAGTCAAGGAAGAATATAACACAACCCAACATTCTCCCATTTGTTGTTTTCTTTCCACAGGGGGCCACAAGAGAGTTTAGTCATTTATCTAGCCCTGCAACACCCATTATTTCTCTACACCAGGAGAACTTCTCAGATCTCACAGATTTTGTCAATGCATTTGCAATATTCTTCAAAGTGTCCACCTTTACCAGCAACACCTTTTTGTCTTCTATCATATCCCTCACAAAGTGATATTGAACATCAATGTGCTTTGTCTTTGAATGATATGCAGGGTTCTTTGCCAAGAAAATTTCACTTTGGCTGTCATAGTCTATCCTTATAGCTCCCTGTACTAACCCCATACTTGAACGCAATCTCTACAACCAAACTGCTTCCTTGCTTGCATGAGTGGCTGCCATGTATTCTACCTCTGTAGTTGATAGTGCACTACAAATTGTTTCTTACTCATCCAACTGACTGCACCTCCAAATAGGTTAAACACATACCCACTTGTAGATCTTCTCTGATCCAGATCTCTAGCCCATCCTGCATCAACAAAGCCATGAATATCCAACACTATGTCCAATCCGGGTCTTCCTTGGTAGCACAAACCATAATCACTAGTGCCACACAAATACCTGAAAACCCACTTCACTGTTGTCCAGTGCTCCTTCCCTGGTTTTGACATAAACTTGCTCAATACTCCCACTACGTGTGCAATGTATGGTCTAGTACATACTATCGCATACATCAGGCTACCGACTGCACTTGCGTATGGAACATAGGACATTTCCTCTTCCTCTTCTCATGTCTTGGGACATTGTTCAACAGATAACTTTACACCTACAAGAATAGGAACCTTCACCGTTTACTATCCTGCATATTAAACCTCTGCAATATTGTCTTAATATACATCCTCTGGGTTAATCAGAGCTTCCTATTTGTCCGATCTCTTTTAATTTCCATGTCCAAAATATAGTTTGCAGTGCGAAGATCTTTCATGTCAAATTTGGAGGACAAATGGGTCTTCAAATCCTGGATAATTTCTTTGTCATTTCCAACCAACAACATATCAGCCATATACAAGACCAGATAAATAACACGGTCACCAATTAATACCCCAATACAACTCTCTTCCTGCTCTTCTGCCTCCACCACCTGCCCAAGCACAACCATTACCTTCTGCTCCACCAAGGCAACCCCAAATGCCTGCCTAGCCAAATCTAAACCCGAACAACAAACAGGCTTAGCAAGTGTATAGTGGGGAACCATCATGCCCAACTTATGCTGTGGAGATTCAAGAAATTAACTTGCGATCTACAAAATTTCTCCCAGATATCCAGCCTCCACCCAGGGAAGTTGAGGAAGATAAAGAGGAAAGCGAACCTAAAGCAAATCCACCCTTTCTTGAGAGACTATCCATGACAATCCAGCCTACCCCAGAAGAGACTGAACTCCTGGGAGAATTGAAACATTTATGTGTGAAGATACCACTTCTCCAAGCCTAAAAGATGTGTTTATCTACAATAGGTTGATCAAAGATAAGTGCTTTAGGCATCCAAGAAGGCACAAGAGAAATGCTCCAACCATCAATGTCATAGGACAACTGTCCGACCTGATTTTGGGGCAGATAATCTGTCCAAAATATCTGGACCTTGGAATCCCAGTAGTTGATGTCCACATCAATGGCACAATGGTCCCACATACCTTGATTGATATGGGAGCTGTCATTAATGTGATGACAAAGGACACAATGCTCAAACTTAACCTCCAAGGCTCCTTAAGGAAGACCACGACAATTTTGCAACTAGCAGACTGCTCCACAATGACCCCTGAGGGGATTGTGGAAGATGTGATGGTATCCATTGATTCTTTGGAGTACCCTACTGATTTCTTAGTTCTCCAGCCAAAGGCAAAGCTCACTGGGTATCCTATCATTCTGGGAAGACCCTAGTTGGCTACAGTAAATACCTACATCAGCTGCCGAGCTGGGAACATGACCATAAAGAACGGGCACATGTCCAAGCAGTTAATCCTATATCCTCCTACCCAACCCTTGCTAGAACATGATCTGCCTCTCTGGTTGGAGGAGGAGGATGAGGATGAAGTTTATTCTGCACCACTTTGTACATTAGAAATCGCCATGGGGGGAACCGCAAGATGAGGATCATATGATTGAAAATTTGATTCAGAATCCACCTCCCAGTGTATCACCATTAGAAGACATAGTAAGAGAAACCCAAAAAAACCCCTAAACTGATCTTTGTGTGGCCGACTCCACTTCTCTCCATGTTAAAAATATAGAGTTTTGCCCAGAAAGAACATTGAAAATCAATCCATCCCTATCTACTTCCCAAGAGAAGGAGCTATGCAGCATACTGAGGAAACATCTAGATGCCTTCACCTGGAGTTATAAGGAGATGAAGGGAGTGCACCCTTCAGTATGTACTCATCATATATACATCAAGGAAGATTTTAAGCCAGTCAGGCAGCCTCAAAGGAGGATGAACCCATCACTTAAAGATATTGTTAAGGAAGAACCACATAAATTGCTTGATACAGGATTTATCTATCCCATCTTTGACAGTGAATGGGTCTCTTCTTTGGTGCTAGTTCCAAAGAAAAATGGTAATTGGAGAATATGTGTTGACTATTAGGAATTGAACAAAGCCACTAAAAGGGACCATTTTCCTTTACCTTTCATAGATCAAGTGTTAGACGATCTGGTAGGGAAAAAAAAATTCTCCTTCCTAGATGGGCTTAGCAGGTACAACCAAATTCAAATCAGCCCGAAAGACCAAGATAAGACCACTTTCACTTGTGCTTGGGGTACCTTTTCATACCGGGTCCTTCCTTTTGGTTTGTGCAATGCTCCAGCCACTTTCCAAAGATTGGTATTGAGTATATTTTCTGAACTGGTTCATGATGCAGTAGAAATATACATGGATGATTTTACTCCTTATGGCTCTAACTTTCAGGAAGCTTTATCTAACCTAGGAAAAGTTCTAGATAAGTGTATTGAGATGAACCTATCCCTCAGTTCAGAAAAATGTGAATTTTTTATGACTGAAGGGACCGTGCTAGGTCATGCAATATCTCAACAAGCACTGCAAGTGGACCCCAACAAAATTGCCATCATCCAAAGGGCTCCACCTCCTCAAAAGTTGAGAGATGTCAGAAGCTTCCTAGGCTTAGTTGGATATTACAGGAGATTCATTAAAGACTTCAACAAGTTAGCCTCTCCTTTTCTTGGCCTCCTAGGCAAAGATGTTGAGTTCATATGATCGGAAAACTGTCAAGAAGACCTAGACACCTTGAAGAGCAAGCTAGTGACTGCCCAAATTCTCAAAGGCGCAAATTGGGCCCTACCCTTTCACATTCACACAGATGCCTTGAACAAAGAAATAGGAGCAACCTTAGGACAAATTAATGAAAAGTTACCTTATGCCATATACTTTATAAGAAAAAACTTGTCAAAGACATAGTTAAACTATACAGTGACCGAGAAGGAACTCCTAGCTGTCGTGCATTCCTTAAACAAATTCAGACATTATATCACAGGCTATCAAACCTTTGTGCACACTGATCATGTTGCATTTAGATATTTAATGAACAAACTAGATGTAAATGCTCGCATTATTAGATGGTTGCTTTTACTGTAGCAGTTTGATCTTACCATTATTGATAAACCTGGTAAGGAGAATGTTGTTGTTGACTTTTTGTCTAGAGTAAATTTTCCTGCAGGTGAAGAAGGAATGGTGGACGACCAAATTCTAGATGAACACCTATTTTCTATATCAATACTCTCTCCATGGTTTGCTGATATAGCAAATACTTGGTTTCAACACAGTTTCCACCACACCTATCCTCAAAAGAGAAGAGAAAGATACTAAGGAAAGGTGCCCCTTTCACCTGGATTGGAGGCAATCTCTTCAAACTTGGCCTAGATCATATCTTGAGAAGATGTGTTAGGGAGGAGGAAGTCTTTGACATCCTCCTGACCTGTCATGACGGGCCTTATGGAAGTTATTTTACAACAAAAAGAACCGCCTTCAAGATATTGCAAGCAAGCTACTACTAGCCCACTCTTCATCAATATCTGAAGAGATACACAAGCCAGTGTGATCAGTGTCAAAGGTTGGGGAATCCCACTCCAAAAGATGAAATGTACATGCAACCTCAAGTTACCTTTGAGCCATTTGAGAAGTGGGGAATGGACTTTATGGGGCATATCAACCCTCCTTCAAAGTAGAAGAATTACATCATTATGTGCACCAACTACCTAACAAAGTGGGTGGAGACAAAAGAAATCAAAGCAGCGACAGAGGAAAAAGTAGCTGAGTTTTTTAGGGAAACATGTTCTACAAGTTCAGGTATCTGAGAGAGTTTGTCACAGACCAAGGCAGTCAGTTCACTTCCAACCTGATTGAAGACCTGCTCACACATCATAAGATCAAGCACATGACTTCCACCCCTTACCATCCATAAGCCAATGGGCAAGTGGAGGTCACTGAGAGAGCATTGGAAGGGATCCTAACCAAGGTAGTGAGCAGCAGCAGAAAAGACTGGGCGAGCATATTAGTTGAGGCCACTTGGGCCTACAACACAACATGGAAGACCACCACCTGGTTCACACCCTATGAACTGGCCTATGGGAAGAAGGCTTTGCTATCAATAGAGTTTGAATTCAATACCCTAAGGATGGCATCTCAGCTGGACCTAGACCTCAGCCATGCACAGAAGGAGAGATTACTTCAGCTCAATGGATTGGATGAATACAGATTGCAAGCCCTTCTCCATACAGAGGTAGTTCAGCTTCAGAGAAAGATATGGCATGACAGAAATATTAGGGAGAAGTAATTCCAAGAGGGAGATTGGACACTACTCTATGATTCAAGATACAAGGATTTCAAAGGCAAGCTGAGGACAAGATGGCTGGGACCCTACACTATGGAGAAATGCAATGACAATGGTTTAGTTTTGATCAGAACCATTGATGACGAAGCCATCCCCATGCTTATCAATGGACATCGGTTGAAAGTCTACAAGGAACACCTCTCCAAGTGAGAGTTTATTGAATATTTGAATAAAATAGTGATGGTAGTGGAGCATGTTTTAGCTTCCACTTCACCCACTCATTGAAGAAAAAAGAAGAAAAACAAGGACTCAAGTGAAAACCTCCATGAGGTACTTGAGTCCCATCATTGGGTTGAAAACCTCTTCTAAGGTGGCCCAGTGATGTCAAAAAAAAAGGGAAAAGAATAAGATCCTTGGGTGAAAACCTCCCTTGGAGGTGCCAAAGGCAGGAAATTAAGGTGAAAACCTCTCTGAGGCACCCTAGTTGTTTTCAAAAAAAAAGAGAGAAAAAAATGAAATTTTATTGCATTGCAGGTTTGCAGGAGGACTACAGAGAGTAGAAGAAGGTGCCAAGGGCACCCTGACATTCATACCAGCATCTATCTCATCTTCTCCACACCTTCCTCCATAATTTTTGGCATCTCTTTCACCTCACTGTACCTCTTCTTCCAAAACTGTGTTTTCTACAGGAGGCTCTGTTTTTTCTACAGGAGGCTCCTGTAGGAATTATAGAGAGCCAAAAGTGTCTACGGGAGGTAGTTTTAGGGACAATAAATGCTTCATGAGGAACCTATAATCCCTCTTACCATCTTCAAACCTCCTTTCCATCATTTCCAAGCCTTCATCACACTCCAAGCATCACCATTATTTTTTTTTTCCTTTCCAAGAGAAAACACAGAAAAACAGTTTTTCAGTTTTGAAAAAAAAACAAAAATAAGAGGAAAAGGTACCATTAACTTTACCTGAAGCCTACCTACTATCCCTCCATCATTCATCTCCACCTCTGGCATCATTCTCAAGCTCTGAGCACAAGGAAATAGCTAAAGTTTCAAGGGGAGAAGCAGTTACAGGAGCTCCTGTAGGAATTCCTGTAGCAGCTGATCCCATAGAAGTCCAGCACCAGTAGCAAGGGACAGCACATCTGAAGGTTGAAAAGGAACATGTAGCTTAGCTCCAGTAAAAGAAGAACCTGCAAAAACACACAACAACACATCAGCAAGCAGAGACAGCATGCATGAAGGAAAACGAAGGCATGCAATAGAAAAAGCCACAACACCTCACTGTCGATAGCAGCAAATACACTTGGATTACAAGTAAGTAGCTAAGTCACTCCTATATCTACATTTTTTTAATTAGGAATCATACAAAGGAAATGAGATGGTTGAAATCGAAAGAGAAAAGGTGGCTAGTTAACTTGGCCACCTTCACTTAGTTGACTCCACTTAACCGAGATATCACCCACACGTGCGCACAGTCAACTCAAGAAAAAGATGCAAAGGACAGGTAGTGGGAGGAAGAGTTAAATCCAATGTAGTAATGAGGGGATGATTACGAGGGGGGTCATGATGACCAAGTAGGTGGGGACCAACGGTCCTAATCTTGGCAACATACACCTTGCCAGCTTAGCACTCATAACCGAAAACAGCCATAAAAGGTAATGAGCACTCCTCCCCACGCATTCTCACCACAGTTTCTTCAGTTTCTCCTCGTAACTCAGCTGCACAGTAGTGTTGTTATGTCCCCACAGCCTCGTACCCACCATCCTCCATCGATTTCCTTCATATTTTTGCTCTCAGCATTTTCTATAGGAGCACCTATAGGAAATCTACAAGAGGGACAGCGGGCTTCTATAGGAGGGGCAGCGAGTCATTTTGTAGGGAGGAAACATGATTTTTGGCACGAATTCCAGTCTAAAGAGGTAGGGTTCATGAATTCTCTCTGTTGAATATCAAAATGTGAAAAAGTTGGTCTCAAATTGAAGATAAAATTAGTCTTTAAGAGGGTAGAAATAAATTAAAAGAAAATCAGTTTAAAAAAAAAAACACAGTCCCCTCTATTTTTCTATTTCACTCAAAATTCTTTGTCTCCACCTCCATATCTGGTTTTTCAAAAGAAGTACATGCAATATGATAGGAGGGTTTATGATAACAGAGCCCACTAACTCCACTAGACTCCATGCACATCCTCAAGTGGTGGAAATATTTACAAGGGCAAACTGGATGAATTTCTTTGAGAAGTTTAGAGGGTTTGATGATGAAATTGCCCATGAATTTTCTCTCTCTTTGGTCCCTCACACAAGAACTCATGCTACTGTAACCATTAGAGGCCTCTCCATTTAAATAACCCCTGAATTCATCAGTAGGATCAGTACCCTTCCTCTTGGGCTGTCTTGGAGTAAAGATGAGAAAATAACTGCCCAGTCTGCCAAGAGGAAATTTTTCCAAGATACTGAAACCTCTGTTGAAGACAAAAATGGAATTATGAGGGCTAGTGTACCATATCCCTGGGTTGAGGTTAGCCTGTTGGAAATAATACTGAGGGGGGCGGGGGGGGGGGGGCGGCGGTGGGTGGTGAATCAGTATTAGCAAATCAATATCACTTTTTCATTTCATACTTCTAATTCATATACGCTACTTCAGTTAAGGTAACCCGCATGTACACGCAACTGTGTTTAATGAAAATAGCGTATATCCAATAATCTTATGATTCAGTTAATCCATCATATGTTGGTCATTCACTAGTGCATCAGAACTTCATTAACCATATAAATAGTAAACAGGTGCAGTAAAACAGGACAGCTCATCACACATAAGAAACACACATGAACACCATGATGTAAGGTGGAAACGCAATGCGGGACAAAAACCACCTATTGTCGTCTTCCTTTAATATAAGAAAAACTTGTTTACAATCTTGTACTGGCACAAACTCATACTAGTATTCAGGCACCCACCTGCAGAAGCCTACAACCTTCTCTCATTTTCCAGTTGCTACTGGAAGGGAGCTCCAACCCCCTGGCTCTTGTACTGGCCGATATGTTTACTAGTACATAGGCATCGGCCTACTGAAGGCTCCAACCTTCACTCTTCCTACAAGGACCATGTTTCATAAATTTTCAGACTGGATACTCCTGGAACACTACACCAATATTTGAAGGCCTCGTTTCATCCAATTTTCATACTGGACCCATCAACAACATTGAAGCTCAAAAACAATCACCACTGAACATTCAGAATACTGTCATCAAAACATAGTCACCAGAACACAGAATAGAACACAGAACTCTGCAACACCCACTAGAACCAACTGCAAATTCATATATCATATTTCATAATGTATACGCTACTCTGATGAACCCAACTAGCGTGTATACATGCTTTTACCAAAGCAAACCCGCGTACAGATCTGCAAATACTAACTTATAACTTTACAGCTATTCTAGACATCAATCATACCCAGATCATAACATTTATAGAATAAACATGCGTCCGTAATTCAGATCTAGACTATCAAAGATCAAACCACATAATGATAAGACATTCCAAGCCTTATGATCCCGACCCATTAGCCATCATCATCCACATCAGTGCATCCTTGGTTCAGATCATGTAAAGCATCACAATACTTGCACACTTGGCCTAATTATCTTCTCCTCCTTATATAGTGTTAGGCCTTTCTCAATACCATGGTCCAAAACCTCTTAGGACCAATACCTTGGACCAAATACTTGGGGTCAATACTTCAGACTAGATACCTAGGACCAATACTATGGATCAAAATACCACGGACCAAAACTTAGTTTTATGCACCTTTCCTTCTATGAAACTGTGTGTGTACGCTATACGCTCCTTTTGGTATGTTATCCTGCGTGTATACGCCCTTTTTCCAAGGTAAACTTGCCTATACCTCTCTCTGATCATTAAATCTTTGCTATTGACCTGCTGCACTGTGATTTGTCATCTGAGTGAGTTGTCATCAAGGACAACACCTGTATCACCTATATCATAATGCCAACAATCTCCCACTTTGGACTTGATGGCAACAACAATACCAAGTCACTCTCCCCCTTTGACATCAAGGGAAAAGGGTGAACCAAGATATTCTCTCCCTTTGATATTATGTTGTCCATACTCCCCCTGGGTACATGCTGAACTCTCTGATTTATATGCTAAGATGTACCAATCATCCTTGCTCCCCCTGAGCACATGCAGAGTCTACAAAAATATTTTTCAAAAGAATAACATGACTCTACAACTCAACTAAGTGAGTTTGATGTTCCTATCACCAATGACTCATGCACACATCCATCTCCTAACCAAGTGGGGATATACCAAGTTTGACTCATCCACCCAACCAAGTGGGGATATACCAAATGTTTATACATGACTCAAATAGAAATTATTACATCATCCTTCCCATGCATAGTGGGAGTACAAATTACATCATATGAAAGATATACATGACATTTATAACAAGGACCAACAATCTAAACAAGACCATGATAGTCGTCAACAACTATCATACACCATATATGATCTGCACCATAAGCATTTGTTAATAGCATCTGTAACCTACAAAACCATTCTCTTGACCAACCAACAATAAGTAGCAAGATGTATTTATAAGGATCATCACCAAAGACTTATAACCATAATGCCAACAATGTTTTATTCAAATTATATGCTCCCTCTGAACCTATGCCATACCATCATCAACCAGAGCAGATAAGTGACTGAACCATATCAGACTCCTTTTCCATAGTCTGTACTGCTGCTTTTTCTTTAGAACACCATATATGCAATTGTGCAGCGTCTAACTCGTGTATATACGCGACTTCTATTTATAATAGCTGCATATGAAAATTTGAATACTGAAGTTTTTCATCTTCAGCTTCCCTTAAGTTTGTTATGTCTGCAGATTGAGCGATGCCACATCTTTCTGACAGTGATTCCATCTTCTTCAATACATTGGAGTGTGATGATGTATACTCCTTTTGGTTTGGTGCCCAAACTTTTCTCCTACATTCCTTTGCTATGTGTCCAAATTTGTTATATGCATAACACCTCACAAGTTTCATATTCATTCTGTAGCAGTCAATGGCTTTGTGAGCAAACATATTGCAAGAAAAAATAATATCCCTTAAAGTACCTGGAACGTGATGATATTTCTGTGTGATGGTCTTGCACTATTCTACTTCTGCATCTCACTGCAACATGTCCAAGGTTATGACATACATAACACTCAACATTATTCATTTGAGAAAATAATCGTCTATCACTTCCATAGTTTGGAGTACAAGTTTTTCTTTGACGAATTTCTTTCCTTGGTTGTTGATGTGGTTTACCTCTTATCTCCTTGTTGAGCATTTCAGGTTTTGCATTAGAGTTCCTTGCCTCACCCTGAGAGCTAGATTCACCTTCAACAGATTCATGAAAACCAAGACCAATTTTGATAGCAGGGGATCTTTGACTACTAAGAATATCATCCAAAATCTTAGTATTGTCTTGAAATCGTAACAGTTTATCTTTTTCTTATAATTTACCTTTTAAGAAATTTAACTCAACCTCAAGTTGTTCTTCCTTTCCCAGATATTGCTTCTTTATGTTTTCTTCAGCCTTTCTTCCTTCTTCCACTTGTTGCCTTAATTCGAGAACTTCATGTTCTTGTTCTTCAAGAGCTTCTTCTAGAGAGAGGATCTTAGATTCAAGTCTTTGGATTTTTATACTCTGATTATTTATTTCATTTCTTAATGATATCACTACATCCTACAACCATTCTCTTACTCTAGTTACTCCCTCCAGCTAAACTTTCAATTCTGTAACTTCTTCATTTTCTACGTCATTATTTTCATATGCCATGAGAAGTTTAATTTCTTGATTATCTTCATCACTATTGGACAAGCCATCACTATCATCATGAGTATAATAACTTCTATTACTTTCTTCAGATATCTTTCCTTTGTTATGAGGGCATCTAGCAGCATAATGACCAACTCTACCACAAGAAAAACATTTGAAAGGTAGCTTACCTTTGAACCTTCCAGAACCTCGTTGAAGCTTCTTGACAAAATGTACCTCATATTCATCTTCTAAAATGTATCCAGATTCATTGAGTTTTTCTTTTCCCTTTGTTGATTCTTTAAATGTGGCTTCTCTCTTATCTGATGGTCCTCCTTTTCTCATCTCAAAGGCAGTTAAGATTCTGTGAAGCTGCGTCATAGTGATATTCTGCAGATCCTGTTTTTCTTCTATGGCAGATACTTTGGGTTCAAATTTAGTAGACAAGGATCTCAAAACTTTCTCAACTAAGACAAATTCCTTAATTTCTTCACCCAAATTATTCATACAATTTACAACCTCATCTATACGTAGGAAGTAACTAGCTATGCTTTCATCACTATGCATCTTAAGAGTTTCATACTGAATTCTGAGAGTTTGAAGCTTAGCACGTTTTACCTGAGAGTCTCCTTCATAACTCAGAATGATTTTGTCCCATATTTCTTTGGCTGATTTGAGCTACATGACCTTGAAAAACTCTGATTTTGACAAACTTCCCACTAAGATAGTGACAACTTTGGCATTGGTTTCATAATCCTTTCTACCTGTCGTATCTGTAGGAATTGTTGTTGCAAATGTATATCCTTTTTCCACAATTTCCAAAACATCCATTCCAAGTGATTGAAGATATGCTATGGTTCTTATTTTCCAGTAAATAAAATTTCTCCCATTGAAGATTGGCAGTCTGATGGATCCCATGCTCTATTGATTATTCATGGATCTCCCTTCAAGCAATCAAGCTTCTTCTGAAGGACCTGCTCTGATATCAATTGTTGGAAATAATACTTGGGGGGGGGGGGGGGGGGTGAATGGGGGTGAATCAGTATTAGAAAATTAATATAACTTTTTCATTTCATACGTCTGATTCATATACGCTACTTCAATTAAGGTAACCTGCATGTACACACAATTGTGTTTAATGCAACTAGAGTATATCCAGTAATCTTATGATTCAATTAATCCATAATATGTTGGGCATTCATTAGTGCATCAGAACTTCATTAGCCATATAAACAGTAAATAGGTGTAGTAAAATAGAATAGATCATCACACATAAGAAACACACATGAACACCATGATGTAAGGTGGAAACCCAATGCGGGACAAAAACCAGTTGTTGTCATCTTCCTTTAATATAAGAAAAACTTGTTTACAATCTTGTACTGGCGCAGACTCATACCAGTATGTTGGCACCCACCTACAGAAGGCTACAACCTTCTCTCATTTTCTAGCTGCTATTGGAAGGGAGCTCCAACCCCCTAGCTCTTGTACTGGCTGATATGTTTACCAGTACGTAGGTGCCGGCCTACTGAAGGCTCCAACCTTCACTCTTCCTTCAGGGACCAAGTCTCATAAATTTTCAGATTGGATACTCCTGGAACACTACACCAATATTTGAAGGCCTCGTTTCATCCAATTTTCATACTGGACCCATCAACAACATTGAAGCTCAAAAACAATCACCACTGAACATTCAGAATACTGTCATCAAAACACAGTCACCAGAACCCAGAGCAGAACTTAGAACTCTGCAACACCCACTAGAACCAACTGCAAATTCACATATCATATTTCAGAATGTATGCGCTACTCTGATGAACCCAACCAGCATGTATACACATTTTTACCAAAGCGAACCCACGTACAGATCTGCAAATACTAACTTATAACTTTGCAGCTATTCCAGACATCAATCATACCCAGATCATAACATTTATAGAATAAACATGCATTAGTAATTCAGATATAGACTATCAAAGATCAAACCACATAATGATAAGACATTCCAAGCCTTATGATCCTGATCCATCATCCACATCGGTGCATCCTTGGTTTAAATCACGTAAAGCATCACGAACCCTTAACCTGCATACTGGATCTCACACTTCATCATACACTCAATACTTGCACACTTGGCCTAATTATCTTCTCCTTAGTGTTAGGCCTTTCTCAATACCATGGTCCAAAACCACTTAGGACCAATACCTTGGACCAAATACCCGGGGTCAGTACTTCAGACCAGATACCTTGGACCAATACCATGGATCAAAATACCACGGACCAAAACTTAGTTTTCCAACATGTATGCACCTTTCCTTCTGTGAAACTGCGTGTGTACGCTATACGCTCCTTTTGGTCTATTAACCTGTGTGTATATGCCCTTTTGCCAAGGTGAACATATACCTCTCTCTGATCATTAAATATTTGCTATTGACCTACTGCACTATGATCTGTCATCTGAGTGAGTTGCCATCAAGGAAAACACTTGTATCACCTGTATCATAATGCCAACAATTACCAAGTGATAAAATACATTTCTTGTGATGGGAGGCACAACATTGTTTATGGATATCATTTCAAAATCCTCCAAGAATTGAGATATGGCATGGATACCCCAATGCATCAAAAGCTCAATATCCCTTACTTTCTCCTTCAGTCCCTAATTGACTCCAGCACCAAGGTACAAGAAGTAAATTCAAAGCAACTAGCACACCATGGCCTAATCAAGATCCTAGTAGAAGAAGCCCTCCATACCCTTACAATCCCTATAGCATGGAAAGACATCAAGGAATTAACCATTGATAAAAGAGCATAATGAACCATTGATGATAAGAGCTAAGCCATTAGATCCTATGGCACTCATCATCACACACAACCTGCTTTCCAATGACCCTCAGATTGCCCATAAATATCTAGCCAATCAGGAACAAGCCATTGCACACTTTGAAGATATGCTTAGACTACTTGGGGATGACTGTATGCATGCATGCGTGAGAAGATGGAACACCCTACCCCACAACTTGTAGATCAGAGAATACCATTCCCCCATGAGGCTGAAGGAGGCATTGAAAAGAGTGCCAATGTACAAGCGCTCCATGCAAAGGCTAAAGGTCAACTGGATTAGCCTCAAATTGAGTCCTCCACTCATATTAGGCATGTTGGAACGCAGAAGAGAAGAAGAAGAGAAGGAGCAGTGGAAGGACATAGACAGAAAGGCAGGATTTTATGGAGAACATGAGCAGACCACATTAGAAGCCTGGAATGCTAGGGAGGCCACTAGGGCCATGAAAGACCAAGAGATTGACTAGGTTGCTCAGAGGATAAGCAACACCTTCAATAGGGGGGTGATGATGAGCCTCATAAATGGGTAATTATATGGGCTCAATTTACCTCCTAACCTAGTCAAATCAACCATTATCCTAGCTTATTGTATGATTTTATAATTATATTTATGCTTATAGGGTGAGTTGAGTTAGTTATTATTCCATGTGGTCTAACATGTATTTAATGCAGATTATTGATGGATTTCGAGGTCAAAGTCAAGGATCTAGTGGTCAAACTGCAGCAATAACTCGAAGTAGATAGAGGAGAGGACTTATAGGAGGGAATCCCCCTCATTTATTGCTCCTCACTTCGAATTCCCCTTCATTCAGCTCAGAGTATAAGCAGCCGAATCATGCACTAGAAGACAGCTAAGCAAGTGGAAGATGATTGATAGTTATCTCGAGTTTTGGGAGCCAAGCCTCCCTGATTTTAAGGAAGTTGTTGGTAGCTTTAGATGTATAAGTAGAGAGTTTTAGCACCTAAATCTACCTTAGGCTGAAGGAAGGCAAAAATTAGGGTAACCACAAACCACGCTCAGTCTGGTAGCTAGCCCTACCAGAGCAGGAGAGGGCTCTCTCCGAGTCACGCTCAGTGAATAGATAATCGCAAACGGTCTGAGATGACTTACAATGAAATATTTACCTTAGGCTAGTAAGTGAATAGGGATTCTGGAAACAATTTTCATGAATGACCGAGCTTCTGGGATGGTATGGGACCAATGGTCAGCAAAGAACAGATAATTTAATACAAAGTCACAGATTATTCTGTGAGGCAAGGTAGACGGAAAATGTAACAATTTAGTTTGAGGTACCGCGGAATGAATAGATTGCTGAAGAAAGTGAAAAGGGCATTGTGACATGAATCCTTTTCAACAGAAGAATAACATTGAACATGAAATTTTCCCACAGGCAGAGCAATAAAATTGAATTCTACCTAATCTCACTCAGAAAATTTCACTGGAAATGAACATGAATTGAATTATGAAACATAACGAAATACATATGAAAAAATAAGAGACACATTTGCTACACTCACAACCACAAGAATCTCATGAAACAGAGCCGCTGCCTTTCATTAATTCTCTGTCAAAAATACACAGTGAAGAAACAAAGTTTCTTTCCCACAGTCTCCCAGAAGTTACAAGCCAACCAACGCTTTGCAAATAACTTGAATACAATATATAGAATTTGTGAGGAAGAGATAGAACACCCAAGGGTTGGGGAGTTACTTGAATCATTGCAAAATGGAGATGGAGAGCCAACCATCAGCGACAGGTGCAGCACTACAAACATGACATTTGGCTTGGGTGACTGTTTGCCTTCCTCCGCCACTTGGATAGAAGCCAATATGGAGAAAAAACACTTTAAATGCTGCCTTTGGTGCCAAAAAATCGAAGTGTAGATGAGCAGGACCACTTGGAGAAGTCGTGAACCGAAATTTCGCGAAACGGAAGCAAATTGGCAATTTTTCCTTTGTGCGCCGCGCCATTTTCTCTATGCGTCACACTACTTTGGGGTCTGCTTTGGGGCACTTTCAGGTGTCTAAAATGTGCCCAAGTGGGCTTTCTAGAAAGATTGTTCTGTCTACTTTCTAACCCAACTGGAATTTTTAAATTTGGTGCTCATTTGCCCCTCCAAATCTCCATTCTCCTAAGACTGCTTTCTGTGTGTCAAAAAAGTGGCAGAGAGGCCATTTTTGGGTGTTTTTTGACCTTTAGGAGACTCGGATCTTGTCAAAATTTCTTGCACAGACACCAGTAGTCATTATTTTCCATGCTGAATCCAAAAATGCAAGCCATTCCTCATTTGGAGCTCTATAATTTTAGCGTCATGCCCGTGGCGTGGCGCACAGGGAGAAAATCACTGTTTTTTGCCCAAAAAATTACCATGTGACCAAAAATTCCCCAAATTTTTTTAAATTTGGGTTAGAGGTTCCCTATGGGGTGTTATGATGGGCCAAGGAAGCAGCCAATATTCGAAGCCGATCTTGCTCTTTTGCCTCTTTTTCCTTTCTTGTTGCTTTCCTCAATTTCGCTTTCAAACTCCTTATTCGGGCCTGTGCACTCATGTTTCGCACCCTGTAACAGAAAGCCATATGTCTCAGTAGAGCAAGGTCCTGGTCAGCCTTGTCTAGCAGCCTCTCCAAATGCATGTTGACCCTCTCGAGATTGGCCTCCCGATCTTCATTGATTTCTTGCTCCAATGATGTGAGCTCAACTCTTCTTCTTTGCGCAGCTTGGCGATGCTCACGAATGTTTTGCAGCTCCATAATCACCTGTTGGTCCTCAAGCTACTTGTTTCTCTACTCCAGGTACTTCATGTTCCACTTGGCCCTATCCAAGTCAAGGGATAAGGCCTCAATCACTGATTGCTGCTCCTGGATGATCTCTCCAAGCTCTGCATTTGTCGGTTCTGTATCTGTCTCATCATCATGGAGGAGAACGAATTCGGTCTCTCATTCACCTGATGGCCCTTCCTCCTACACTGGCTCCTTACCCTTGCCCTGCTCCTGTGATGCTGATGTCGGAAGCGAGGCCCCTTCCACCCCGGGTGGAGATAACAATCGCTTCGCTGCTGCAAATAAGGGTCTACTGCCTTTCTCATAGGTGATGTATACTGGCATAGTAGCAGTCTCATGGCGCTCATGCTAATGTGACAGACCACCTATCTCATGCTCTGCCTCTAATACTACCTGTGGAGCGCTGAAGAAATCACGGGAGATGAAGTCCTCCCAAGCAATACCCTGCAATCCCAACTGATGGTCCACCAATATCCGAATAAGAGAAAAGTGATAAACACTGTTGAGCTGCTGTCGAGGGGTCTTGTGCTGCATGAAATTTTTCATCCTCTCTATGTTCCCCCAAATGAAAAATGGGAGGTTCATCATTTGCACCCTAGTAAAGTGCATGAGCAACCTGATGTGGTAGGCATAAAGGCACAAAAACCTCCCCTCACAGCTGAAGTACTTCATGATCAATTTCATGAGCGGAGCATACTCATCTCACAAAAATCTTAATGGAAAAACTCTCGTGAGCTGGCTCAAACAGCTATCCTTAATGTAAGGCTCATAATGATTCCTCTCCACCTTCTTCTTCTTATGCCACTGCTCTCCAATGTTTGGTATGCCTGTTGCCACTGATATGGTTTTGGCTATCAATGTGAAAGTGACCCCAGCCCAGATAGACTGTCCTCCATGTAGGTGAAGTGCAAAAAGATGGGCCAACTCATGATGAATTCTGACATTTTCCACCCTCTGACAAAATTCAAAACATGCTAAGTGCTGGAAAAAAGACATAGCAAGAGGGCATGCCTGCAACTCGGTGAGGGTGTTTGGCTCATCTCTAAGATGTCTGCCACTCCGGTGATGTCTCCTGGGGGCCTGTTCTTCTGAAGCTGTATCACTGTGGGTCTCCTCCTCATATTTTGATGAAACCTCGGATGCCATGACTGCTATTTGTAAATTGAATTTAGGCTGCCCTTTGATTACAGTGAAGCTGGAGTTTGCTTTGATAATCTACCACCAAGGGGACAATTAAAAAGGCAGCATTAGGATGGGGATAATACTATGGGAATAGGGGTTTATAGGAAAATTTTATTCAGGGATATACAAGGGTTTTTAGGGTATTTTGATAGGGAAGGGTTTGTGTTGTTGACAAGGTAGGGTTTGGGTTTTTTGAGCAATAGGAGGAGGGGGGGAAAGGAGTATTATTTTGGTAGTGTTAGGGTATTGATTTGGGGAAAATGGCATAGGGAAATGAGTAATAGGAGTAGGGTAGGAAAAACACCTTGGCAGCAATATCACTATAGCACAAACCCTAGCATCATGGTTTTTCTTGATGTCTTCCTTTGTTTACTTTATAAAAAAAATTGCATTTGATTACAGGCATAAAAACCCTTATATCAACCATAAAAATTGATGTACAAGTAGTGTGTAGAGCCTACCTTGCAAATAGACGAGCTCCCCAAAAGATTTGAGGCGGTTTGGCAAAGTTCTGGGCGTTCTGCCCCTGTGCGCCGCGAGCAAAGCCTAGTGTGCCGCATGCTGGGTATGCGCCGCGCCTGTGGAAAATTTCAACTACGGGCAGGCTGCGTGTGCGCCGCGCCCTTTTTGTGCGCTGTGATGAGCCCCAAAAATGGACAATTATTTGGGCTCATTCAACCTCCTAATTTGACATAATCCACCATTCTCATTAGTTTATTGCATGTTTTTGATTATATTTATGTTAATAGAGTGAATTTGGTTAGTCATTATGCCAACAAGTCTAATGGGTGCTTTGTGTAGCCTTTTTGGTCAACTTGGAGACAAAATTGAAGGTCTTAATGAGCACTTGGCAGCCAAATTCGTGGGAGAACAAGCTAGAGGATTTGTAGGAAGGTGTCCCCTTCATTTATGGGCCCTTACCTCGAATTCTCCACCATCAGCTCGGAGTTCAAGGGCCACCGAATCAATCAACACAAGGGCAGCCAAGCAAGTCAAGTAGGACTGCTGTTAACTCCAAGTTTGGGCAGCCGAGTCCCTAAATTCTAGGAGGACTATTGGGTCCTCAAATTGTATAAATAAGAGGGCTTAAGACCTCATTTCAGTTAGTCAATTTGGTTAGCTAGTTAGCCAGTAGATAGTAGCTAGTGGTTAGTCATGTTGTAGCTCTGTTTTTGCTCTTTGTAAGCCAATTTTGGCATGTTGTTAGACTCATGATCATGACATTTTAATAAAGGCAGTCAGATTTGGATTTGATTCTGAGTTCTTAGGGGAGCTATAGCTCTCAGGTTAAGGGCCCAACCTGAGAGCAATAGACCTCCTTTCCTTTGTATTGTTACTTGTTTTTTTATCATTGCATTTCTTTCCTTTACTTGCACTTGAAAAATACAGTTTGCTGAGTTGACTGTTTCGGTTTGGTTACGTAGGTTAGTTTCATGAATGCAGTTGTTTCATTAGTTCAGAATTAGTGTAGGGAGATTGAAGTTAAGTTGAGTTCAAAAAGGTTGAATGCATGTCCACTTTCACCTCTGTTTGGGGACCGGAAGTGTAGACCTTGCCAACTGCCAAAAAAACACTGTTTCAACATATGCATGCAAGTATTGATGTAATGTTTTCGATTGAAGAATTGTTCATGCGATTATATCTTGAGTAATGACTCTTTGGTTCAGCATCATGCACGAATTCCTTTCAACTTACGTTGCTGTTCTTTGATTCCTAATAAAACAGTTAGAATAGGTTGGTGAACTTTCGTTTACATGCAAGATAAGGGTGATTTGTTTCATTTCCACTGCACAACACCACTTCATCATGTTCTTCTCTTTCTGAACCGTGCCTAAGCCACCTACTCATCCTCTGTTCAGCTCAGTTGCCTTCCAACCCTTCTACTTCTCATGTAGCTCCATCTTTTTAACTTTTCATTGCTTCCACCCTTCTATCCACCAACCAACTTTACCCACTCTTTCTCCATCTTATCTCTCTGTCCCTGAGCCATCACAAGCTCCTTTTTCATCCTCCCTATCCACCCATACCGCTCCTTCACTCCTCCATCACCCAAAACTCCCACGGCAGCACATCCTGTAGAAGTTAGCAGACTTCCTGTAGAAATCCCGAGTTCCTGTAGGATCCCCTGCAGACATCCTGTAGAAGCCTGCAAACTCGGTTGCCAAGCACCTGAACATTGTGGACTCCTGTGGAATGATGTTAGGGATCCCCTGGAACCTCTCCTAGCCCTCCTGACCTTTCCCAAGCTTTCTCTCCCTTCGCACTACCCCTGCATAGTCAAACCCTAATAAGAAACAGAATCATAATAACTCCAACCACTTAAGCAAAAATACAAAAACAATGTTCTTTTCAATAGAAGTAGTTTAAGTTCATGCATTTCATATCACTAGCAGTAATGGCATCATTTCTAGAAGTTTGCACTCTCACTATTGCATCATAGAGGTTAAACTAGTCAGATTAGGGTTTACTAGGGTTTCCATGTTTTGGTTGGCTTTCAGTTCATTCTTGCAAAGTAGATTAATTTCCTTTGAGATAGCCTTCGTCCATCATTTAGAAAGCTTCTTCTGAGAACATATAGAAGTTGGCTTGAGCCCTAGCGGACTTGTGCCAGCTGACCAAGTGACAGCTGCGACAAGAGCTAGTACTTGTGCATACAGCACCGTCGCTTCCAAGTTTTTACGAACTAGTGGGTTGATAAAATTAGAGATAGGAAGCTCCAGGAGTTGTAGCATTATTGCTACAATACTGGAGCCCACCATCTTTTTGGCGCCGTTGCCGGGGAAGCGTCAGAGTATTAGTAATTGTTGCTTTTCTTCTATTTTCTTACTCTTGCCTTCTGCTAAGTAGTTTATTTCATTTCCATTCTGCAAAAGTAGCATAGACATTTCCTGCTTTCATAGATTAGCATTTCCTGCTTTCATAGATTAGCATTTCTTGCTTTCATAGATTAGCATTTCAATTCCGCAATTTCAATTCTGCAAGCGTAGATTAGCATTTCAATTCTGCAAGCATAGATTAGCATTTCAATTCCGCAAGCGTAGCCTAGCATTTCATTCCTGCAATTTCATTTGAGCAAAATAGATTAGTCCTTTCCTGCTTTCATTTCAATTCCGCATTCTCATTTTTGCAATATAGTTAGTTGCAGTTCAATCTATTTCAGTTTTGCAGGTAGAAGTAGAAAAAAAAAGTAAAAATTCAACCAAAAATATTTCATTTCATGCCTTGTAGGAGTAGAGATAATTTAGAAAAATATTTGCACAACACCCCCCCACTGCTTCACACAGCCAACCTTCTCTCTTCTTCGATGGTTGTGACTAAGAAGAACCCTTGGGTGGAAATCAAGGCATATTTAAAGAACCTATAGGGGAGAAGAAGAAGGAACCATTCCTCTGGAGCAAATGGCTACAAGCAGAAATGTTGGGAGCAGTCCCTTATCCAAAGATGAATTTGCAAATCAGCTGGAAGATTTCAAGAGTGATATGAGGCAGTTTCTTGCCACGCAACTGGATATCCTACGGATCCAAAAGAAGCAAGAAGAAGCCAAGAGGGCTTTGGCCATTTTTTGTCCTAGGTGCATTAGAAAGCATCCTAGGAACGAATGTCCATTGTACTCCATAGAAGTGTGTTTTCTCTGTGAAGAATACCATCCTACAGATTAGTGCCCTTCCTTACCCAGAATCAAAGCTGCATATCAGAGAGCCAAAGGAGCCACTGAATCACTCTATCATATGAACCAAGGGAGGCCACATGAACCTAGATCTTATCAGCAAGAAGTGCAAGGGACATCCAAGACCTATTATGACCCCTATCAAGCCACTTTCATGCCTTCTTGGGGTCCCCCTACTCATCCTTCATGGTCTACACCTCCTCCTTGGTCATATTCTCCTTGTTCCTTCAGAGATCCATACTATGCCCAACCAGTTGCTCATTCATTTCACTCTTATGCTCAGCCACAGCCTCAGTGGAATGCACCTTATCAGGAGTGGAGGCCCCAGTACAACTCTCATCTCGCTCACTTTCCTCCACCACCTGCTCATCCACAACCATCGCCTCCTCCTCCACCAAGGCAACCCCAAATGCCTACCCAACCACAATTCCATCCATCTCCATCTCAATTTCACACCTCCACTCAACTACCCGTACCATTTCCAAAGCCATACAATGGAGTAGCTCAACCCAATTGCAAAGCTGAGGCACAACATGTGCAAATGACTCCTTTTGAGCTCAATGATGCTCACCAAAGCTCAGGAAGAGTGTGGCAAAAGAGAGAATCTATTGACAACATTGAAGGACCAAAGGAAAAAGAAGGTTCGAAAGAGGAGATCAAAGAACCATGGGCTGCACTTGATGAAGAGAAGAGATCTAAATCAGAGATCGAGAGAGTTCCCTCATGGTTATCATCAAATCCTCCATGTACTCAAGAGAAAGATCAACAAAAAGAGGAAGATTAAAAGGTCATGATAGAAGGTGACATGAAGAATGATCCAAATCAGCAAGACGACCAAGGATATCAAAGCTATATTGAGATATGGTTTCAGAAGGTCACTAAGTTGCAGCGGTACTTTCTTCCTCAGTTATGTTTGATCCCTTCAAAGCCAGATCATTTGGTCTCTGAGATCTGGATACCTGTCAAAGCATGCATTTTGAGCCTTCACATAATTTTGTCTCTAATCTCGATGTGCACATGGCTCCATTGGAAGTATTCTTATACTTGAAAATGATTTTGTTTTTCAAGTAGGGTAGGGTAGAAAAAAAAAAAAAAAGAGAAAAAAAATATGAAAAAAAGAGGAAAATAGAAATCTAAGGTGAAAACCTCCTCGGAGGCGCCTTGGATTGGCTCACTGATTGAAAACCTCCATGAGGCAGTCAATGGGTTGGAAAAAAAGAGAAAATAAAAGGGAATAAGATCTTTGGGTGAAAACCTCCCTTGGAGGCGCCCAAGGCAGGCAATTAGGGTGAAAACCTCCATGAGGCGCCCTAGTTGTTTTTCAAAAAAAAAAAAGAGAAAAAGAAAAAGAAAAATAAAGCTAATCTCCATTGAATAATTTCATGTTGCAGCAATGACATTGCAGGTTGCAAGAAGGACGTTTCATGACAGGAGGAGCACTCAAATCAAGGTCAAAGGAATTTTTTTTTGCCTTCTACAGGAAGCTCTGTATTTCTACAGGAAACATCCTGTAGAACCTTTGGACGAGCCAAATCCAATTTCAAAAGTGAATCTAATGGTGGGAATCTGTTGATTAGGCCTACAAGCACTTGTGTGTCCATCCCTTGCCTTTATCCATCATTTTTTCCACCTCCTTGTGCTTCTCATTGTGCTTCTACAGGAACTTCCTGTAGAAATTGTGGGAAACTAGACATGGATTTCAAAAAGTGGTTTGGCGAACATGGTAGCTTCCTAAAGGGTTCAGAAGTCCTCATGCAATCTTCCAACTCCTCCTCCATCATCTCCATACCTGCATCATAGCCCAAGCTCAGTTTTCCCTTCCATGCAAACACATGCAAAGTGCCTTGAAGCAAAAACACATAGAACAAAATTTGTTTTTGCCATAACTTGAAAACCATGCATCCATTTGACAAACCGTTTTATGGGGAATTGTACAAGGGTGATGGAAACATGCTTGAGCAGTTTCAGCCAATTCCAGTGCACGGTTTCCAAGAAATCAGCCTCCATCACCATCAGCCATTTTTGCATTTTCTCCATATCCGTGCATCCGTTTCAAAACTTGTTTCATGGGGAGATGCACATGGGTGATAGTAGCCTACCCAAGCAGTTTCAGCCGATTCCGATGCACGGTTTCCGAGAAATCGAGCTCTAAAATCTTCAGCCATTTTCCATTTTTCTCGAAATCCGTGCATCCATTGATCACGATTTTGCTATGGGAGATGCATAATGATGATAGGAACATGCTCACCGAGTTTCAGATCAATCCGGTTTACCGTTTGAGAGCAATGGCGAAAACAAGTTCTGGTTTTGTGACCATGCAGCAGCAGCAGCTTGAAGGTGCAGATCTGAACGTGGAAACAATTGCATGTAGCTCAGATCTGGCCAGAGGACACCTGCACAAGGAAAAAACAATCAAAGATTAGCAGCCAAGCCACATGCAATCAGAAAAAACAATGCATGCAGCAATGACAGGCCACAGCAGCTCACGGCAGCCATTCAACTTCGAGGTATGTGACAAACTCATTCTTCTATTGCATAAATTTAATTTGAAAACTGCATGAATTGATGGAATGGTGGAATTAAGCCATGAATATAGAAAGGTTAAGCCGATTGCCTTCTCTAGCACTCAGCTGGAAGTCACGCAGTACATGTGGACAACTGACTTACGTGAAACTTAAAGCAACCAAGAGTGTTGGCCGGTTAAACTTCAGTTCAATTCACGGCAGTGATTACAGGGGGAAAACACATAGTTCATGAACAATACTTCCAGTTTCATGTGGCCACGTACACTTGGCCACTTCACTCTCTCATGCAAATCACGCAGCAATTAAAGACGGCTTAGCTAAAACTTATGAACTGTTGTTCATCTGCACTTGCCACATCCTCAACTGAAGTGTGCACAACCGGTTAACCTATCGTCCTCCACTAAGTTTTTCTACCTGTTTTCAAAATTATCCCATGTATCAGATCGTTCAGAGGCGCAGAGACATCCTACAGGCGTTTCTACAGGAAGTCTTCTACAGGAAACGCAGAAAACAACCATGCAAAAAGAAAAACCTGGGATTTTCGGCGAATTCCAAGCTCCAAACGAGGTAGGATTGGGGAAACTTCGTTGTGCATGATTTGTTGGTGCAAAATGGTGAATTGAACATGGAATTAAATTTTAAAAATGAGAGTAAAAAGTCTGCCTGTGCATTGAGAACAGTGGAAGTCTGCCTGCATGATTCAATGAGTTTACCCATTCTTTTCTTCTGCTTCCGAAATCTCCTCATCAGTTTTAAAAAGAAAAAGAAGAAAATAAAACATTCCCTTGCAAAGAAGACATGCAGCAGTAGAGACTGACCTGTGTGTGTGGAAAAACCTGAATTTACATATCTATCAATGTGTTGGAAAAAATCAATGTCCTTATGCTCTATTCTGTAAAAAATTTCTTTCATAAATAGACAGACCAATTCTAGGTGACAGCAGCTTTAACACAAGGGAATTACTGTCATTTGATGTTGTAAGGAGCATGAAGAATTCCTTATTTGGTCCCAGAAAAAGAAGAGAATTCAGCTATCCTCTGTCGCAGTGAAATGATTGTTCCCATGAACAATTTTCCTTTTTTTTGGTTAAAACACAAACTCAACACCATGCCAACTGAAGAAATTGAGAAGAACATTGATGAGGGAGCACAAGGCATTCAAGCAGAGGGTAAAACAGAGGAAGAAAAGAAGGAAAAAGAGGAATTTGACATGACCGCTGAGCATGAGACAAAAAAGGAGACAACAACAAAAAACAGAGAGGGCGAAAAAGAAAAAAAAAGGTTGGAAAAAAGGCCAAGAAAGCCCAAATGGGAGTTGGAACAACCAAGGCAACCACACCACAATTAAAGGCAAGACACCCCCAGCCAAGCAGACTGAAACAGTGAAGACAGTTTCTACAGGAAGCCAGAAAGCAGTTTCTACAGGAAGACAGAAAACAGTCAGCACAGGACTTTCTACAGGAAGTCTAGAAACAGAGGAACAAAAAGGGAAAATCGCCTGAGATTTTGGCCAAGGAGGCAGCAGCCATGCTTGCCACCATTAGCACACCTCCAAGACCAAAAAGGAAGGGAAAGAGGCAAACCTTCATGTACTTTAAAGTGAAAAAGGAGCACACAGATAAAAGTGGGCAAACCCAAACCACTGTCAAAGGAGCAAATTGTCATTAAGGACACAAAAGCTAAACAAAAGGAGGAGCCTCCTTCAAAGATATCCATCAGCTATGAACGGGGAAGCCCGAAGACATCCACTTAGAGAGAAAGAATGAAAATGTTGGACACAAAGACTGTTTTTACAGGAAGACAGAGGACTGTTTCTACAGGAAGCCAGCGAACTGTTTCTACAGAAAGTTTGAAAAGAGGGAAGCCAAAGGAGAAAACAACCGAGATGTTAGCCAAAGAAGCCACCAGGGCCATCAAAGATGAGGAGAGAGATTGGTTGCTCAGAGGATGAGCAACACTTTCAGTAGGGGGCTGATGATGAGCCCCAAAAATGGACAATTATTTGGGCTCATTCAACCTCCTAATTTGACATAATCCACCATTCTCATTAGTTTATTGCATGTTTTTGATTATATTTATGTTAATAGAGTGAATTTGGTTAGTCATTATGCCAACAAGTCTAATGGGTGCTTTGTGTAGCCTTTTTGGTCAACTTGGAGACAAAATTGAAGGTCTTAATGAGCACTTGGCAGCCAAATTCGTGGGAGAACAAGCTAGAGCATTTGTAGGAAGGTGTCCCCTTCATTTATGGGCCCATACCTCGAATTCTCCACCATCAGCTCGGAGTTCAAGGGCCACCGAATCAATCAACACAAGGGCAGCCAAGCAAGTCAAGTAGGACTGCTGTTAACTCCAAGTTTTGGGCAGCCGAGTCCCTAAATTCTAGGAGGACTGTTGGGTCCTCAAATTTTATAAATAAGAGGGCTTAAGACCTCATTTCAGTTAGTCAATTTGGTTAGCTAGTTAGCCAGTAGATAGTAGCTAGTGGTTAGTCATGTTGTAGCTCTGTTTTTGCTCTTTGTAAGCCAATTTTGGCATGTTGTTAGACTCATGATCATGACATTTTAATAAAGGCAGTCATATTTGGATTCGATTCTGAGTTCTTAGGGGAGCTATAGTTCTCAGGTTAAGGGCCCAACCTGAGAGCAATAGACCTCCTTTCCTTTGTATTGTTACTTGTTTTTTTATCATTGCATTTCTTTCCTTTACTTGCACTTGAAAAATACAGTTTGTTGAGTTCACTGTTTCGGTTTGGTTACGTAGGTTAGTTTCATGAATGCAGTTGTTTCATTAGTTCAGAATTAGCGTAGGGAGATTGAAGTTAAGTTGAGTTCAAAAAGGTTGAATGCATGTCCACTTTCACCTCTGTTTGGGGACCGGAAGTGTAGACCTTGCCAACTGCCAAAAAAACATTGTTTCAACATATGCATGCAAGTATTGATGTAATGTTTTCGATTGAAGAATTGTTCATGTGATTATATCTTGAGTAATGACTCTTTGGTTCAGCATCATGCATGAATTCCTTTCAACTTACGTTGTTGTTCTTTGATTCCTAATAAAACAGTTAGAATAGGTTGGTGAACTTTCGTTTACATGCAAGATAAGGGTGATTTGTTTCATTTCCACTGCACAACACCAGTTCATCATGTTCTTCTCTTTCTGAACCATGCCTAAGCCACCTACTCATCCTCTGTTCAGCTCAGTTGCCTTCCAACCCTTCTACTTCTCACGTAGCTCCATCTTTTTAACTTTTCATTGCTTCCACCCTTCTATCCACCAACCAACTTTACCCACTCTTTCTCCATCTTATCTCTCTATCCCTGAGCCATCACAAGCTCCCTTTTCATCCTCCCTATCCACCCATACCGCTCCTTCACTCCTCCATCACCCAAAACTCCCACGGCAGCACATCCTATAGAAGTTAGCAGACTTCCTGTAGAAATCCCGAGTTCCTGTAGGATCCCCTGCAGACATCCTGTAGAAGCCTACAAACTCAGTTGCCAAGCACCTGAACATTGTGGACTCCCGTGGAATGATGTTAGGGATCCCCTGGAACCTCTCCTAGCCCTCCTGACCTTTCCCAAGCTTTCTCTCCCTTCGCACTACCCCTGGACAGTCAAACCCTAATAAGAAACAGAATCATAATAACTCCAACCACTTAAGCAAAATTACAAAAACAATGTTCTTTTCAATAGAAGTAGTTTAAGTTCATGCATTTCATATCACTAGCAGTAATGGCATCATTTCTAGAAGTTTGCACTCTCACTATTGCATCATAGAGGTTAAACTAGTCAGATTAGGGTTTACTAGGGTTTCCATGTTTTGGTTGGCTTTCAGTTCATTCTTGCAAAGTAGATTAATTTCCTTTGAGATAGCCTTCGTCCATAATTTAGAAAGCTTCTTCTGAGAACATATAGAAGTTGGCTTGAGCCCTAGCGGACTTGTGCCAGCTGACCAAGTGACAGCTGCGACAAGAGCTAGTACTTGTGCATACAGCACCGTCGCTTCCAAGTTTGTTACGAACTACCGGGTTGATAAAATTAGAGATAGGAAGCTCCAGGAGTTGTAGCATTATTGCTACAATACTGGAGCCCACCACGCTGCACTCCTGGGTATATTCGCCGCGCCCTCTAAAACCAGCTCTGACTCACTCAAACACTCACAATTTCACACTCACACATTTGCAACATCTCTCCAAGGCTTGTAATAGCACAATTCCCTTGATTTGGATGAAAACATGTACATATAGCCTTGGAAGAGAAGGGTTTAATTTGTGCTTGCTTGAAAACCCATTTTTCCAATGTTGTGTTTTGCACTTTTTTCACTGACTTTAAAACACACTGATTTTCACTTTCCCTTTGAAATTTTGGCTCAAATGATGAAATTTTCGGCACTCTTTGTAGGGACTTTTTGTGTTGTACAACAAACCCCCATTTCAAAAAAAATTAATTTCAAAGCTATAATATGAAATGGGTCCCTTTTTAGATTAAATTGGTATCAACTTATCATTCCTCAAAAGGTCCGAAAAGAAATAGAACATTCTAAAACTTTTGAGACAATATGTAATCGATCTTATAATAAAAAATGAATAATTCTTTATTATTGCGATAAAGCGATTGCAAGATCGCATATCGCAATAACAAAGGATGCATAACAAAAGACCCATTGGTTTTCCCCAGTGTGACAAGCGCGAATAACTATCGGATATCGGGAAGGCAAGCGATCATAACAAAAGGCCCCTCTCTTTGCTCCGATGCGATATCGCTACCGGTGATCGGGGAATGTAACATGCATGCATCTAAAAGCCCTCTTTTAAAAACTCCCAATGCGAATTGGCGATATCGCTATCGGCGATCAGGGATTCCGAAAGGACATCAATATAACAACTTAAGCATTCCTCTGATCACCGATTGCGATAAAGCTAGGCACAACTTTCAAAAAAGATTGATAAGGCTGGGATATATTATGTTTAATTAGTATTAAAGGCCTTTCTCTTCCCGATAGTGATTCACTTACGCCCAACCGCCAAAACATCAAAGCCACGCTTAAATGAATTATTCGGCCAATAAACAATATGATGAGCATTTAAATGATTGACAGGTTTAAACGGCCAATTAATGAAGCAGTGATGCCAAAATCTCTTCAGAGATTGTATCCGCGGCCACCTTATGTTAGTCTTCCATTATTCATTGATTGATATAACTCTTTCATATTTGGTTTGAGCCACCTATTCTCTGCATTACATTCATTTTATCTCCTGTGCAGAGCTCCTCCGAAGCAGCGAATTTAGGCCAAATGGGGAAGAAGTCTAAGAAATCTGGAACAGCTTCAGCTTCCGCAGTAACAGGACAACACACTGCCGATCCGGGACCAAGTAAAAAGGGATTAATCTCGGACACCACATGTCTTGGTCTTGGTAAAACTACTTGGCAGAGCATCTATAATCTGGTTGAGGCGAAGAGCCTCAGGAAACATCAGTACAAGCTACAGCAGACCCGACCCGGAAGTCCGATGCAACCCTAAAGGATTTGGCCGATTCTTACCTACACCAGATAGCGGCTCGAGAGCAAATTCTTCCATACACAGATGTGGTAAGATGGGCAATTGAGGAAATCCCAATTAAAAACAGAACATTTTGCACTATAGACGGGAGAGTGTTCAGCTCGTTTCAACCCGATGATTTGAGACAAATGTACCATTTGCCCGCACCAGAGAAGAAGTATAACAAAGCGTTTCTGGGGAAGTTCAGAGATGAAAATGAAATTGAATTAGCACCTATATGGGATTGGAGACAAAACCCAGCGAAACACAAGCATGAGTCCTCAGGTAAGTACTCTGTTGATTCCTTTTGTTCTCCTTATTGTTATGCCGGAGTAATGATGTGTAGGATTTGGGGGTTGCATGATTCCTCAAACTTCACCATAGAAATGGTACCTTTAATGGAAGTAGCATGCAATAGCGAAATAATGGATTGGGGGAATATATTATCTGATAAGTTAGCAATGGCTATTCTTGAGTTCAGAAACAAATCCCGCGTTACTGAAAGGTTCATTCCTCCATTTTACCTTAGTGCCTACATCTTAGATACTCTCTATTTTAACTTTGAATTTCCTGTGCTGGGGTGGAGATGGACTCCACAGGACCCTATGCCCATTCATATCTATCACCAGAAGTTATGGAAAGCCCACTATAAACACCACCTATATCAAGTTTGCAATGGATTTATGTTACCCATTTACTATGCAATTTTTGACAAACCTGCTCCTAAGATTTCCTCACAAGCACAGATTGACTTGAAAGCCTTAGGAAACTGGTTCAGAGAAGAAAAATTTACATATGTAAGAGTTTTTGGCAGTCAGGTCAGGCCTCATGTCCTCCCCTTGTATATACCTGACAAAGTATTAGCTCGAGAAATAGCATATCAGCTTACATCCGAAGGAGTTACAAAGACCCTAAGGAATAAAAAGAAGTAGGTCTGGCCTCCTTTTCCTCTAAGGTGTGGCGTTTATGCTCTGCATGACTACAAACATGCAGAGAAAGAAGCAGAAAAGATAAATACACTAAATCTCGCCACTCTTCCTAACAGACGATTTGATCCAAACAAAGTCGTCTATAATGCACTAGAACAGGCAAAACTCACTAAATTTGAACATAAAGAAGATGAGTTTGATGACCTATTCTCCTCGGCCGAGTCATTATTTCAGGTTCAAATGCTAGCTAGAATGAGATATCACGACGACGGGTTAGTCGAATTTAACAAACTTAGAGAGCAGAGGTTGTAAACTCTACCTCTAGATTTGTTAGCCACTGTTCCGATGACACAGTCAAGCGAGCCTGAACAACGACTTACCAATGAACCTCCTACTACATCAGAGATTTTTGGAGAAGTCTGAACAAAAGAGCAGGAGGAACTCCAGAGGAAAGAATAGGAGGAAGCGCAGAGGAAATAATAGGAGGAAGCGCAGACGAAAGAACAAGAGAGAATATGTGAAGAGGAACAGAAAAGGCAGCAGGAGTAGAGCAACAAGGATGTGAATGTCGATACCCAGATTGACCCAAGGTTGCTCCACGAATGGCAGCAATTTGATTCAATCATAAGCAACCTAGAAAGCTCAAGAGAAGTCGATACATCCAAAGCGGCTGATACACAGGATACAGCATCAAAAGAGGTTCCAAGTGAAGGAACCAGTGGTCTACCCCCTACTACAGACATAGAAATAATTCCCAAAGATCCTTCGGATCAAATCATTTTGCAAGTGGAGGATATACCTCCATTGGATGTCTTTTACAGCCCAAAGCACAGGGCCGTAGTAAAGCGATAGCGGAAAAGGAGAAGGATTGATCAACCTTCCCTGTTCCCTGAACAAACAGTGACAGCCAACGTAGTTTGGAAGGAGGAGTTTGATCCTTCTAATGACCTAACAAAATTTTCCCAATATGCTGGAGCCTATTCGGCGGCCACCATGGACAAGGCATCAGAAGTGAGTAATTTGTTAAAATAAAAAGACCAGGCAATCGCTTCATTACAAGCACAACTATCGGAGGCACAGCAGAAAGCAGAACAATTAGAACAACAATTGTCCACGCAGCAACAGATAAATAATCAATTGAACAAGCAGTTGCATGAATAGAAACAGAGGATCGATTTGAGTGCGATTCAAAAGCAAAAATAATTGTCGGAGGCATTATCAAAATTGAAAGCAATGAATGAATAGATGGTAAAGACAAAAGATGAGCAAATTGCTCAATTATCAAGTCAAATAGAGAAGTTCAAGAATCTTCCGCAGCATGCCGATTTCAGAGCAGAAGCACTACAGATTAATAAGGCACTGGTAACACAAATAAGATTATTATGTCATAAAATTGCTCAAGTGGAACCCCTGTGTGACATAACAGCATCAATAATCGATAAATCAGTTGATGCTAGACAAGACTTAGAGCAGGCCGATGAAATCTTGACCAATTTTCTTGATTGGTAGGACACTAATGAGGGACAGGAAGCAAATTTGCCTAAAATCCTAGAATCCCATAAAGAAATCTTATTTATGGAATGGCAGTCCCAGTTAATGAAGGCAGAGAGAGAAGTTTCTAGATGCAAATTAACCACAAGTAATTTGGTTGAATTAATTAATGATACTCTCTATTTATCTAATATGATCTCTCAGTGTACACCAGGTAAATTAATATCGGCCAAAACATTGGAGCAATCATGTTATCAAGAGCTAGAAAAGAATGGGAGATTGATCACAGGTATTAGCAGTTTAACTTGGGACACCTATTGGTTGTTCCTAGTAAAACCATACAGCCAGAGAGCCGCCCTCAAGTGCCTAACAGATGCAATCGGGTGTATCATTCCCGATATACAAGATGCCACCTATGCTACTCAACTCAATTGTCGTCTCAGCCGCCCTCAAGAAGTGGAACCGATGCTAGCGATATGCCAACTCAGGTCGAAAGGCAAACAGTCAGAGTGATGAATCATGTTGTCGACTGCTAGATTGCTATGAGGGAGATATGCAAGATCAAGTTGTACCAATTTAGTAGCATTTTAATTTTGTATTTAGTTAGTTTAATTAAGTATTTAGACCCTTTCATGTATTTAGAAAGGGTTGTAAGTTTTTGTATATGAATTAAACCTGAAGTTTCACTACTGTACTTCAAGTATATTTTTTATAAAAACTGAGCCAATTATTCCAATTTTGATAATGAAGCTTTTATGTGGATGTGCACTATTGCCTTTATTTAAAAGTATTTCTGAGTCGGAAGAAGGAATTCGAATTGCGATTGATGTTGGGAATGATTTTCAGTTCATATGGTACTACTATCTATGTCTGAATTCATTCGTTTTATGTGAATTGTTATTTGATCACTCTTGCTATTATTGAATATATGCATGTGTTTTAACAGCATTCTTTATACTTTCCACTATTGGATGTTTACAGCATGCTTTTCCTCTAATCATACCAGTAATATAAAAAGATAAGTGTAACAATGTTTTATTAATTACTTTGTTCAACTATTTGAACAAAGCAATTATTATATGAATGAATGTCTATGTTTATTGAATAGAGTCATCTATATGCCTATTGATAAACAAAGATCATCAAACGTTGCACTTAAGAATAGAAGCTTCCCGGATAGAATAGTCATTTGTATTTTCGCTTTTAGATTAAGTCATCCATTCATTATCACTTATTAGAAAACTAATCACTCATCCATCCCTTTTTATTCATTACTTAAAACTGGTCCCATTATATCCAGTCGGAGCCACCATCCCAAACGGAAAAGGAGTTGTATTAAGGTCCGGACCAGATGGTTATCCCCCGATGTTGATGCAACGATTTTCGAGGCATCAACATTTTTGGCGCTAGAAGGAGGGCATGAACTGTGAATGGCGAGCAAACCCAAATCTACAGACCATTATGAGAGTAAATCTCCCTCCACATCACCTCGTACTTTCAAATTGCATGTTGGTTCTCCAGTATCCAAGCGAGAAGAAGAAGAATCAACTACCACTGCTCAAACCCACAATACTCCAGAACGATTAAGTCGTGAGTCCCCTGAAGTTCAGTTACTCATCCATAAACTTCAAGGCTTCTCGATATCACCACAGAAATCTGAGGTATCTCAAAGCAGTGAGACTTCGCAATTCAATCTACCTCATCCTCTCACTAGACTTCAGAGCGGAAAGCTCGGTATTGAACCTACTGAGCTGCCCTTACCTAAAAGGAAAAGGGAAAAGAAGAACAATGAAGGATCTGACAGTGAAGCATTTTCATCCACATCCTCCATCTCATCTTCCCCAGTGTGAAGTTAACCATCCACTCCCTCATTACATATTGTTGTTCATCAGGGATTAGGAAATTCAACATCCCAATCGACTCAATCCTCGATATCAATTCCTTCCCAAACAGCTGGAATTTCATCAGAAATCTCATCCACTACTGGTGTTTCAATGGAAAATCCATGGAATATACCTGGTGTGGTCAATATGCCTGCACCATTACATGCATTGCCTGATGCTCCTGCAAAATGGCTACCCAAGTTTAACCCAGATGATGGAATACAAGCTGAAGAACATATTAATAACTTCATGTTATCAGTTAATTTGAAAGGAGTAACAGAGGAAGATGTTGTCGTTAGGATTTTCCCTTATACTTTGCAAGGATCAGCGGGATCTTGGTATTTTTCCCTGCCCTCTGGATCCATTACCAGTTGGAACATTTTCCAAGAACAGTTTCTTACTAAGTATGGTGATGATAGATCTTTAGCCACATTAATTAATGATCTATCCAATATTAGGATAGAGCATAGGGAACCGATTAAAGAATTCAATTCGCGATTTAATAAACTCTTGAATAAGATCCCAACGACCTCCAAAACAAGTAAGCAAATCAGAAACGAATGGTATATAATTGCCCTACCTACCAATATAGCTATCTTCGTAGACAAGGCTGGAAAACCAACTTTAGCTGAAAACATGAAAGAAGCACTTGCTGTGGAGAAACGTATTAATGCTCTAGAAAAGAAAGCTGCTCTTGAAGATAGAAAATCCAAAAAAGTTTCTTTTAAAGATGATTCAAAGAAGAAAACCCCTAAAGATCCATATGATATGGAGGGTCTACAAAAGGTCCTCAAGACTTTGTCAAAGGAAAAAACAAGTAGCGGAAACCTCAACAAAAAGTCTCTTTGGAAATTTCAAGAAAATCGAATCAAAACCACCAAATGTTATATCTAATGCAGATTCAGATCCTGAAGAAGAAGAAGATGAAACAATTTCACCAACTGATGAAGAAGAGGAAGTTGTTGAATGCCATGGAATGTGGGACTTCATATTACCTAACTCCGATACAGAAAATGAACAAGAAGCTTTTCCTGTGACTACTAGGAGTAAAGGTGCCCCTGAACCTGTCCAGGAAAGTTCAAAGAAAAGAAGTGCAGGTGCTACTACTACAAAGGAAAAGGTATCCACAAAGAAGCCAGCTACAATAGTACCTCAAAACCAACCTTCATCCTCAAATATACCTTCAACATCTAAAACGTTGGTAGTATCAGATTCAATGGATTACAATATTGTTGATGATATGAAGAAGACTAAGGCAAACATTACCATGTTTTAACTTAGCAAAATAAAACATCAGCAGAAATTGCTTCTAAAGGAATTGAATGTCGTTCCTTCTTCGCCTCTTCCTAGTGCTAAAGCTACAAATGATTCAGTTCAACCACCTTCTGGTAGGGTTGAAGCTACTGATACGATTTTGATTGGAGACAAATCAAATTCCCATACTCCTTTCCTCTTAACCTACGAGATTTATAATCGAAATCTACAAAATTGTTTGATTGACTCAGGGGCATCCTCTAATATAATGCCAGCTTCAGTTTGTTCCAAACTGAACATTGAGCCCCAAAAGTCCGCAATTCACATTGTGTAGTTAGATAGAACCAAAGTCCAGGTTTTAGGGGAAATTAACTCTGTAACTATCAGGTTATCGGCTGATCCACGAGTAGTTCAAAGAATTGATATCTTAATCGCTGATATACCTGAGTTTTATGGTTTAATCTTGAGTAGGGATTGGTCTGAGAAGCTCCATGGGTATATTTCGACCGATTGGTCCCATATGTGGCTACCCTACAAGGGAAAGCCAAATCAAATAAAAATCAATCGGGAGAAACATATGACCCATACTGTTACAGAATTTGAACAGGAGAATCAACCAATAGCATTTAATAACAATATCTTGGGGAATTATGCATCTGAATCATTCTTTGGCAACTTCGTTGCCCAACCATTTCCTTTCTCATTAAACAATTTTACATCTCAGATCGAAAATTATTCACAAACAGATAGATCAAGATGTTTTAATGATACTGAGGAAACTGTAAATAAAATTGTTAATAATTCTTTATTTTGGTCACTATATTTTGATGGGTCTAAGTCTAGTGAAGGCTCAGGAGCAGGTTGCATTTTGGTTAGCCCCCAGGGAGAAAAAACGATGTTGTCCTGTAGGTTGGAATTTGAATGCACGAATAATACAACTGAGTATGAAGCCTTAGTTCAAAGACTATACAAAGCGATTGGCCTCAAGGTTCAATATTTGAAAGTGTTTGGTGATTCAGAAATTGTTATTAAACAGGTGAGAAATACAACTCATTGTCTTTCTAGCCATCTCAAACATTATTAGTCGCTGGTACAAGAACTCACCTCTCAATTTTTAGCATTCAATATTTCTCCTATCCCTAGGTCTCAGAATTCAGCAGCTGACTTGCTAGCCAATGTTGCTTCCAAACTCCTACCTTCCGAAGATTATAGCCTAGATAGATTTTCAGTAGAGTTACTTTTTAGACCATCGATTCCTGACAATGTCACCAATTGGCGAGTGTTCAATCACGATGAAGACATCTTACATTTTTTGACTTCTGACAAGTCCTACGATGATCAGATCATTGAAGAAAGCGATCCTAATCTTCAGATGAAAGAAAAACATGAGGAAAACTCAATACCAAAACCTTTGGTTAAACTTGAGGAGCTCTAAGATATTAAAGACAGGTTTAAACAGGTGACCAATGCAAAGCTCCAAAGTTCCACCTTAAGATTTGAATTGATAAACCTTGGTACTGAGCAGAACTCTCAAAACATTAATTTGGGATTAGGACTTTCTGTGGAAGAAAGGATAGCATTCATTAGATTATTAAGAAAAAATAAACATGTCTTCGCTTGGAAATATGATGATTTAAAAACTTACAATGCATCAGTCATCCAACATACCATTCCAATGCTTTTTGAACAAAAACCAGTTCACAAAAGTTGAGGAAAATACATCCGAACTTAGAGAGTCAAATAAAATCAGAACTCAATAAACTCTTGAAAGCTAAGATTATTTTTCCCGTTCGGCACTCAAACTAGGTTTCCAATATGGTGCCTGTTAGGAAGAAAAACGACGACATCAGGATTTGTATAGATTTCAGAAATCTGAATAAGGCAAGCCAAAAAGATAATTTCCCATTACCTACTATGGAGCAGATACTCCATTCAGTAGCAGGTTCTGAGTTAATGTCCTTTTTAGATGGTTTTTCAGGATATAACCAAATTTTGGTCCATCCTGATGACAGACTCAAAACTACCTTCAGAACGAAATGGGGAACTTACGCTTATCAGAAAATGCCTTTTGGACTTATTAATGCAGGAGCCACGTTCCAAAGAGCGATGGATATAGCTTTCAAAGGATTGATCAACAAAATAGTAGTTGTCTATTTAGATGATATTACTATATTTTCCAAGAAGAGATCCAATCATTTGCATGATTTAAATCAAATCTTTGAACGCTGCAGAAGGTATGGTATCTCACTCAATCCCAAAAAATCCTTCTTTGCTCTTAATCAAGGAAAGCTCTTGGGCTTTATTGTTTCCAAAGATGGTATTTATATTGATCTGGATAGGATTAAAGAAATCTCTAAAATTCCTTTTCCTCATAATAAAAAATCCATGCAGTCATTTTTAGGTCAAATTAATTTTGTCAAGATATTTGTTCCCGATTTTTCCCACATCATTTTACCATTACAAACTATGATTAATAAAAATTCAGTGTTTAGATGGGGATCTGTAGAAAAGGAAGCATTTGATTCAATCAAACAATCAATAATCAATGCCCCTGCTTTAAACACTCCTAATTTTTCTAATCATTTCACATTGTATACTATCGCGTCCGATTCATCTTACGTAGCAGTACTCACTCAGATTAATGATCACAACTTGGAAGCACCGATTTCATTTTATAGTTCAAATCTACAGGGTGTTGAACTAAATTATTCCAAAGTTGAAAAACAAGCCTTTGCTGTGTATAAAGCTATCAAACATTACAAACCCTTCCTTTTAAAATCCCATACAAAAGTTATAGTTCCTTTTCCTGCAGTAAGGAAATTACTAATCCAAAAGGAATTAGGTGAGAAAAGGGCAAACTAGGTTACACCACTTCAAGAATATGACTTGGAAATCAAGCCAGCAAAGATTGTTAGAGGCCAAGGTTTTTGTAGGTTATTAGCAGGAGCATCCAATATTCAAGAACCAGGTGATACAAAACATATTGAAGAAATCAACCAAATAAGTATTACTAATTCTGAATCGCAATATGCAAACTTGATCTTTTATTTAAAAAATGGATATGCACCTCCTAACATGTCTTATAAAAACAAACGGGCCATTAGATTAAAATAAAAAAACTTCACAATCATTGATGATGTACTTTTTAGGCAAAATTATGATTCGATTTTATTAAGATGCCTAGAAAAACCTGAAGCACAAAAGGTTTTGCAGGAACTACATGATGGACCAGCAGGAGGACATTTTGGAGCTGACACAACAACCCACAAAATCATTCATGCTGGATACTATTGGCCCACCTTGTTCAGAGATTCTCATGAATATGTAAGGAAATGCCGAAGTTGTCAAACTTCCAGTGGAAGACAAAGAAAGCCAGCTTTCCCTTTGCAACCAGTCAACATTGAACAACCATTTGAGCAATGGGTGTTGGCCAGTTGAATTGTTTATTGATTAAACAATCAAGTACCACATTAATTATCAACCTGGGAAAGTCTTTTTATTCCAAAGGCTACCGCGTACTGTATGTACTTAATTCTAAAAGCATTAAAAAGCTGTAGTATACGTGATTCTTACGCTAAGTTATCACAGTACTGATAAAATGGAAGTGATTAATTAAGATTACAAATCTGGAAAGCAAAGTGATGGATGCTCTGTTGGCAGAGGATCAGGACCCTATCCTCCAGGTGAGGACGTTCAACACCTGCCCCTGTAACCAGATTGCTAATACACACTGCACTGTAATTCACCGGTGAAATATCCTTGCACAACTTCAAGCAATTAATGAAACAAAGTACTAGCAAAACGAAAATACCAGAGGTAATGCTACAGAATCCAAACAGAGTACCAGCAGAAAGAAACTATCACTCACTTACACACTTGACAGAAAAGTAAATGGGTGAATCTTGTGAGGAAGGTGGGCCCAGTCCCTCTCACAAGATTCCCCAGAACACAAAGGCTAGATTAAGTGCTCAGAATAATATTCTATTCATCTGCCAAAAGATTCAAGTACAATAAAGTTCAGACTTGCTGATGTCTCTCAAAATCTCACTTACAGACCACAATCCCCCCCTTCTAATGTAGATGTCTCCTCTTTATAGAGGAGACATCTATTACAATAGATTATTACAGTTCATGCAGTTAACCCATTCTATCAAAAATAAAAATTACAGAACGTTGTTACAACAGTATAATAATATATTCTTTCTTAGGTTCTGGCTGCTACACAGCTGGTAACCGACTTCGACCGTCTTCTTGGGATCCTCGCATTCCTTTATCGTTTCCCCATGCTGTTCCTGATTTAGGCAATGGTAACTGTGTTCTATCTGCTTTAGATAGCTGCTTGATCATGCCACGTCAGCGTTCTTCAGATAGTTGTCGTTTGTTATTCCCAGCTGTTGCAAAATAGCTTGCTTTAGATGGTTGTTGTTGCTGACTGTAGCAACTGCGTAGTTGCTGCTTCTGGTGTTGCAGCAACTGCGTAGTTGTTGTTTCTGGTGTTGCGGCAACTGCGTAGTTGTTGTTTCTGGTGTTACGGCAACTATAAATTATAATTCCTGCAGGCTTAAGACAATTACTTGGCAACTTAGTCAGCTTTTCCAAAGATAAATATAAAGATACTCACGAATATGCAATGAACAATTAACCATATAGATATGCGGAAAGTTACTTCGTACCTTGGGGTGATTAAGTCATTATGTAATCAAAGCTTACAACTTATGACTGAAAAGGATAATATTATGGCAAAAATATAAGGTCAAAATTGGTCAATTCTGAGTCCTAACATCCCCCCCAACTAAAGAGATTGCATGTCCCTATGCAATGCCTACTCTGAGTCTGAGTCGGAGTACTGGGATGAACAGTGTAGATTACTGAGACAATAGTTATAGGAAGTGGCATCAAACTTCTTCCTGAATCCACAGACAATCTGTATTTGCCTCCATGCTGCTGCTTCTTCCCTGTTGGATAATCCAAACTGGCCCTTGTATTGTTCACCAGATAGCCATAAAAGTGGAAATTTAAATCTGTAACCCACCCAATTTTCAGCACAGTTTTGCATGCATTTAACATAATGAGGTACCCTTGAGAGTGCTACCTGCAAATTAGGTGGATTATAAGGGTGATATTCCTGCCTCTCCTTGGGGCAGTTTTCCCAAAACATTTTGTTTGCCTTGACAGCCAAGGATGCCTTAGTCTTTACATAATGCTGACAGTCCCTCAGGACCATTGCTTGCAGTTGCCTAACGTGGTCCTTCATTTCAGGATCACTTACCATTCTCAGGTGTTGTGCAATGAAGGTGGTTGCGTTCTGCGGTTCAGCTCTAATCCACAGAAGACAATTCTGTTCATTATGTTGAGCTGAAGCAAAGGCGTTCGGCCATGTAAGTTGGTTAGCTAAAAAGGAGATAAAGGCTCTCAGCTGTATGTCGCCAACTACAGGTATCATATTCATATTTGTTTCTTTGGACATGGCTTCATTATGGAGATAGAGCTCGCATAACAAATTTTGATCATTTTTAGTTGCCTCTGCAAAGGTTTGCATAAATTGCTCTGATGTAACTATCTGATGAGGTCTACCTTCTTTGACAACCTTTATCTGTAAAAATGTGAGTCTTTCCCTCAAAAATGTTGCATAATTAAAAGATGGTTTCCTTGTGGCAAGTATTCTTTGGAATAACTCAAACATCTGGGTCAATCTGGCTTTTAGTTCCTTGATTTCTTTGTACTGGGCTCTGCACTGCTCAAGTGCTTCCCAGTTCTTGTATGCATAACTAAACCAGATCCCTTTTTGATGTTGGAATGCTTTGCCTTGTGACTTCTCATATTCTCTCCACCACTTTCCTTTTAATGCTTGAAAACTATCTGTTTCTGTGCATACATCACTAACAGAGGGAAGCTTTGTTTGTGTAAAGGCATCAACAAGGATAATCTGCTCTGTTGGAGTAGGCTGGGATGATCCAACATCTTTTTCTTCATTTCTGGCTAGTGTCTCTTCTTCCTGTTGTACTGATTCATTTTGTTCCATGGTGATTTGGGTGGGCCGGGGTGAGTCTGTGCCTTTTTCCTCATTTCCTTCTTCTTCTTCTCGTTCCTTGGCAATTTGAATAGGGCTGGGTGAGTCCAATTTTTCTTCATTTCCTCCTGAAACTATTTCTTCTTTCTCCATAACAGTTTGGGTAGTCTGGGGTGAGTCTATACCTTTTTCCTTATTTTCTTCTATTTCTTCCTCTCGTTCCATGACACTTTGAGTGGGCCGAGATGAGTCTGTGTTTTCTTCTTCATTTGTTGATTCTTGTGTAACTACTTCTTCCATAGCAATTTGGGTAGGCCGAAGTGAATCTGTATTCTCCTCTTTCTTATTCCTTGTTTCTTCCTGCATAGTTTCTGGGTAACTTGCTGGTTTTTGTGTGTCAGCAAGCTCTTCTGTTTGTTCTTGCGCAATCTCTGGAGAACTTACTGGTTCTTGTGTGTCAGTAAGCTCTTCTGTTCGGACCTGTGCAGTTTCTGGAGAACTTGCTGGTTCTTGTGTGTCAGTAAGCTCTTCAGTTTGATCTTGTGCAGTTTCTGGGGAACTTACTGGTTCTTGTGTGTCAGTAAGCTCTTCAGTTTGGTCCTGCATCTTCTCTGGAGAGCCTGTTGGTTCTTGTGTGACAACAGGTTCTTCTGTCTGCACTTTTTCTGGAGAGCCTGTTGGTTCTTGTGTGACAACAGGTTCTTCTGCCTGCACCTTTTCTGGAGAGCCTGTTGGTTCTTGTGTGTCAACAGGTTCTTTTATTTCGGCAGAGGATTGTGGCATTTCTGTCTGTGTAACAGCAGGCTCTTTTGTTTCATCTACAACAGCGGAGGCTTCCTTCATTGGTTCTGCCACTACCTTATATCCTGCTTGAGTATATATTTCACCACAATTGGTACACACATATTCATTTTCCTTACTTTTCTCTGCTGCAGATGCTACTCGTGCTAAAACATGCAGGCTGAATTCATTCTGATATGCTTCCTTGACCCTTATTATTTCCTCCTGATAGTCTTGAATCTGAGATTTCAGAAATTCAATTTCTTCCTGCAGGGCAGGTATGGTAGGCTGGTCTTGTGGAGCGGTAGATTCCAGTGGAGGCAGAGGTTGTGTTTCATCATTTTGATCAGTATTCCCCACAGGTGGTTCTTGTGTGTCACCTGGGGTAGTGGTTGTTTCTTGTGTTGTAGCCATTTGGTCACTATTACCTTGGGTGTCGGCAGCTGGTTCTTGTGTGTCAGCTGTCTTAAAATATGATGTCACGAAGCTATGAACACTCTGCATCTCAGCTTCCGAGGGTGAGGGAGAAGAGTTTTGAGGACTGGTGGGAGTGCGGATCCTTATAGTGATGGGCGGTGAACTGGGGGAATTAGGAGATTCAGCTGCTACCGATGACCGAGTTCTTTGCTTTGGTAGAGAAGCAGGGAATTCAAGCGTTTTTCTCTTTAGGATAGCTTTCTTTAGGATAGGGGCAGTACCCGGAGTAGCAGGTGCCTTAGCTGAAACCCTAGTTCTTCTTCTTTTCGATGGGGTTTTCTTTCCCTACTGCCTTTTTCGTTTAAGCAGGGTAATAGGGATATTGTCATCGGAGTCATCAGTAGAAATACCAAGTATGGGAATGGAAGGATTGGTTCTTTTGGGAGATGGGGTTGTTCTCGTGGTTATTTCTACTGCTGCTTGTTCATTCTCAGCAACTTGCGGGGGTGTTTGTTGGAGTTGTTCAGGAATGTGCTCTGCTTGCTGAGGTTTTTCTAGAGGGATTTGTTCAGGCATGTCCTCCGTTTGCTGAGGAAGTTCTTCATCTTGCTGAGGTGTGTCCTCAGCTTGGTGAAGAATTTCCTCATTTTGATGAGGAATTTCATGTTCCGGCTGTGGAATTTCTGCCTCCTGATGGGGATTAATGGGGGGTGGAGGGTTATTTAGAGCGAGGGCTCTATTAATCAGCAATTGGGCTAAGCGGTGGTGTTTTAAGGAAAGAAGTGGACGCTTTGCGTTAACAACATAACGTGACATGTTTTTGAGACAACCCAATAGATAATATGGCATGTTTATTAACTGACCATTTCTCAAATGATTCAACAGGACGAAATCGTGCTAGTAAATTACCTGGTAGCGGCCTTTGCACGTCAGATATTGCTTGACAAATTCAGCGACTTTCGACCACGGTTGAGGTAACGACCGAAGTGCTACGCCTCTGCCTTTGGGCTCTACCTGCTCGCCTGGTCGGAGAAAATCCTGCTGCGCATTAAGAATCAGGTGCTTTCTGCTGAACCACCGTGTGCCATTAGCTGGTAGCCCGGTAACTTGGGCTATAATTTCCTCCGTGACTGGGATTTGAACTCCCTGGACGACAGAGAATCCTTCTGTTAAATTGCATGCAAATTCAAGGACTTGCTGCGCGTCAAAGTCCAGAAGTCTCCTGAAGTACTCTATCCATCCCGCTTGCAAGAAAATTTGATAAATCTCCGGATAGATTTCAAGGACTGTTGTCGTGCCAGGTTCATGTGTAATGAGGGTTCCTCCCATAGCTGTTGTTTCATTAAATTTCAGAGTTCAGAGCCGAGCTTCCAATTTCAGTTCAAAGTAAAACGTCGCAAATGGTAACATGCCGTGATAGGGTGGCTTTTACATATTACCGGGAGAGTTAAGGGTGGCGGTAGTTGGCGTAGTATGTCATTATGAGAGTTTCTTTGGTAATCCCCCCCCTCCTACGTGTAAGTGATATGATTGGAAGTACAATTATTTGATAGTCCTATCAACTTCTCCGCATTATCTATTATTTAATGTCCATACATAATCATGCGTACCTTCGTATTTTACCTTTTTGATTGCTGCGTCAAAAAGTCTTGTCTTGTCTTCTGCTGGATCATAATGATTACCGCGGATCTCAAAGCATGGGAATACCGGCGATTTGTAATGGTAATGACGGAAAGTGATAGTAGGGTGCTGTAATCATCACAAGAAGTGGTATATTTTATCAAAATTTGTTCCTTGGGGGCTGAAGTGGTAAGACTGGTGTTTTCATACGTGAGGGAATTTGCTGGGAAGGGTATTCCGTGATCGGGAAGCGATGTTGTAGCACTGGGATTGGTGTTGCAGCAACGGAAAATTATTGTTGTGGCAACAGGGAATGATGTTATATCATAGGGAAAAAGACGTTTGTAAAAACGGGAAATGTGCTGGAGCAATAGGAATGGTGTTGCAGCAACAGGAATGGTGTCGGAGAAATGGAAATGGCATTGCAGCAACAGGAGATGGTGTTGCAGCAACAGGGAATGGTGTTGCAGCAACAGGGAATGGTGTTGCAGCAACAGGGAATGGTGTTGCAGCAACAGGAAATGGTGTTGCAGCAACAGGAAATGGTGTTGCAGCAACAGGGAATGGTGTTGCAGCAACAGGAGTTCCGAGTCCGCAAAGTAATTCCTTTGAAACTTTTGTTCTCAGCTACTTCCCAAGCTAAAATCTGCAAAATACTGAAATGTAATATCGCAATCCTTGGCAGGATTTATTAGTTTCTTAAAAAAATAATATCTAACCTAAAGAAAAAAAATTGCATAAATAATAGAAACTCAAGTGCTTTGAGGGACAGCAAGTTCCCCTGGAAAAGAATACTGTTTTATTGCCATGCAAGTGGCTTTAAAATCTTCTTTGGAAACCGGCCGCTGATATAACCGAAGTCGGTAGCCATTCACTAACAGTGGTGTTCTGCTCCCATCAATTGTTAAAAGTCTAACTGTTCCATTTGGAAAAACAGCATCCACTTCATACGGCCCTAACCACCTTGTTCTTAGCTTCCCTTGGAAATTCTCGAAACGGGAATCATAAAGTAGAGCCCAGTTACCTTTCTAGAACTGCTTTTGCTTGATGGTTCTGTCATGCCATCTGCTTCTTTGTTGCTGTATCATAGTTGTTTGATGGACGACATCCAGTCTTTTCTCATCCAATTCCTGAAGCTGCTGCAACCTGGCTGTCTGTGCATCAGTTAAATCAAGGTTAACAGCTAAGGCAGTTCTTAAGGTTTTGATCTCAAACTCTACAGGGAAAATAGCATTCTTTCCAAAAACTAATTCATAGGTTGAAAAGCCTGTTGTATTCCTCCAAGTGGTTCTATAGGCCCATAGAGCCTCGGGAAATCTCTGAAACCAGTCCCTTCTATTCTCCTTTATCGTTTTTGTGAAAATGGCTTCTATGACCTTGTTGGCACTTTCCACCTGCCCATTTGCTTGGGGGTGGTACGGTGTAGTCATTTTGTGCTTGATATGATATTTTTGGAGCGTATTTTTGAAGCCATGAGAATTAAAAGGAGGTCCTCCATCAGTGACTAATTCTCTGGGTAGTCCAAATCTAACAAAGATTTCTTCAAATAAGAATGTTAGTACTGCTTCTTCATTAGCTTTAATGAGTGCTTTGGCCTCTACCCATTTAGTCATATAATCCGTGCATACTAAGATGTACACTCTTTGATTAGATGGAGGATTAATGGGACCTATAAAATCTAATGCCCATTTCTCAAAAGGTTCAAGAGTTACCTGGGGATTAAGTGGCATTTCATCCCTATGGTTAGGCTGGCCCATTCTTTGACAGCTGTCGCAAGCCTTCACATATTTTCTGGCATCTTTAAAAAGTGATGGCCAATAATAACCCATTCTAAGTACCTTGTGTGTTGTTCTTTTGTCTGCAAAATGTCCTCCACAAGGGCCATCGTGACAAGCTTTTAGTATATCATAAATCTCGTCTTCCCCAATGCATCTCTGGATTTCTTGATCTATTCCTGTGTGGAACAGACACCCGCTTATCCAGCTGTACCTAGCACTTTGCTGGATGATCTTTCTTCTTTCCCTGTGTGATAGGTGTGATGGTAATTTTCCTGCAACTAGATAATTGGCAATGTCTGCATACCAAGGTGAGTGAGCAGATACTGCAAATAAATACTCATCAGGAAAAGAATCATCTACTGGAGCATTTTCATCAGTTTTTAAACGAGAAAGGAAATCAGCAACTACATTTTCTTTTCCTGGCCTATCTACAATTGTGATATCAAATTCTTGTAATAGTAATAACCATCTGGTGACTCGGGCATTTGTAACTGATTTATTCATTAAATACTTAATGGCCGAGTGATCCGTATGCACAAAAGTAGTGTAGCCAGTAATATAATGTCGAAATTTATTAATAGCATAAATAACTGCTAGAAATTCCTTCTCAGTAACTGTGTAATTTAGCTCAGCTGGTGTCATGTTCTTGCTAATAAAATAGATGGCATAGGGGAGATTGTTTTCTTCCTGACCCAGGACAGCTCCAATTGCCGTGTCTGAGGCGTCAGAGGAGATATGAAAGGGTAATGCCCAATCAGGCCCTCTCAAAATGGGAGCTGCGGACAACTGATGTTTAAGTTTATTGAATGCATTTTCACAATCATCAGTCCACTTAAATTCAACATTTTTCGTTAACAACACAAATAGAGGAGAAGCTATTTTGGAAAAATCCTTAATGAATCTTCTATAGTATCCGGCATGTCCTAAAAAGCTTCTTACATCAGTTTGTGTTTTGGGGATAGGAAGGTTCTGAATTACCTGTATTTTAGCTAGATCAACTTGAATTCCTAAAAATGAAATGAAATGACCCAATACAATACCTTGATTCATCATCATATGGCACTTTTCAGTGCTTAAGGCAAGGTGTGCTTCTATACACCGCTTAAGTACTTTTTCAAGATTTTGCAGTGCATCCTCAAAGGTCACTCCATAAGGAGTAAAGTCATCCATAAATATTTCTAATGAATCATTTAACATATCAGAAAAGATCCCTATCACCACTCTTTGGAATGTTGCTGGAGCGTTACATAGCCCAAATGGAAGTACTCTGTAAGCAAAGGTCCCCCATGGGCTAGTAAATGTGGTCTTGTCCTGGTCCTGGGGTGCAATCTTAATCTGATTATATCCACTAAACCCATCCAAGAATGAAAAGAATTTCTTACCTGCTAAATTATCCAATACCTGATCAATAAATGGTAAAGGGAAATGGTCTTTTTGGGTGGCTTTATTCAATGCTCTGTAATCCACACATACTCTCCATTTCCCATTTTTCTTGGGTACAATTACAAGTGGGGAAACCCACTCACTATCAGATATAGGGTATATAAATCCTGCATTCAAGAGTTTTTGGAGTTCCTCCTTCACAATTTCTTTAAGGTTGGGGTTCATTCTTCGCTGGGGTTGACAGACTGGCCGGGATCCCTCCTTAATATAAATACGGTGAGTGCATAGTTCAGGGGAGATCCCTTTCATGTCTGTGTAGTCCCATGCAAATGCCTCTTTATTTTCTTGGAGTAACTTTATTAATTGTTGTTTTTCATTATCAGTCAAGTCAGGATTTATATTTAATGTTTTTCCCGGCTCAATTTCAATTGTTGTACTTTTGGAAGGGCTGCCTACTGCTGTCTGAAATAAGTTTTCATCTCTCATGTTCTGCTGGGATTCAGATTCTAAGATTGCAGTGAAGTGATTATATGTTTCAAGGCTGACCGAAGAGGGTTCAGAAATAAAGCTGCTGATTAATTCATCTTCGGTGGAGTCCTTAAAAGTCAAGGCTTGTCCAATAGTCAATATAGGTTGGGTTTCTTCATCCTCATAGTCTACCCATACAAAATTGTCATTATTAATCATGGGTGTAGCATGAGGATAGAGGGTAAGCTGTTTAGTTTCCTGCCCATTAGAGATGGTCATTGATCCTGATCTACAGCTAATGAAAGCATCTGCTGTAGCCAGCCAAGGTCTCCCTAGAATCAACAGATGACCCCCCAACTTTGTTTTAGTTTGTAACACCACAAAGTCAGCTGGGTAATTCCAGGATTCTACAGAAATTATAAGATCTTCAATGACCCCTTCAAGTTTAATTGTAGAGCGGTCAGCCAACTCTAAGATAGTTGGAGTTTCCCTAATAAAGTTTTTTAACTGAAGAAATTGTGTTATTTCGAGTGTCATAATATTTATTGCAGCTCCTAAATCTACTAGAACTTTAGAGATAAAGGTTTTTCCAACCTGGACTGTTACTGTAGGGTGACCAGGGTCACCATACTTCACAGGATAATCTTTTTCGGTCATTAAAGCAGTTAATTCTCCCATCACATGAACTGTGAGGGGATCCTTAGCCTTTCTTCCCGGGTTTTTTATATAAATGTCTCTAATAGTTCTAGCATAAATAGGAACATCTCTTAATGCTTGCAATAATGGGATTTTAACATACAAATTCTGTAGCTCTCCTAAAAGGTTAAAGGTAGGTTGCTCAAGTGTTTTAGTGAGAGCCAACCGTTCAGGGAATGTCGGATCTATTGTTTGATCATTATTATTAGGTGCTGATTCTGCTGTTTCAGCATTATTGTTAGCTGCATTTTCTTTTCTAACTTCTTCTTTGTCAGAGTCAGTGATATCATCTATAATGGGTTCAACAATTCTCCCTGAGCGAAGATGGATATCGTTACATTGCAGGGGAGAGACAGGCTGATTTTGGATGTCAATTACTTGCAGGGCTTTATTGTTATTTGGATTGGGGTTAGGTTGTACAGGCAGCTGTGGTCTAATTGCCTGGTTATTTGGAGGAGTATTGGATGGTAAGGAAAGAGACTGTTGTTGTTGAGGAAATGGTATCTGTTGGGCTGCCCAGTTTGGATTCCATTGATTAAAATACGGTTGCTGGGGAGCCCAAGGATTCCATATAGTAGGATCAGGAAAAGGAAGATTTGGTTGTTGCATAAGTGGAAAATTCATTGTATTAAAGGGTGGGTACTGCATTTGGTTCATGGGTGGGTAGTTTGTTTGAAAAGGAGAATTATTATTCCAACGACTGAATGTTGTGTTAGAGCTCATACCTTGTCTTTGTGGCCATTTCCTCCTCTGTGTCATCAGGTACACTGCTTCAGCCTCTTCTTCAGTTGACTGCAATGCTGCTTTGATTCCAGGCAGAGAGGGGCATTGCTGGGTTTCATGGTCCTTCTCGCAGATTTTGCAGATAGGTATCTTATCCAGTGGGCATTCCCTGAGTGGGTGTTTTTCTCTGCATTTGGAACAAAAAATAGCTAGGGCAGCTTCTGCTTCTTCCTGTTTCTTCTTTACCTGCAGAGCATCAATTTGTGAAGCAAAAGAGCTTAACATCTCAGTTTTAAATTCTTCTAATAAATTACCTATTTCAGCCCTTGTTGCTCCTCCGCTTGTTGACTTCTGAACTCTTGAATATACATTATCTCTGCTTTTTGATTTGCCTACTGCTCCCCTTGAACATCTCATGCAGAGATTGATAATTTCATCAAAGGGTTCTTTGGAAATGTCCCATTTTCCCAGCATGTGTAACATGTCCAGGCAGTCATCTCGTACTCCTTTCAGCAATATAGTCTTCAGAATATCTTTACTCATATTAGGATGGTCAGACCGCTGCAGATTATACTGTAATCTTTCCACAAAATCTTCCAAATTCTCGTCCTCTTTCTGAACCATTTTAAACAACTCTTCCTTCCTTTCTCTCATCCGGCAGTAATCTTGAAACTTAGCTAGAAAGCTCTCTTTCATCTGATCCCAGGTAGTGATTGCCTGAGCTCCTAGGCTCATAAACCATCTTAACGCATTCCCTTTCAGTGTTGCTGGAAATAGTTTTAGTTTCTGATTAGCGCTCACATAATCATAACTCCTACATAGTATGTCGAATTCGAAGAGGAATTCATTCGGGTCTTCAGAGGATAACCCATGAAAGTTGGGTAATGCTGAGAGTGGAATGTTTTTCATGGGGGTTGTTCCTCTCGGGAGCTCCCCAATAGGGAATTCCAGGGTAGAGAGCGAATTTTCCCCTCTTCCTTCTGTTATGTTATCCTCCATTGGTCTTTTTCCTGAATCACTTGCTTTATCTTCTGTGTCTTCTGTTTCTTCAGGTTCTTCTACCGGTTCCTCGGTGTATTCTGGTACTTCCAGCTTCCTTTCAGGTCCTAGTACTTCCTCCATCTGTCGATCTGTTTGTGAGGAATACTGGATCTGAGGTCTCCGGGAACTTGTCCTCTATGATGTTTCAGCCTTTGAGATGATTTCGTCAATATAAGTTTTTCTTCCTCCTTTGCCGCCTGTGAAATTAGGTTTCTTGCGTCCTCTCATGCATCTGTTATTCTCGAAAAGAAATCATTAATGCCTTTAGAAATCTCTAGTTGCCTTCCCCGGCAACGGCGCCAAAATGTTGGCTAGTTGAATTGTTTATTGATTAAACAATCAAGTACCACATTAATTGTCAACCTGGGAAAGTCTTTTTATTCCAAAGGCTACCACGTATTGTATGTACTTAATTCTAAAAGCATTAAAAAGCTGTAGTATACGTGATTCTTACGCTAAGTTATCACAGTACCGATAAAATGGAAGTAATTAATTAAGATTACAAATCTGGAAAGCAAAGTGATGGATGCTCTGTTGGCAGAGGATCAGGGCCCTATCCTCCAGGTGAGGACGTTCAACACCTGCCCCTGTAACTAGATTGCTAATACACACTGCACTCTAATTCACCGGTGAAATATCCTTGCACAACTTCAAGCAATTAATGAAACAGAGTACTAGAAAAATGGAAATACCAGAGGTAATGCTACAGAATCCAAACAGAGTACCAGCAGAAAGAAACTATCACTCACTTACACACTTGACAGAAAAGTAAATGGGTGAATCTTGTGAGGAAGGTGGGCCCAGTCCCTCTCACAAGATTCCCCAGAACACAAAGGCTAGATTAAGTGCTCAGAATAATCTTCTATTCATCTGCCAAAAGATTCAAGTACAATAAAGTTCAGACTTGCTGATGTCTCTCAAAATCTCACTTACAGACCACAATCCCCCCCTTCTAATGTAGATGTCTCCTCTTTATAGAGGAGACATCTATTACAATAAATTATTACAGTTCATTCAGTTAACCCATTCTATCAAAAATAAAAATTACAGAACGCTGTTACAGCAGTATAATAATATATTCTTTCTTAGGTTCTGGCTGTTACACAGCTAGTAACCGACTTCGACCGTCTTCTTTGGATCCTCACATTCCTTTATCATTTCCCCATGCTGTTCCTGATTTAGGCAATGGTAACTGTGTTCTACCCGCTTTAGATAGCTGCTTGATCATGCCGCGTCAGCGTTCTTCAGATAGTTGCCGTTTGTTATTCCCAGCTGTTGCAAAATAGCCTGCTTTAGATGGTTGCTATTGTTGACTGTAGCAACTGCGTAGTTGCTGCTTCTGGTGTTGCAGCAACTGTGTAGTTGTTGTTTCTGGTGTTGCGGCAACTGCGTAGTTGTTGTTTCTGGTGTTACGGCAACTATAAATTATAATTCCTGCAGGCTTAAGACAATTACTTGGCAACTTAGTCAGCTTTTGCAAAGATAAATATAAAGATACTCACGAATATGCAATGAACAATTAAACATATAGATATGCGGAAAGTTACTTCGTACCTTGGGGTGATTAAGTCATTATGTAATCAAAGCTTACAACTTATGACTGAAAAGGATAATATTATGGCAAAAATATAAGGTCAAAATTGGTCAATTCTAAGTCCTAACAATGGGGATTGGACATGATTGGAGAAATCACTCCACATTCATCCAAACAGCATAAGTATATCCTTACTGCCACTGATTACTTTACTAAGTGGGTTGAAGCGATTCCTTTAAAGACAACAAATTCTGAGGCAATTATGGAATTCATAGATTAATTCATCATTACCAGGTTTGGTGTCCCAAATGCTCTTGTTTTCGATAATGCATCTTATTTCTCTAGAAATGCCATGTTTGAGTTCGCTATTAAAAGAGGGTTTAAATTGAAATATTCTGCAAATTACTATCCCCAGGGTAATGGTTTAGAAGATTCTACCAATAAAAATCTAGTTAAAATTATTAAGCGAACTATTGAACAGAATCATAAAAACTAGCACAAATCTTTAATATTCGCACTATGGGCTGATAGAATAACGCAGAAGGCTTCCATAGGTACTTCTCCATTCAACCTTGTATATGGGAAAGAAGTTGTGCTACCAAACAATCTCATGCTTCCTTCTCTAGCCCTAGTTTAGTTTATTGAAGAAAGCCCCTCTTCTTCTATTCAACTTAGACATGATCAAATCTTAAAATTAGAAGAAGAAAGAGAAAAGGCCAAAATTACTTATGCAAAACATCAGCAAATTATCAAGTCATCTTTTGATTCAACTCCATCCAGTTCAAAACAGTTGTAGGTTGGTGATCTAGTTCTGAAATGGGACAGAGCCCATGAGGATAAAGGAAAACACACCAAGTTCCAGAAAATGTGGCTTGGACCATTTCAGATCTGCGAGAAGATAGGCCATTCGACATTCATATTACAAGATTTATCAGGTAAGAGAGATTCTCTTCTTGTTAATGGCCTCATCTTAAAGAAATTCTTCAATTGAGAAGGTAACCCCTTCTCCCTTTTTAAGTTCAGTAGAATTTGTAGTTTGTAGGACCATTAGGAAATAAAGTTGTAAGTATCTTCCATTGGCCTGTGCTATATTGAAAAGTTGTTCAAAAGAAGTAGTTTTGATATTTACTTTTAAAATAGAAGCCTTAAACAAAAGGGACAATTTCTAGGAAATTAGGCATATTCACATTCTGAAACCCCATTTCATTTTTGTGAAATCTTCTCAAGATTTAGAAGTATTGTAAATCATTTTATGGTTTTCAAATTGGCCACAAAAAGGTTATCAATATCAAAACAGAAACTAATTCAATCTTAGCATCTTCAACTCTTACTCTGTCATCCATTCTCTCTTAAGGAGAAAATTGTCCATCCCATTCATCCAAGTTTATGATTACTCAGAGTGTAATTATAAAATATTTGATATAAAAGATAAGGGGTCTTATTACAAGCCTGATTACCATGATCATTGGCAAATAGTTTAACCGACATTACCAACACTGCATACCAAAACAGGGTAATGGCTTATAATCATAAGACAAGGGGTCTCATTACGAGCCAGCTTGTTCAGTTAGATTACTACCAGTGAATGGCATTGTCAAACAGCTGGCCACCAAACCAGGACAATGGCTTTTTATCTTACAAAATAATAGAAAAGGAAAAAAGAAATAAAAAATATGAAAGCATATTTTGAATTCATTCTTTTAATCATACTCTGAAATGGATGGGATAATGGACAGTCAAATGGTTAAAAGGTATCCCTATCGAAACTATGAACGTTTGCTGGCAGCAGAGGCTCTACCTATGACAAAGGAGTCAATTAAAAAGGCTAAGTTGGAAAGGTTTTTGTTTTATCATTATCAACCAATAGAGGCCAATTTAAAACTTAGAATGTATCTAATTTTAACAAGAGAAGAAATTAGCAAAAATAGCTCTTATTATATTCAGAATGTATGTATACCTAGTTATATTAGAATTTTCCTCTTTGATAAGATTTCTATACAAAGAAAGTCTAAGTATTTCAATATTTCTCAGAGATAACTGTTTCTTCCAGCGAATCGCCAATTGTTGTGCTGTACAACAAACCCCCATTTCAAAACATTTTACTTTCAAAGCTATAATATGAAATGGGTCCCTTTTTAGATTAAATTTGTATCAACTTATCATTCCTCAAAAGGTCCGAAAAGAAATAGAACATTATAAAACTTTTTGAGACAATATATAATCGGTCTTATAATAAAAAATGAATAATTCTTTATTGTTGCGATAAAGCTATCGCAAGATCGCATATCGCAATAACAAAGGATGCATAACAAAAGACCCATTGGTTTTCCCCAATGCGACAAGCACGAATAACTATCGGATATCGGGAAGGCAAGTGATCATAACAAGAGGCCCCTCTCTTTGCTCCAATGCGATATCGCTATCGGCGATCGAGGAATGTAACATGCATGCATCTAAAAGCCCTCTTTTAAAAACTCCCAATGCGAATTGGTGATATCGCTATCGGCGATCAGGGATTCCGAAAGGACATCAATATAACAACTTAAGCATTCCTCCGATCGCCGATTGCGATAAAGCTAGGCGCAACTTTCAAAAAAGATTGATAAGGCTGGGATATATTATGTTTAATTAGTATTAAAGGCCTTTCTCTTCCCGATAGTGATTCACTTACGCCCAACCGCCAAAACATCAAAGCCACGCTTAAATGAATTATTTGGCCAATAAACGATATGATGAGCATTTAACTGATTGACATGTTTAAACGGCCAATTAATGAAGCAGTGATGCCAAAATCTCTTCAGAGATTGTATCCGCGGCCACCTTATGTTAGTCTTCCATTATTCATTGATTGATATAACTCTTTCATATTTGTTTTGCGCCACCTATTCTCCGCATTACGTTCATTTTATCTCCTGTGCAGAGCTCCTCCGAAGCAGCGAATTTAGGCCAAATGGGGAAGAAGTCTAAGAAATCTGGAACAACTTCAGCTTCCGCAGTAACAGGACAACACACTGCCGATCCGGGACCAAGTAAAAAGGGATTAATCTCAGACACCACATGTCTATTTCTCGGTAAAACTACTTGGCAGAGCATCTATAATCTGGTTAAGGCCAGAGAGCCTCAGGAAACATCTATACAAGCTACAGCAGACCCGACCCAGAAGTCCGATGCAACCCTAAAGGATTTGGCTGATTCTTACCTACACCGGATAGCGGCTCGAGAGAAAATTCTTCCATACACAGATGTGGTAAGATGGGCAATTGAGGAAATCCCAATTACAAACAAAACATTTTTCACTATCGAAGGGAGAGTGTTTGGCTTGTTTCAACCCGATGATTTGAGACAAATGTACCATTTGCCCGCACCAGAGAAGAAGTATAACAAAGCGTTTCTGGAGAAGTTCAGAGATGAAAATGAAATTGAATCAACACCTATACGAGATTGGAGACAAAACCCAACGAAACATAAGCATGAGTCCTCGGGTAAGTACTCTGTCGATTCCTTGTTTTCTCCTTATTGTTATGCCGAAGTAATGATGTGTAGGATTTGGGGGTTGCATGATTCCTCAAACTTCACCATAGAAATGGTACCTTTAATGGAAGCAGCATGCAATATCGAAATAATGGATTGAGGGAATATATTATCTGATAAGTTAGCAATAGCTATTCTTGAGTTCAGAAACAAATCCCGCGTTAATGAAATGTTCATTCCTCCATTTGACTTTAGTGCCTACATCTTAGATACTCTCTGTTTTAACTCCGAATTTCCTGTGCTGGGGTGGAGATGGACTCCACAGGTACCTATGCCCATTCATATCTATCACCAGAAGTTGTGGAAAGCCCACTATAAACACCACCTATATCAAGTTTGCAATGGATTTATGTTACCCATTTACTATGCAATTTTTGACAAACCTGCTCCTAAGATTTCCTCACAAGCACAGATTGACTTGAAAGCCTTAGGAAAATGGTTCAGAGAAGAAAAATTTACATATGTAAGAGTTTTTGGCAGTCAGGCCAGGCCTCGCGTCCTCCCCTTGTATATACCCGACAAAGTATTGGCTCGAGAAATAGCATATTAGCTTACATCCGAAGGAGTTACAAAGACTTTAAGGAATAAAAAGAAGCAGGTCTGGCCTCCTTTTCCTCTAAGGTGTGGCGTTTATGCTCTGCATGACTACAAACATGCAGAGAAAGAAGCAGAAAAGATAAATACACTTAATCTCGCCACTCTTCCTAACAGACGATTTGATCCAAACAAAGTCGTCTATAATGCACTAGAACAGGCAAAACTCACTAAATTTGAACATAAAGAAGATGAGTTTGATGACCTATTCTCCTCGGCCGAGTCATTATTTCAGGTTCAAACACTAGCTAGAATGAGATATCACGACGACGGGTTAGTCGAATTTAACAAACTTAGAGAGCAGAAGTTGCAAACTCTGCCTCTAGATTTGTTAGTCACTGCCCCGATGACACAGTCAAGTGAGCCTGAACAGCGACTTACCAAAAAACCTCCTGCTACATCAGAAATTTTTGGAGAAGTCCAAACAAAAGAGCAGGAGGAACTCCAAAGGAAAGAACGGGAGGAAGCACAAAGGAAAGAACAGTAGGAAGCGCAGAGGAAAGAACAAGAGAGAATATGTGAAGAGGAACAGAAAAGGTAGCAGGAGCAGAGCAGCAAGGATGTGAATGTCGATACCCAGATTGACCCAAGGTTGCTCCATGAATGGCAGCAATTCGATTCAATCATAAGCAACCTAGAAAGCTCAAGAGAAGTCGATGCATCCAAAGTGGCTGATACACAGGATACAGCATCAAAAGAGGTTCCAAGTGAAGGAACCAGTGGTCTACCCCCTACTACAGACATAGAAATAATTCCCAAATATCCTTCAGATCAAATCATTTTGCAAGTGGAGGATATACCTCCATTGGATGTCTTTTATAGCCCAAAGCACAGGGCCATAGTAAAGCGGCGGCGGAAAAGGAGAAGGATTGATCAACCTTCCTTGTTCCCTGAACAAACAGTGACAGCCAACGTAGTTCGGAAGGAGGAGTTTGATCCTTCTGATGACCTAACAAAATTTTCCCAATATGCTGGAGCCTATTCAGCGGCCACCATGGACAAGGCATCAGAAGTGAGTAATTTGTTAAAAGAAAAAGACTAGGCAATCGCTTCATTACAAGCACAACTATCGGAGGCACAGCAGAAAGCAGAACAATTATAACAACAATTGTCCACGCAACAATAGATAAATAATCAATTGAACAAGCAGTTGCATGAAGAGAAACAGAGGATCAATTCGAGTGCAATTCAAAAGAAAACAGAACTGTCAGAGGCATTAGAAAAATTGAAAGCAATGAATGAACAGATGGTAAAGACAAAAGATGAGAAAATTGCTCAATTATCAGGTCAAATAGAGAAGTTCAAGAATCTTCCGCAGCCTGCCGATTTCAGAGCATAAGCACTACAGATTAATACGGCACTGGTAACACAAATAAGATTATTATGTCATAAAATTGCTCAAGTGGAACCCCTGTGTGACATAACAGCATCAATAATCGATAAATCAGTTGATGCTAGACAAGACTTAGAGCAGGCCGATGAAACCTTGACAAATTTTCTTTATTGGCAGGACACTAATGAGGGACAGGAAGCAAATTTTCCTAAAATCCTAGAATCCCATAAAGAAATCTTATTTATGGAATGGCAGTCCCAGTTAATGAAGGCAGAGAGAGCAGTTTCTAGATGCAAATTAACCACAAGTAATTTGGTTGAATTAATTAATGATACTCTCTATTTATCTAATATGATCTCTCAGTGTACACCAAGTAAATTAATATCGGCCAAAACATTGGAGCAATCATGTTATCAAGAGCTGGAAAAGAATGGGAGATTGATCACAGGTATTAACAGTTTAACTTGGGACACCTGTTGGTTGTTCCTAGTCAAACCATACAGCCAGAGAGCCGCCCTCAAGTGCCTAACAGATGAAATTGGGTGTATCATTCCTGATATACAAGATGCCACCTATGCTGCTCAACTCAATTCTTGTCTCAGCCACCCTCAAGAAGTGGAACCGATGCTAGCGATATGCCAACTCAGGTCGAAAGGCAAACAGTCAGAGTGATGAATCATGTTGCTGACTGCTAGATTGCTATGAGGGAGATATGCAAGATCAAGTTGTACCAATTTAGTAGCATTTTAATTTTGTAGTTAGTTAGTTTAATTAAGTATTTATAGACCCTTTCATGTATTTAGAAAGGATCGTAAGTTTTTTTATATGACTTAAACCTAAAGTTTCACTACTGTACTTCAGGTATATTTTTTATAAAGACTGAGCCAATTATTCCAATTTTGATAACGAAGCTTTTATGTGGATGTGCACTACTGCCTTTATTTAAAAGTATTTCTGAGTCGGAAGAAGGAATTCGAATTGCGATTGATGTTGGGAATGATTTGCAGCTCATATGGTACTACTATCTATGTCTAAATTCATTCGTTTTATGTGAATTGTTATTTGATCACTCTTGCTATTATTGAATATATGCATTTGTTTTAACAACATTATTTATACTTTCCACTATTGGATGTTTACAGCATGCTTTTCCTCTAATCATACCAGTAATATAAAAAGATAAGTGTAACAATGTTTTATTAATTACTTTGTTCAACTATTTGAACAAAGCAATTATTATATGAATGAATGTCTATGTTTATTGAATAGAGTCATCTATATGCCTATTGATGAACAGAGATCATCAAACGTTGCACTTAAGAATAGAAGCTTCCTGGGATAGAATAGTCATTTGTATTTTTGCTTTTAGATTAAGTCATCCATTCATTATCACTTATTAGAAAACCAATCACTCATCCATCCCATTTTATTCATTACTAGGAAACTGGTCCCATTATATCCAATCGGAGCCACCATCCCAAAAGAAAAAGGAGCTATATTAAGGTCCAGACCGGGTGGTTATCCCCCGATGTTGATGCAACGATTTTGGAGGCATCAACATTTTTGGTGCTAGAAGGAGGGCATGAACTGTGAATGGCGAGCAAACCCAAATCTACAGACCAGTATGAGAGTAAATCTCCCTCCACATCACCTCGTACTTCCCAATTGCATGTTGGTTCTCCAGTATCCAAGCGAGAAGAAGAAGAATCAACTACCACTGCTCAAACCCACAATACTCCAGAACGATTAAGTCGTGAGTCCCCTGAAGTTCAGTTACTCATCCATAAACTTCAAGGCTTCTCGATATCACCACAGAAATCTGAGGTATCTCAAATCAGACTTCGCAATTCAATCTACCTCATCCTCTCACTAGACTCCGGACCGGGTGGTTATCCCCCGATGTTGATGCAACGATTTTCAAGGCATCAACAGGACTGTATGATAGGACATTTGGCCTTGGAAACCATGACTGCATCTGAAAAAATCAACTGGCGACTTTTTGGAAAATTTTGTCATAAATGACACTGTTTGACTTTTCTTCAAAACAGAGTTTTGAAGAAGAGTCGAAGTCTATCCACATGATGATGAAGCTCTCTGAACCATAACTGTGTAAGGGCCTCACTCTGGCCTGGATGGCTTTACTGGGCATATTTCAAGACCAAATTGATCTATCCCTAGAACGAATGACCAAAAATGACTTTTGTCCATTAAAGGACCAGAACTTGACTATTATGGACTTTTGATTATTTGACACAAAGACTTAAGCGAGTAGTAACTAGACATGAGGGGAAATGACTAGCATGACCTTCTCCGTCAAATTATGGCATGCCCCTAACAGAATGCAGCTGAGTGAATGGAGCGGGACACCTAAAAATGAAATGCATAAAGAGTTTTGATCTCTGACAAAGGGCTGACCAGACCGACTCTAACATTGGCTCCAATGGGGGATGGTAGCTCCTTGGAGGTGCCAAGAACAGCAGATCTCTGGAGGAGCTAGACAGTGCCTTTTGTCCATTGGGCTATGGAGTCATTATTTCAACTACAACACCAGACTCTAACTTATTTATGAAACTGAAATGACCAAGAAATTGACTCAAATTTGACATTGAAATGACTCAAAAACTAACTTGAGAGACTAAAACCAAACTGAAATAAAAATGGTATTTACAATGATAGTGGAAGCAGCGTTAATAAATCAGCAGTGGTACCGCTTGAGCAACCGACCATTGATCGGCCCTCCTGGACAATCTTCCCCATTCATCTCCTTTAGAAGAAAGGCATTCTGACCCCTATATGCTGCAATTTTGAAAAGACCTTTCCAAAGATTCTCAAACTTTCCGTGCTTACCTTCCTCTTCATTCCTTGCATCCCACTTCAGCACCACATCATCCAACTAAAATTTATCTGCCTTTGCTTTTCTATCATAGATTTTCTTTATTTTCTCTTGCAATTTGGATGTGTTCTTGAAAACTTCTTCTCTTGTCTGCTGCAAGTGGACCATTTGATTCAACCTTCTCTGTATGGGATCTTCTTCACTTCCTGCCTCCTGAAGAAGTCTGACTACCGGGGTAGCAAGAGAGGTGGGAAATACTGTGTCAACTCCATAAACAAGCTCAAGCGGTGACATACCAATGGATTTTTTCTAACTGATCCAATCTGCCCAAAGCACATGGACCAACCTCTTATTCCAGCTCTTTTTATTTATTTCTAGCAGCTTCTTGATAATGTTGACCAATGATTTGTTCAAAGATTCTGCCAATCCATTGCCTTGTGGATGATAGGTAGTTGAATGACCCAAAATGATGTGATACTTATGACAAAATTCTACCATCCTCTTTGATTTGAAAGCTGCTGCATTATCGGTGATTAACTTATTTGGACAACCAAAGCGAGACAAGATGTTATTTTCGAGAAATGAAATGATTACCATATCTGTAGCTTATCTGGTGGGAGCTGCCTCAATCCATTTTGTGAAATAGTCTGTCGCTATAAGGATCCATCTATGTTGTCCGGAAGAGGCAGGATGAGTTTCCCCAATGAAATCCAACCCCCACTGTTGGAAAGGAGTGCTCACCTCAATAGGATTAAGTGGCAAAGGCTGTAATTTCTATTTTCCTTCAAAAATCTAATATTTATGACAACGCTTGACCATCTTATACACATCAGCAAACAAAGTAGGCCAGTAGTACCCTGCTCTCAAAATTTTGTTCGCTGTTGATTTCCGAAAAAGGTGACCACCACTCTCTCCTCCGTGGAAATCCTCCATGACTTTCTTTGCCTCCTCTTCCACCAAACAATTTATCAAAATTCCACCAGGATCTTTCCAATACAGTGTGGAATTCAAAATACAAAACTTGGCAGCCTTCAATTTGAGTGTTCTCGCTTTGTTTCTAGTCATGTCGGGCGGTGGTGACAGATTTTTCAGCACATATATTATATCTGAATACCATGGGGACAAAGAAAACATTTTAGATACCTAAATTGACGTTCCTTCCTCATCCTCATCGGACATGGCAGCGATCAGATTTATGTCTAAAGCATGCAAATTTGATTCGGCCATTAGCTTCGCCAACCCCTGTCCTTTGACCAGCTTTGTGGGCTTTATTTCCACATCATATTCTAGAAAGGCTGCAATCCATTTGCCTCTTCTTCCTTCCAGATCGGTCTGCACTAAAACATCTTTTACAGCAGTGTTAGGAACATAGGCCAGAATGTGAGAATGTAGAATATATACCTGGAAATCCTTCAATGCCTTCACAAGTGCCAGGGATTTCTTCTAAATGATGTTGTACTTTAAAGCTGCATCTCTTATAGCCCTACTGAAGAATGCTATGGGTCTTTTGTGATCACCTCTTTTCTACAATAAGACTGCTGCCATAGTGTGCTCTGAAGCAAATGAAAACAGTATGAAATCTTGAGTGTAGTCCGGGCTTACTAGAAATGGAGCTGAAGAAAGGGCCAATTTGACCAAGTTGAAATATTTTACCGCCTCCTCTGTCCATTTCACTTGGTTTTTCTTATTGAGCATGTTGGTCATCTCTCTTAAGTGTTCAACAAGATTCGGCACAAAGCGACGCAGAAAATTCATCTTACCATTGAACAATTGTATCTCATTTTTATTCCGGGGCAAATTGATTTGCTGAATTGCTTGCACACGTGCCGGGTCTATACAAATGCCATCCTTCGAAATAATGTGCCCAAGTAATTTGCCTTCCTCCATGGCGAATAAGCTCTTCTTAGGATTCAGTGATAAACCATATATTCTGCACTTTTGAAAGACAATTTTTAGATGATGCATGTGCTCTTCATTAGATTTGGAAAATACCATCAAATCATCCAGGTACACCACCAAAAGCACATCCTTCTCATTTGTAAAAGCCAAGTCCATTGCCCGCTGAAATGTGGCACCTGCATTCTTTAAACCAAAAGGTATTTTAGCATAATGAAAGGTTCCCCATGGAGTGGTGAATGCCGTCTTGTCTCAGTCATCCTCATGGACAGAAATTTGGTTATATCCGGAATAACCATCAAGCAGTGACATACGAGATGCCCCCACTATTCACTGAAGTATATGGTCCATCTTGGGCAGTGGATAGTTGTCCTTCAATGAGACTTTATTTAGATTTCTGAAATCAATGCACAAGCGGATCTCACCGATCTTCTTTCGTACGGGCACTAAGTTAGAGATCCAATCTGAAAATCTGATGGGCACAATGATATCTGACTTGTACAACCTGTTTACCTCCTTTTCGATAGATGGCAGCAACTTTGGATTTATTCTTCTCAGCTTCTGTCGAAATGGTTTTTGATGGGCTTGATGGGTATTGTGTGCTGAATAATATTGGTATCATAGGTCTTTAAATCAGAATAATCCCAAGCAAACACATCTGCAAATGAAGCCATCAAACTGATGTATTTGTCCTTGATCTTTGGCGGTAATGCTTTAGACAATTTTACCAACTTAGGATTGGCAGTTGTTCCGACGTTGACCTCTTCTACACCCTTCTGTGTTGGCTGCAATGTTGGCTTGTGGGCTACAGCAACCTGATCAAAAAGTTCTTCTAGAGGTATCAAGCCTTTAGGAATGATGTTATTCTTCAGCTGCAACACGTCCATTTGATTGATTTGCACTTCATCTGTACCATTCCCTTTGCCATCGTCATTTTCTACATCAATGGAGGTTTCTTTGAACTTGCCTTTGTTTTGTAGAAAATCTTTAATCTCCTCATCATCTTGAAACACTTGCCAATATCGCTGATTGTCTAGAATCGTTGGACGATGTTTGACATGGATTTCAAATTTATTGTTGGAGTTCATGGGGATCTTCAAACTGCTTGCTGCCTTGGCAAGAGCATCAGCAATACTATTTTGTATACGAGGCACACATGTCAAGGTGTATTCTGAAAATAATTTTAAGATGTCTAAAACTGCATTACGGTAGGCCCGCATCCTAGGATGCTTTGCTTGATACTCGCCTCTAACCTGCTTTATTACCAATTCGGAGTCGCCATATACCGAAATCATTTTTGCATTCAGCTTTCTAAGAATCTTCAGGCCAGCAATCAAAGCTTCATACTCAGCTTCATTGTTTGAACATTCAAAGGCCAGCTTGTAAGAGCAAACCCTCACGATGCTAGGCACTTTGTTTGGGGTGGAGAAAGGACTGCGTACCCAAATTCCAATTCCAGCGCCATCATTTCCTACTGCTCCATCAAAATCCATGGTCCACAAGCCTTCTTCCTCCTCTTGTAAGTGCTGGAAATCTGTTTGATGTGCCTTGTCTGCTTGTTGTCCATTACTTTCAGCTGATTGCCCAACATTTTCCTGCTTTTCTTGTCCTTCTTTCTTCAAAATTTCTCTAAAATTTTCTGTTATTTCCAGAATGTCATCTACTTCTACTATCTGACTATATATATCATCTAAACTATATGAAAACAAAACAAAAGACTCTAAATCTGTATGTACATAGTTAATAGGATGATTTATAGGTTTCTCCTTGCTTGTGATCATATATTTCATTTTTTGTTCCCGATATAATTTCCTCATTTGTCCAAACACTGGGATCGTTGCATAGGAGAAATCCAGTTGTAGTGTCCCTTTCAATTTCACTACCCAAGACCTGGAAAGAAGCATGCCAAACCTTGGAGGAATATCTGCTACCACCACATCCATCAAAACATTTTTCATGGGAAGTTAATCTAAACTCACAACCAAGTCTTTGATGAGTCCTATACATCTTACTCTGCTGGAATCGAATGAATAGAAATCATGGTATTGTCAGGTGATGTCCAGACCAAGCTTATCCATGATAGCCTTGGGCATGAGATTGTGAGAAGCTCCAGAATCGAGCATGGCATTGTGTAACACAAAATCATGCAATCGTAAACTGATATAGAAGGGTGGCACATCGCTATCAAGAGACTCACCATGCGATGCTGGTCCAAAAATCATTTCAGGCTGATCATCTTCTACATTTACCATGTCGGACACTAGGTCCAAGTTCAACATTTTAGAAATTTGTCCTCTATAACTGCTGTTCTTCATTATTTCAGTCAAGGGGATGGATACCTTTAACTTAGAAATCTCATTCTCTAAGCTAAAAGCGGGAGTCTTTTCTACCTCTTTGACTGGGATCTCTTTCTTTTCTTTTTCTTTTGATGTAGCTTGTTGTTGTGATTGTTCTACTGATTTTGATTTGCTGCTCTCTGGACCAACCGCCTCCTTTCCTTTTCTTTGTGTAGCTGATGAATCGTTATTTGCTGCTTCAACCTCCTTCTTTTTCTGAATTGGTTTGGCTGGCACATCTCTATTTCTAAGTGAATATCGCTGCTATTGTGTGGACAAAGCATTCATATATCCCCTTTGATATTCTTCTGATTCTTCTTCCAAAAAAGTGTCTCTAGCTAGAATAAAATCGGTGTCTTGGTGTGTAGCTGAATTCACTGCACATTCTTCTTCTTCGGTAATAAGTAGGCAGCTCATCTAGAGTAAAGAGGTGGTTTTCTTCGCCTATTACATTCTCGTCCTCATCTGACTCCGGTCCATGCACAAAATTCTGCTGCAAAGGTGTTTGTACCGGCTGTTGTGCTGTCTGCTCTTGGGTTTGCTGATCTCTCTGTCTTATTCTATATTGTGGTTGTTGCTGACCACGAAAGTTAGGATTCCTAACTTGTGGCTCAGGCTTGTCAAGCTTCACCCTTTCAAGCACCCGCTCTACCTTTTTGAGTAGTTGATCCATTGAAGAAGATTCTTCTTTCACAGTGGTTTTCTTTTCTGCTTTCGCTCTAGCTCTTTTGGACAGCAGATTTTCTTCAACGCTGACCGCAATTTTCTGCATGTCTTCCATTGTGGTCGGTTCTCTCTCTCTTAATTGGTAGGCCATGTTAGCATCAAAACCATCTGGAAACTTCATCATAGCTACTCCCACAGGTGGCTTTAGATGATCTGGGATTTCATTATGGACAACATTAAATCTAACACAATAATCTTGGACCGACTCACCAGCGTTTTGTTTGATTTGTTCATATTCGGCCATAATTTGAAGGGGATTCTTTTTCACTTCCCACTGGTTTAAAAATTGTCTTTGTAGTTTAGCCAAGGTAGTGATACTTGCTGTCAGTAAACCTCTGAACCATTTCCTCACATCACCTGCAAATGTCTATACAAAGAGCCTCATTGCCATGTTCTCCGCATCGATCTCATGAAGTTCATAGAAGTCTACCATTTTGTCTACATGTTGCTGAGTAGTAATGATGTTAGGAGTGCCATCAAAAAATGGGATTTTACTTTGATAATCCGTTGGTATATCATCTAGAATTTGGGGTAGAACAAGGGGTGCGAAACGGGCAGCCATCATTCTTGGTGGATTTGGCCTTGGAGGTGTTGGAGGAGTGTGCACAGTTTGCAAGGGGCTTGCAATTGGAGTTTGGGGCTGTGTTGCAATGTAATTATCAATTAACGTATTAGCTCTTTCTGTTTCGAGGTCTACAAGAAAATGCAGATTGGGGACAGTGTAATCAACAACCCTTTCGGATTTAGACTCAAACAATGATATCTCAAACCGTTCATCAAACTCAAGATCTTCAAGATACTCAAAAATGTCTTGACATGAATGGGATTTGAATACGGGAGTTATGGTGCTTTCTTGACGAAGGAGTCTTGGAATCAAATTGGGGTTCTCGTAAATGAGAGGAGGATTCGAGTCTGGATTGGCTCTAGTATATCGTCTCAAAGCCAGTGTGCTATTGATAAAAATCACGAGACACAACCAATTTACTCAGCCTATCCAATCCTAAGCTCATCATCCGGAAGCTTAGAATTATTATGAAACAAGGGGATTTGATTTTAGTTTAGTCCCCAGTATCGTCGCCACTATGTTAGCACCTAAATCTGCCTTAGGCTGAAGGAAGGTAAAAATTAGGGTAACCACAAACCACGCTCAGTCTAGTAGCTAGCCATACCAGAGCAGGAGAGGGCTCTCTCAGAGTCACGCTCAGTGAATAGATAATCGAAAACGGTCTGAGATGACTTACAATGAAATATTTACCTTAGGCTAGTAAGTGAATAGGGATTCTGGAAACAATTTTCATGAATGACCGAGCTTCTGGGATGGTATGGGACCAACGGTCAGCAAAGAACAAAGAATTTAATACAAAGGCACAGATTCTTCCATGAGGCAAGGTAGGCAGAAAATGTAACAATTTAGTTTGAGGTACCGCGGCATGAATAGATTGTTGAAGAAAGTGAAAAGGGCATAGTGACATGAATCCTTTTCAACAGAAGAATAACACTGAACATGAAATTTTCCCACAGGCAGAGCAATAAAATTGAATTCTACCTAATCTCACTCAGAAAATTTCACTGGAAATGAACATGAATTGAATTATGAAACATAACGAAATACATATGAAAACATAAGAGACACATTTTCTACACTCACAACCACAAGAATCTCATGAAACAGAGCCGTTGCCTTTCATTAATTCTCTGTCAAAAATACACAGTGAAGAAACAAAGTTTCTTTCCCACAGTCTCCTAGAAGTTACAAGCCAACCAACCCTTTGCAAATAACTTGCATACAATATATAGAATGTATGAGGAAGAGATAGAATGCCCAAGGGTTGGGGAGTTACTCGAATCATTGCAAAATGGAGATGGAGAGCCAACCATCAGCTACAGGTGCAGCGCTACAAACATGACATTTGGCTTGGGTGACCGTTTTCCTTCCTTTGCCACTTGGATAGAAGCCAATCTAGAGAAAAAACACTTTAAATGCCGCCTTTGGTGCCAAAAAATTGAAGTGTAGATGAGCGGGCCCACTTGGAGAAGTCGTGAACCGAAATTTCGTAAAACGGAAGCAAATTGGCAATTTTTCCTTTGTGCGCCGCGCCATTTTCTCTGTGCGTAGCGCTATTTTGGGGCCTATTTTGGGGCACTTTCAGGTGTCAAAAATGTGCCCAAGTGGGCTTGTTGGAAATCATGTCCTGTCTACTTTCTAACCCAACTATAATTTTTAAATTTGGCACTCATTTGCCCCTCCAAATCTCCATTCTCCCAAGACTGCTTTCTGTGTGTCAAAAAAGTGGCAGAGAGGCCATTTTTGGGTGTTTTTTGACCTTTAGGAGACTCAGATCTTGTCAAAATTTCTTTCCCGGACACCAATAGTCATTATTTTCCATGCTGAATCCAAAAATGCAAGCCATTCCTCATTTGGAGCTCTAGAATTTTAGCGTCGCGTCAGTGGCGCGGCGCACAGGGAGAAAATCCCTGTTTTTTGCCCAAAAAATTACCATGTGACCAAAAATTCCCCAAATTTTTTGAAATTTGGGCTGGAGGTTCCCTATGGGGTGTTATGATGGGCCAAGGAAGCCTCAGCCAAGATTTGAAGCCGATCTTGCTCTTTTTCCTCTTTTTCCTTTCTTGTTGCTTTCCTCAATTTTGCTTTCAAACTCCTTATTCGGGCCTGTGCACTCATGTTTCGCACCCTATGACGGAAAGCCATATGTCTCATTAAAGCAAGGTCCTGGTCGGCCTTGTCTAGAAACCTCTCCAAATACATGTTGACCCTCTCGAGATTGGCCTCCTTATCTTCATTGATTTCTTGCTCCAATGATGTGAGCTTAACTCTTCTTCTTTGCGCAGCTTGGCGATGCTCACGAATGTTTTGCAGCTCCATAATCGCCTGCTGGTCCTCAAGCTGCTTGTTTCTCTGCTCCAGGTACTTCATGTTCCACTTGGCCCTATCCAAGTCAAGGGATAAGGCCTCAATCACTAATTACTGCTCCTGGATGATCTCTCCAAGCTCTGCATTTGTCGGTTCTGTATCTGTCTCATCATCATGGAGGAGAACGAATTCGGTCTCTCGTTCACCTGATGGCCCTTCCTCCTGCACTAGCTCCTTACCCTTTCCCTGCTCCTGTGATGTTGATGTCGGAAGCGAGGCCTCTTCCACCCCGGGTGGAGATAACACTCGCTTCGCTGCTGGAAATAAGGGTCTACTGCCTTTCTCATAGGTGATGTATACTAGCATAGTAGCAGTCTCATGGTGCTCATGCTGATGTGACAGACCACCTATCTCATGCTCTGCCTCTGATACTACCTGTAGAGCGCTGAAGAAATCACGGGAGATGAAGTCCTCCCAAGCAATACCCTGTAATCCCAACTGATGGTCCACCAATATTTGGATAAGAGCAAAGTGATAAACACTGTTGAGCTGCTGTCGAGGGGTCTTGTGTTGCATGAAATTTGTCATCCTCTCTATGTTCCCCCAAATGAAAAATGGGAGGTTCATCATTCGCACCCTGGTAAAGTGCATGAGCAACCTGATGTGGTAGGCATAAAGGCAAGAAAACCTCCCCTCACAACTGAAGTACCTCATGATCAATTTCATGAGCGGAGCATACTCATCTCTCAAAAATCTGAATGGAAAAACTCTCATGAGCTGGCTCAAACAGTTGTCCTTAATGTAAGGCTCATAATGATGCCTCTCCGCCTTCTTCTTCTTATGCCACTGCTCTCCAATGTTTGGTATGCCTGTTGCCACTAATATGGTTTTGGGTGTCAATGTGAAAGTGACCCCAGCCAAGATAGACTGTCCTCCATGTAGGTGAAGTGCAAAAAGATGGGCCAACTCATGATGAACTTTGACATTTGCCACCCTCTGACAAAATTCAAAACATGCTAAGTGCTGGAAACAAGACATAGCAAGAGGGCATGCCTGCAACTCGGTGAGGGTGTTTGGCTCATCTCTAAGATGTCTGCCACTCCGGTGATGTCTCCTGGGGGCTTGTTCTCTTGAAGCTGTATCACTGTGGGTCTCCTCCTCATATTTTGATGAAACCTCGGATGCCATGACTGTTGTTTGTAAACTGAATTTAGGCTGCCCTTTGATTACAGTGAAGCTGGAGTTTGCTTTGACAATCTGCCACCAAGGGGAAAATTAAAAAGGGAGCATTAGGATGGGGATAATACTATGGGAATAGGGGTTTTTATGAAAATTTTATTCAGGGATATACAAGGGTTTTTGGGGTATTTTGATAGGGTAGGGTTTGTGTTGTTGGCAAGGTAGGGTTTGGGTTTTTTGAGCAATAGGAGGAAGGGGGAAAAGGAGTATTATTTTGGTAGTGTTAGGGTATTTATTAGGGGAAAATGGCATAGGGAAATGAGTAATAGGGGTAGGGTAGGAAAAACACCTTGGTAGCAATATCACTGTAGCACAAACCCTAGCATCATGGTTTTTCTTGATGTCTTCCTTTGTTTGCTTTATAAAAAATTTTGCATTTGATTACAGGCATAAAAACCCTTATATCACCCATAAAAATTGATGCACAAGTAGTGTGTAGAGCCTACCTTGCAAATAGACGAGCTCCCCAAAAGATTTGAGGTAGTTTGGCAAAGTTCTGGGCGTTCTGCCCCTGCGCGCCGCGCGCAAAGCCCAGTGCACTGCGTGTTGGGTATGCGTCGTGCCTATGGAAAATTTCAACTATGAACAGGCTGCGTGTGCGCCGCCCCCTCTATGTGCACCACGCTCCTGGGTATATTCGCCGCACCCTCTAAAACCAGCTCCGACTCACTCAAACGCTCACAATTTCACACTCACACCTTTGCAACATCTCTCCAAGGCTTGTAATAGCACAATGCCCTTAATTTGGATGAAAACATGTATATATAGCCTTGGAAGAGATGGGTTTAATTTTTTCTTCCTTGAAAACCCATTTTTCGAATGTTGTGTTTTGCACTTTTTTCACTGACTTTAAAACACACTGATTTTCACTTTCCCTTTGAAATTTTGGCTCAAATGATGAAATTTTCAGCACTCTTTGCAAGGAATGTATGACAGGACATTTGGCCGCGGAAACCATGACTGCATCTGAAAAAATAAACTGGCGAATTTTTGGAAAATTTTGTCATAAATGACATTGTTTGACTTTTCTTCAAAACAGAGTTTTGAAGAAGAGTCGAAGTCTATCCACATGACGATGAAGCTCTCTGAACCATAACTGTGTAAGGGCCTCACTCTAGCCTGCATGGCTTTACTGGGCATATTTCGAGACCAAATCGATCTCTCCCTAGACTGAATGACCAAAAATGACTTTTGTCCATTAAAGGACCAGACCTTGACTATTATGGACTTTTGATTATTTGACACAAAGACTTAAGCTAGCAGTAACCAGACATGAGGGGAAATGACTAGCATGACCTTCTCCGTCAGATTATGGCATTCCCCTAGCGGAATGCAGCTGAGTGAATGGAGAGGGACACCTAAAAATGAAATGCATAAAGAGTTTTGATCTCTGACGGAGGTCTGACCAGACCGACTCTAACAGAGAGGCCTAGGGCCTCACTAGCATCAACTTTTTTTTTGCTTGTGTAAACTCTGCTCAAATTTCGAGCTTACGGTTTTATGACAGTTTTATGTAATCTTGCTATTTTTTGATAATGAAGATGGAATCCTTTTTGAGCTAGCACTGAGTTACCTTAGAGGACTGAAGCTCTTGGGTTAGGGCCCAATCCAAGCAGCCAAGCTTCTATTTACTTGTATTTGTATGTTTTACTTCAGTTTGTAGATTAGGTTGTTGTTAGATGTATTTCTCTTATGGTTAAGAATAGGTTGTTTTTTATGATTTAGTAGCTTGCTTAAATTTGTGCTTTCTGTAGCAGGTTAAGCAATGATCAGAGAAGATTCAAAAGGCTAGAAACAGTGCCTTGGCCTCTCTTCCTCCCTCTAGGACCATGATTTGAGGAAAAGACTCTCTTTCTGCCCCTCAAAAAAGCAAAATTGCCCTCAGCCTCCTTCTGTAGGCCTCCTGTAGTTTCCCTGTTTTCCTCCTGTAGTTTTCCTGTGTGCTCTTGTATTTTTTCTTGTAGGCTTCTTTTGAAGGCTGAGTGTGGGAAAAGCCTCCAAAATGCCACCTAAGACCTCCTAGGACCCATCCACACCATCCTACATCCTCCCAAGCTCCAAAACCTCCCTCTAACGCCACCTATTTGCTGCCACACTCACGCACAATAAATTAGATGCATGTTAAATTCACATAAAAACACATAAAAATCCAAAAATATGTTTTTTGATTATTTACTTCCAAAAATAGCATGGTTAGATGTTGTTTACTTCCTTGAGTAGGTAATGGCATTTCTTTTATGGTTTTCATAATGTTTTTGGCAAAAGTAGAATTAGCTTGTTAATGAGGGTTTACTAGGTTTTGCTTTACATTCTAGCCTTTCTCCTTTCTGCAGTTAGAATAGCATCTGTAGAGTAATATTTCTTTCCTTTCATCACACATAGAGCTTCTTCTAAAATCTATAGAAGTTGGCTTGAGCTCCTAGTGATCTCGCACCGGCTAACCAAGTGACAGCTGCGGTGAGAACTAGTACTTGTGCATATAGCACTGATGCTTCCAAGTTTGTTACAAACTACCGGGTTGATAAAAGTAAAGTTGGTAGACCAGGAGTTGCACCATTCTTGCTGCAATACTGGCTCTCACCAGTACCCCAACAGTTTCAAACTTAAACATGCACCAAAAGGTCCTACAACCAACTTTAACTCTAAACATTTGAATTTTAGGGTTCTTCAACTTTGACTAGTTGTAACATATGATCCAAAAGGTCATTTTCAAACTTCCAAATACCATTGGAAATATATTTCAGAGCTATATCCATATGAGTGGGTTCCAATAGCAATTTAGATTATCTTCTTAGCTATAAATGGCTCCAAAAATCATGCACCTTCACTAATGAGCTCCACCATTATTTTTCACCAATCTGCTTGGAAATATTTGATCCTTGCAACACCTTTGTCATACATGTCTTGATGTTCCTTCTTCTTGCAGTCTTCTATGCTTTACCATCGTAGCACCTTTGAGAGTAACAACTCATCAACATATGACATCATCAATTATTTAGCTTTTCCATCAATGACAACACCTTTCCAATAGAAGAGATGATCTATATTTTTAGCAGCGTGCTTAAATAAGGCGCACTATGAAGGTCCAACAATTCCCCTTTTCAATAAATTCTCAATTGCTAGGATATTCCTCTTAGCTAATGTCTAGAAAAAAATAAAAAATTTTGGGAGGTAGTCTAAGCTCCAAATAAATGAAAAAATCCGAGAATATGGAAGCCTAATATCAAGGAATAGAAAATATTGATAACCCCTTTTAATAAAATACAAATCACGTGCCCACCCTCGAGATTCTCAATCTGACAAGAAGGAGCACATCCAATAAGAGAAGATTCGAGAGATCTGGAGATACTAACAAGGTGACCTGGAATGTTTCCCTAGGCCCAATTCAACCAATTCCCATCAAATGACCAAGAGGAGATATCCTAAAAAGATATTTTGTGCTGGTAAATTATCCAATTACATAAGGGAAGAAATATGAGATTCGAGCCAAGAGGAGGATTTCCCATAATACCATCAGTCCAAAAATGTGTTGATTTCCCGTTTCCTAGAATCCAAGTCATCTTAGACCTATTTAAAGGAATAGAATCCAAGATCACATACCATAGCTAGGAGTTTCCTCTGTTGTGAGGGATGTGATGAGTATAAGATTCTCTCACCCAATTAACATATTTTTTATGAAGCACTTGTTTCCACCAATTATTATCCCCTGCGATTAGCCACCAAACTAGGTTTTCTCCAAGGGATATATTCATTAGAAGGGGGTCTCTTATTTCTAACCCCCCCATGTCTTTTGGAAGCCTAACCACCTTTTAAATCCCAAAATTAAACCTTTTAGAGTTTTTCTTACCTCAGTAGGAAAATCGCTTGAGTTCTTGAGCCATTTTCTACCTAATTGAGATGGGGGTCAACATAGCTGAGAATTGGAATAAAGGAAGGGCTAAAAGGATAGATTGAACTAGAATGAATCTTCTTACCAGATTTAGCCAATGTTCCCCCCATTGCTCAAATTTTGATTTAAAATTTTCAATAGTGTAACATCAATAAGAATGAGGGAATGTTTTGAGACATATAGGCAAGCTTAGATATTTGAAATTGGTTCATTCATCCATTCTTGTTATCCCCAAAATTATTTAGATCCTTCCATGAAATAGTTCACTGGAATTCAAGGAATACAGATGAATTTTACCCTCATTTATCAATCCTCCTGATACCTGAACAAAATCATCCAAAAAATATTTTAATTATCACGTTATAATTCAAGAGGCACCACCAAGAAGTGTCATGTCATCAACGAACTGGGCATGATTTATGTTCTTTAAACATTTTGGGAAATAGATAACATGGAGGGAGTGACATCTTCGTTCAAATTCTAGCTTCCTACTCAAGGATTCATCCATGATAATGTAAAGAATGGGGGAGAGTGGGGACACTTACCTAAGGCCCTTGGAAGCTTTAAAAACAAACAAACGCAGATACATTAACAAGAGGGGAAATCCAAGGCCCAAAAATACAAGCATTGATCCAAGATATAAAAACAGAAGAGAACCCCATTTTTCTTAAAATAGAAAAGTGAAAAGAATGACACACACGATCAATTACATTGGCCATATCTAAGTTTATGGCCATCTTTGTGTCACCTTTGGACTTGCTAGAGTGTGTGGCTTCCTATACTAAAACAAAGTTGTCTAGATTGGATTGGAAAGACGAGGCACGAGTCTCTGAGAAATAATTTTTGTAATAATATTATATGAGAAATATGTTTGAATCAAGAGAAAGAAGAGGGCCTTTCATCTTTAGGAACTAGAGCAAGGAAGGATGAATTGAGAATGCTCCCATTTGGTCATATTTTTGGATGAAGTCCACCATTCTGGTCAGATCGTATTTAATTGTGTTCCAAAATTTATGATAAGTGTCTCATGAATCCATTAAGGCTATTATATTTATATGAATCAAATAACAAAACCACCTTTCGAATTTCTTCTTCCATGATAGGGATCAAAAGCTTGGCCTTGTTCAATTTTTGAAATTAGCTAGGGAATATGGCGTAAAAAATATTCCACTAAATCTACAAGATCATATCCATATTCTTTATATAAGGACTCAAATTGATTAAAAGTAGCATAATTTATGTTATTCGAGTCTAAAATAATCTCTCCATTAAGATCCATACTCTTGATTCTATTTTTTCATTCCCTTATTTTTTTAATTTATGGAAGAAAGTAGTATTTTTATCTCCCAAAATCAGCCACAAACTTCTTGATTTCAATCTCTTGAACTCATCTTCTTCCTTTAATTTCCTATGTAATTCTTCAAATATTTTTTTATATTTAGGAATAAAATCCTTAGTGACCGTAGGATCTTTCATTTCCAAAAGTATTCTCCAGATTGTATCTGATCTGATCCACTTCCATTTTTTTAGATTTGGACCTTTAATTCACCCACTTTTTTATTTCCTCTTTTAAGCCCTTGATTTCATACTCCCATATACAGACATGAGAACCAATAACCCACCTTGACCATGCATGATGCAGTAGTGGTTTAAAATTATCAGCATTCATCCATAGATGGTTTAAACAAAATGGGACGGGACCCTTTAAATATTCCAACTATAAAAGAAACTTGACTAGGCAGTGGTCGAAACCACGCCAAGCCAAATGAAAGGAAGAGGGGGAATTTTTATCAACCAAAATATCACTCCCTACTAGGAATCCATCCAATCTTACATTATTGTGTCCAAGGCCAACCCTTTTTATCTCTAAGTAAATTTGGAAATTTTAGGCTTGATATTGACTAGGTCCAACTAGGAAATCAAATCCTCCCATTGGTGAATTGTAACATTATAGTCCTCTCCTAAAGTGTATTTGGAGTTGAAAATGGTTTTCCTTTGTCCTAATAAAGAATTCCAACATTCTATCTTGTCATGATACATATTTGACATGTAAATGTTTACTACGTGACAAATTTTCCAAGATGAGAGATGAATCAATCTAGTAATGATCCAATGTTGAGATTTTTTTCTTGTACAACACTGAAGAAGAAGGATGCTCATAGAGTGAAAAGTTCACTTGAAGCACCCCTTGAGCTTACCACCACTACTTTGAACCCTTTCCAAATTGTTCTGAATTTTGTTATAGCTTCATGTTCCCCTAATTTAATCTCCTAGAGGAGGAGATCATGGGGATTATTTGATCTAATTAAGCTTTAGATTTCATATCCCCTTTTATTATTGCACAACCCCCTGTAATTCCAAGAGATAATTTTCATTATTTTCTAGAAGCTTTAGGGCCCCCACTAGGATGAGTACCAAAGGAACCATATTTATTTTGAGTTTTAGGGAGTTCGAAGGAAGGAACATTAATCACCAATTGAGTTACTTTTTCTTTATCCCTTTCTACATGAGCTGAACAAAGCTCGCGATTATATTTTTTTCCCACTTTCCTTGTAGTTTTTGGGGGATCAAAACCCCTTTATATTTCATTTTCTGATTTATCATCAAATGAGGAAAAGAAATCGATGTGATGTTTCTCTACTTTTGGAGATTCAAAATCTTATTCCTTTTCTAAACCCGCATATTCCACCAAGATACTTTGCACAAGGTCACCTTCTAATTCTAGAACTTTATTCTCATCATGGGATTCATCGTCTCCCTTTTCTCCTTGAGTTTTCTCTAGTTCTTCAACCCCTTGAGCTTCTCCTTCATCCTTTTTTATTTTCCAAGGCAATGAACTAATTTGCATGTTGATAAATATTCTTCCTAGCTCCTAGATATGAATCTTTCCCTGCATTTTGAGGACCTGATGGAGGAGGGGGCCTTTGGGGGGACCTTGGATCCTTTGGGAATTTTTGTGTGTTTGACCTCTTCTTCTATTCTAGATTTTCCAGTGACCCCATCCTCCTACTACAGTGCATACTCATGACATTGTTTACACTTGAAAGGGATTTGATCATAATCCACTTGTTGAATGAAAGACTAGTTATCTAATGTGCGCTTAATTGATTCTAAAATTTCTTTCTCAAGGTCTACTTTTACACAGATACAATCACATGCATACATTGAATCTCTTGGTTCTACTCTCTCTATGCATCTTCCCAAGGCATTTTTGATGTTTCTAAAAGTATCCTCATTACAACAGTGAAGAGGTAAGTTATAAAGTTTTACACATACTAGAATTGTTGAGGGAACATCATTATCAAGATTAAAATCTAGATTCCAATGATCCAAGTAAAGACCATGAGTACCCATAAGTAAGTATCGCTCCTGAATATGATATCTCAGTCTACTTTAAGTTCAAATAAAAAGGTGAAGAAACCTTGGCAACGAAAGGCACACTCAAGATAGCCTTTAACTAGGGGTCTTTATTTTCTTTCCACTCACATCCTCAAAAATATTGGAGAATTCCAAACCCTCATAAATTGGCCAACCAAACCTCTTTCAACTAGACTAATAGCCATTTCCCAAAATTTACTTGGATTCACCTGCACTTCAAAAATCCTATCCAACTTCACAAATTTTTTAGGTCTAGTTTTCAGAGACTCAATACCAGTTTTTACAAGCTCACTGAAAGCAATGGCCATTGGATATGGCGGCGAGGAGTAAGGAGGGGGTGAGGGGATTGATCCCCGAAGTGAAAGAAATTTTCAAAACCAAGAGAAAGCGCTCAAAATACCCCGACCCATAAACAGTGTCCGCAAAATTTGGGGTTAGATTCAATGTCAAGATTTATTTTGGACTCCCTCCCAGATCTAGATGCGACAAATACACTGTAAATGCTTGTTATATCATTAATGGTCACATATTTAATTATCAAATGGATTAAAAATAATAATAAATATATAACTAAAATATTGGTTGATAAATATAAATGATTTGTCAGGTCAAAAAAATAGTAAATTGTAATATCATACTAGATACCACATCATAATATTGATCTATATCCTTATAATGTATAGCTACATTGAATCTTAAATCCTTACAATTAAAAGCCACTTTGAATTTATCTCCTAGATCAAAAACCAAGAGATTTTGATGATGGATTTATATTTCCTATGAAGCAACTAATTTATAAAAGGATGCTTCCAAGAAAGAGAATCTCCTCTCATAAGGAACTAAATATTTCACCATGTGAACACATTGTTAATGATAGAGAAATGTACATTTTAGTGGTTTACTATGTTGAAAATATTTATTTTGGGTTATAATTACATATACACTTTTAATTCCACATCTATAAAAAATTGCATTGTGAGACCTACGATTGTTAAACACACTACCCTCACCAAACGCCAAGTTGTATTTTCACTAAACTAAAATTCTAACTAAATCTTTGAGATTGAAAAGTACCCTCATAACATTTAAAAATATGCTTGCGACCTAAGACAAACTTCACAACTAATCATCAACCATTTTGACCCCTGGAAACTTCCCTCGTGATGTAATTATTATATCTATTTTTGTCAAAATAAAAATACCTCAGAAATTGGGACATAGATTCTATAGTTTGAGGAAGGAGAATTCCTTGAGTAAATAAGTTGATAAGTGTAAGACACCTTGTCTTTAAATGAACCGATTTCAGATACATTTAGTTGAAAAAGGAGAGTTTGGGAACCATACGTAACCCTCTAAAAATATTTGAAAGAGAGAGAGAGAGAATCAAACTTAATGAAGTGTGGTCATGCTGGAAGACAGAGTCGGCGAAACACAAATTTTAGTGGTTGGAGTAAATGAAGATAATTCCCTCTGCATAACCTAAAGAGGCAAGTATATTCATGCCCAAAAGATTCATTACGGTACATAACCTGAACGGACAAGTGGTGGAATTTGAGAATTGTGAAACATAATTACTTAAGAGAGCAATGCGCAGGGGTGGGGAGAGTTTTTGGTGCTATCCATATCAAGTTATATTTTTTATGGAAAGAGTTCCCTCTGTAGTAGCACAACTATTGAACCCACGGTGTGTGGCTTACTAGCTGGGATAACAAAAATTATAGAGTAAGTGGCTTTCCTTGAGGCTTTGAACCCACTATGTGTGGCTTTCTCAAAGGCTATTGAAACCACTAGAAAGCTTGTAAACTAATGAACCTCTTGAACATGAGTTAGAGACACCTAGGTACCTGAGTATCTATTGAACCACTAAGTGTGACCCTAGGTTGGTAACGCTAGTGCTTTCTCTCTCAGTGGAGCCAATTGGATGGGTGATCTCCATACTCCCATGATAACTTGTTTGTTTTTGAACCTTCCTTTGAATTGGAAATAACTCTGCTCTTATTATTGAGCTCTGGTGGGTGAAGGCAGTATGGCCTTGGTACACCATGTTGTAGCTGAAACTCTTGAATTGTTGCTATGTAATCACTCCTCCTCAAGCTCTAGAATTTGGCTCGGGGGTAACAATTGCAAGAAAGGCTTGGTTGCATCTTTTCTAAGGTTGGGTTTAGAGTTAGAGTCCAAATCTCAGTTTCTGGAACCTTTACTACAAGATAAGTATTTCTTATGTCCCATATGCGAGTGAATGTTAACAAATGTTTAATGTGCCATTTAAATGTTATTTTAATATATGAAATGTTTGTTTCCTAAAAGAATGGGAATGTTGGCTCCCTGTGTAATATCTGAGGAAGGGGTTAAGTTCTTGTGTTTTCTCAGTGCCTATGTTATGTTGAGGAGTGTTGATTTTCTATGTGAATGTATATTACTAATTTATGGGTAGTTGATGAGGAATGGTTAATTCTTGTGCATTTGATATGCCAATGCTTGTTTATGATTCTTGTACTAATCATTATATGTTGGAAAAGGGTTAATAATATGTTGGAATAACATTCACGGATGTGATTCTAACACAAAATTGTGTTACTGGTGTCTTGAATAGATTCTCAGGAATGGGATTATTCTTGTAATCATCCTAGGTCTGTAAATTGGTCCAAATGGTCTAGGAATATAAATATAAACTATATTTTTCATATTAAGTTAAAGTTTGACTGAAATCATTTGGGCTATCAAGTCTTAACTTTTGAGTTATATGCATGAAAGAGGTAACTTTTTTTCCATAAATTAATATATATATATATATATATATATATATATATATATATAATTTAGATAAGCATATGTAGGGTTGAGGTCTGGCTGAGCTCAGGAGGGATAGATCCAAGAGGTTATGCCAAATATATCTACACATGTTCATATATGTACGTGAAGTTGGAACCTTAGCACCTTGGATATTGGGTCAGCATAGTCACTGTCTCCTTCCAACCTTAGATAGCTCTAGGGATAGAAGGGGGTATGTTACAGAGTGGTATCATAGCTTCTAGGTTGAAGCACTTGGATTGGATGGGCTCTATTATAGAAGTAGCCAAGGAAGGTTCAACACTGGACTTTGAAGATCCAATAAGGCCTTAAAGCCTCATGATCAGCATTAGGAACCTAATTATTATTGTTAATGGATTCTGTGTATTGTTTGGTTTATCCTTGTATGCATGTAGCATGGTACCAATCATGTATTTACTTTATTGATACTAATGTTCCAATTAAGGTGTAATGTTGTAGCTAGTTTTACACCAACATATTTTCACGGGCCAGCCAAGGTGATAGTGTTTATTATGTAGTTTATTTTTTCTAAAATATAATATTGATGTGTGTGTGTATGAAAACACATAAAATACACTAAGACCGAAAGAGATGAAATTTAAATACCACAAGAACAACAAATGTTGGTACACTATAGAGCCAATAGACCAAGGAAATAATAATAGAATGGTGTAATATAGCTCTTATCAATCACAATAAAGATATGAAGAAGGAAGAACAAATCAAGAAGAAAGATCAGTTGGACAGTGCAGAGGGGTAGAATCTCCTGATTGGATGGACATGTTGAGGGGCTTGAGAGTAGAAATAAGAATTTTTAAGGTTGTCGTGAGAGGCTTGTCAGGGTACAAGAGAAACAAGCAGAAGTTAACACATTTTTCCTACAAATCTTATTATAACTACAAAGGCCAAGGCATCATGAGTTGGGGACTAGCCATAGGGACATACAAATTCCTTTGGGACAAGAAGAAAGAACCAATGGGGCAAACGAGAGCGTATATATAAATAGTCATAGATTGTTAAGTGAAGCCACCATGAAAGGAGGTACACTATTAAGTACTAAAAGGAGGTCAATTGCCCATGAACAACAATGTGATACTACTCATAGGAGGCCAAATTGTCATCACCATCATCATCATGGGAAGATAAGGAAGAGAGAGAATGTACTAGAATAATTTAAGAAAGCCAAACCTCCTACATTTGATGGTGAAGCAAAGAAAGCAGAAGATGTTGAAGCATGATTACTTAGAATGAAAAAATTCTTCAAATTTCATGACTATTTTGAGAATATGAAAGTACATGTGGCTACCTTTTTCTTGAAAGGGAAAGTTGGCATCTGGTGGGAAGACTTAAAGAAGTAAAAATCATAAGAGAAGAATAGTTGTCATAGGGTGAGTTTGGGGGACACTTTAGGAGAAAATATCTATCTGAATGGTATTATGACAACAAATCCAAGTATATCTATGAGCTTAGGATGGGACAGATGGTTGACGAAGAGTATATTACTAAATTCCTAGAGCTACTATGGTATGTTCCTTACCTAAAGGACGAAAATGAAAAGGTTCAAAGATTCATTAGTGGAATGCCATAGTCATTCAAAGACAAAATCAAATTTGATGAGCCACAAACGTTAGAAGATGCAATATGAAAATTCAAGTACTATTATGAACAGTCAAAACACATACCAGAATACAAGAATGATTGAAAAGTGAGAGGTGATCTGAGAGACAAAGGAAAAGTGCATAAGTTTTAGGCTATGAACAAAAGGGAAGGCATATCTCTTTTGAATTGGAACCAGCCCCAACATAAATTTAATTCTGAGAATAGAAGTCAAATTATCCATCCCAGAAGAGAAGAGATCAATAATTTTGGTAGAGGACAGCATAAATGTTGGACTTGCTGGGAAAAACACCAAAGGAAGGACTTCCCACAACATAAAAATGATGGGTCGAAGTTGTACAACATCTGGGAGGCTAAAAAATTTTAGGAAGTGGCTCATAGTGTACCCGAGATCTATGCAACATTGGGAAATGGACATGTAGACTATCATGCATCAATAATTGAGATGGAAGGTAAGATTTGTGACCAAACTATCTCTATTTTAATTGATATTGGATCTAAATATAGTTATCTTAGCCCAAAAATCACATAGCAATGCCAGTTGGCCATGAAATTGCATGAGGAATCATGCCAGGTCCAATTGGCCATAGGAGCAAGGAAAAGAGTGGAGCATTAGGTTAAAGTGTGCTTATATGAGTTTGGGGAGAGAAGAATATTGGAAGGGAAATTAAAACCCACATCCATGAGGATGATTACAACGATGCAAGCCAAAATAAGTTGCATGAAGGGGTGTATCTTATTTACTATTCAAATTAAAATCACCACCGAAGTTAACAACAATGTTGAAGGTGATTGCAAGGACAATCCAATGAAGCAACCCATTTTAAACCAATTCCAAGATATATTTCCTGAATAAATTCCAGGGTTGCCTCCTCACAAAGAAGTGGAATTTTCTATTGAATTAATGCCAGGGGCAACCCCAACATCTAAGGTTCCATATAGAATGAGCACTCTGGAGTTAATTGAGTTGAAGATACAACTCAAATAAAAGTTGGAAAAAGGATACATAAGTTCAAGTGTGTCCCCATGGGGAGCACTGGTCTTATTTGTGAAAAATAAAGAGCACACACTCAGGTTGTGCATTAATTACAAATAGTTGAATAAAGTAACCATTAATAACAAATACCCCTTGCCATAGATTGATGATTTATTTGATAAACTAAAGGGAGCAGCAATATTCCCCAAGATTGATATTAGATCTTGATACCATCAAGTGTGCATTAAGGATGAAGACATCCATAAGACAACATTATGGACTAGGTATGGGAATTTTTAGTTTGTGGTAGTTCCCTTTGGGCTTACAAATACACCTACAACTTTTATATGCTTAATGAACAATTTGTTGCACCCTTACTTGGATAAATTTGTAGTGGATTTTGTGGACAACATATTGATCTCTTAAAAGACCAAGGAGGAGCATAAGGAACATGTTGAGATTGCAACAAGATGATGGAGCTTAGTGAAAAGAGTCGCCTTCACTAAGTGGGCCCGCAGGCTATTTTTGGCGCAAGTCTATTTTTAGACTATGTCTATTTTTAGACATATGGATCATGTCTATGTTTATGGATGATTGATCAAGTTGGAAAAATAGATGGACTTCTATTTTTGATGAAAGTGTGAGTGATCACAGTGTGAGTGATCAAGTCTATTTTTAGACTGGCTGTCAAAAATAGAAAAGTCAAATATTATTATCTCACAATAATATTTGGACTATAAACTTAATCTTATTCTCTTGGAGCACTTCAGTTTGAGCTACGGAAGTGGCACATGCAGCTGTCAGAAGGAAATTCGTTTTTCTTATGAGTCAGTTGAGTTGTTGCATGCATGACTTCAGTTAGAACTCAAGTGAGTTGAGTTTAGTGGACTGGAGGTACAATTGATGGAGTTGTGTTCAGTTTAACTTAGTTAAACTGGTTGTAGTTAGTCTAACTGCAGATAGACTAATGATGAGTTGTTAAACTAATTATTAACTCATAATACAACTAAAGAATACATCAGTTAACTCAGTTGCATGTCAGTGCATGTTCAGTTCAACAGGGACAGGTGGTAGAGAATCAGATTGCTATCAGTTGTGACTATAGTTGTGCACCAGATCTTGCACAATCAAGGGATTGAGTATGCCAATGAGTTTGCTCACGTATTTGGCCCGCATTTTAGCCTTTGCTCACGTCCACAAAGAGTGAGTGACTATTTTGCAGGTGAAAATCGAGTTTGGGAAGAAATTCTCATCAGTTCTTGAGCAGGTATTGAGCAGTGGAGGCAGGCAAGCAGTGGAAGAGATTTGGAGATCAGATCTGAGCTGTATTGTGTGTAACAGAGGTGGAGATACTTGTTGGAAGTATTATGCTTTTTAATGTTACATGACTCAATCATTAATATACAGATAGTTGGGGTTTTTAGCGAGATGCTTTCCCCGGGATACATACTGTGTTAATGTGTGAATGCTCTTGATGTTTTATTGTTATTGATGCTGCTATATTGTTGATCAACGTAGAGGAGCTTATGTATTGTGTATGTTTTCCGCAATAATACATGATCAGGATAATCTCTGTTGAATATGTGTTAAATTATTCAAAATTTCTACATGGTATCAGAGCAGCTTGATTTGTAGAAGAGATTTTTACAGGATATCAAGCGAGGATTGATCATCAGATCTACTATTCAGAAAGTGTTTACATTCTATTTCTTCAGGCAGAGTCTGTAATCGGGCCAGGTAGCCTCTGGATTCATCCTTCCTTTGGAAGGTGAAATATCCGGTAAAAGCCCATACAGTCAATCTCTGTACGAGAAATATTTTGTTCTCACGAATCTTAGATCGGAAGCAGTAGAGTTTGAGCTGGTGGAAATCGAATTTGCAGTAGTGTTGTTGAAATGTCTTTCAATGGATTGCAAATTTTATTCCAAAGCAAGAGCGACCTGGCGCTCAAGGATAAACTCAGAAACAATAAAGGTGAGAATGGATCTTCATCAAAGGTATCTGATGAAGAGAATTGTGCTTTGGCTGCCAAAGCAAAGAAGGGGAAGAATAAGAAAGCTTCTCATTCCGGTGCGAAAGGCAAGAAGCAGGACATGTCCAAGGTGAAGTGTTTTCACTGTCACCAGCACGGACACCTTGCCACAAATTGTCCGCAGAAGAAGAAGAACAAGCAAGCTGCTGGATCTGCAGGGGGAGAGGCCTTAGCTTCTCAGTTTGAGCTTGATTTTTCATTGATCGCATGCTTGGTTTCAAGTGTGATGGGATTAGTGTGGTTCTTGGACAGTGGTGCGTCTTTTCACATGACGGGAGATAGAGATTTGTTCTCTGATCTGGAGGACAAAGATCTTGGAGTGCACATCGAGATGGGCGATGATGGTAGATACAGTGCGACCGGTATCGGTACCATTTCCTTTGAGAGGGAGTCTGGTAAACCCTTTGTATTGAAGGAAGTAATGCATGTTCCAGGATTGAAGAAGAATCTCATCTCAGTGGCGATGTTAGAAGACAAGGGGTATGATGTTGTTTTCAGCGAGGGAAAGGCCTTCCTGCGCAGCAAGACAACTGGTGAGACCCGGAAGATAGGGGTTCGAGTGAGGAACCTTTATCAGTTGCATGTAGATGGATGCGCAGCAATGGCAGGCAAGGCAGAAGGATTGGTGAGCCGGGATGATGGCGAGTTGTGGCACAGGAGATTGGGTCACCTTCACCATGGAGCCTTGAAGATACTGCAGCAGATCACTACAGGGCTTCCTAAAGGCACACTTGCGCAGTCAGATCAGTGCAAGGGGTGTACTTTGGGGAAGTTTGTGAAAGCCACCTTTCACGAGAAGGATAGTCGCGCCACGACGATCCTTGAGAGAATTCACACAGACGTGTGTGGACCTTTCTCAGTTGCTTCGACAACAAAACGCAGGTATTATGTGATTTTTGTTGATGATTTCTCTCGTAAGTGCTGGATCTTCTTCATGCAGAAGAAGAGCGAGACATATTCAAAGTTCTGTGAATTCAAAGCACTGATCGAGAAGGAGTCGGGGAAGAAGGTGAAGGCTCTTAGGAGCGATAATGGTGGTGAATACATCTCGGACGAGTTCAAGGATTTCTGCAAGGCAGAAGGGATTCGTAGAGAGCTCATAGCTCCCCATAACCCACAACAGAACGGGGTAGCTGAGCGGAAGAATAGAATGATTGTGGGTGTTGCACGGGCAATGTTGCATGATCAGGGCCTACCCCTTCACTTGTGGGCGGAAGCATGCAATACAGCAGTTTATGTGCAGAACCGTTGTCCTCATAGGATACTTGGCATGAGTACACCTGAGGAGACTTATTCTGGTAAGAAGCCTGATCTTTCTCATTTGAGGATTTTTGGTGCTAACGTTTACATGCATGTGATGAAGGATGCCAGAAAGAAGTTGGAGCTGACTGCAGAGGTTGGGATATTTGTGGGGTACACTGATACGCCCCACAACTATCGTGTGTATTTGTCAGACAGTGGTAAAACTGTTGTGCGACGGGATATAAAATTTCAGGAGGAGAAAGCCATGAAGTGTTCGCTTGAGAGGGAGCTACACTTGCATGCAGATGAGGATATATTAGTTCCTAAGGATGAGCTTCAGGACGTGGATCAGCCACAGGACGAGGTTCATGGAGTGGAAGAGACCACTCATGTAGCGCCAACCATCAGAGGGCGAAAGCGCTTGACAGAAGTTGAGCGACTGGCTCAAGATGCAGAGAAAGTTGTAGGACCACCTACAGCCCAACGCAGGCAGAGACAGTCACCTGATCGGTACACTGGATACATGGCTCTTATGAGCAAGTGTGTTGTGACTGAGCCATCCTCTTTCGAGGAAGCTGTGGAGGATCCCGCATGGGTAGACGCCATGGTGGAAGAGTATGATTCTATTGTCAGAAACAGTGCATGGGAGATTGTTCCTAGACCGGAAGGGAAATCAGTGGTAGGTTCGAGATGGATCTACAAAGTTAAGCAGGCAGCTGACGGGAGTGTGGAGAAGTACAAGGCAAGATTTGTTGCCCGAGGCTTTTCACAGATTGAGGGGATCGATTATGAGGAGACCTTTGCACCTGTCGCAAGGTATTCTTCCATACGGACGATTCTTGCTCTCTCAGCGCAGATGGGATGGCACATTCATCAGATGGATGTGAAGACTGCGTTCCTCAACGGAGTCATTGAGGAGGAGGTGTACATTGAGCAACCCGAAGGCTTTGAAGTCTTCAGCAGTGAGTCGCATGTGTGCAGGCTCAAGAGAGCGTTGTATGGGTTGAAGCAAGCATCACGTGCTTGGTACACACGGATAGACAGCTATTTCACAGGACTTGGATTCTCCAAGAGCGAGGCGGATCCGAACCTATACCAGATTGTGGTGGAGGGTAAGTTGCTTATCATTGTACTGTATGTTGATGATTTGATTCTAACGGGTGATGAGCTGTTGATACTGTCATGCAAGAAGGATCTTGCTACAGAGTTTGAGATGAAGGATTTAGGCCTCCTTCACTATTTCCTAGGATTGGAAATATGGCAGCGCAGTGGTGGACTGTTTGTTTCTCAGGGCAAGTATGCTCGGGAGATACTGGAGAAGTTCAACATGCATGGCTGCAAGCCTGTTGATACTCCTCTTCCTGGAGGTTGGAGGAAGGAGGATGCCACTTCGAGAGAAGAAGTGGATGCCACTGTTTATCGACAGTTGGTGGGGTCGCTGATGTATTTGGTCAATACATGACCTGATATATGCTATGCAGTTAACCAGCTTTCACAAGCTATGGTTAAGCCTACCAAGCTCTTCTGGAAGGCGGGCAAGCATGTATTGCGCTACTTGAGAGGCACATCGGGATATGGTTTGTGGTACAGACAGGAGGATGAGGTGAAGCTATGTGGCTTCACGGATGCAGATTGGGCAGGGAGCCCAACAGACAGAAAGAGCACATCAAGAGGGGTCTTCAGTATCGGATCGACAGCAGTTTCTTGGTACAGCAGGAAGCAGAGATCTGTGGCACTCAGTTCAGCGGAGGCCGAGTATATGGCAGCAAGTTTGGCTGCATGCGAGGCTATATGGATGAGGAAGATCCTGGTTGGTTTGTTCGGTTCTCATTTGGATCCTACTGTGATTTACTGTGATAACCAAAGTTGCATTAAACTCTCGGCTAATCCTGTATTTCATGATAGATCTAAACATATTGACATCATGTACCATCATATCAGAGATTGTGTGCAGCGGAGGATCATGTTACTTTCGTACATTCCAACGGAGGATCAGGATGCTGATATTCTGACGAAGGCTCTCACCAGGAGCAAATTCGAGTACCACCGAGGCAAGATAGGGGTTGCTGATAATCCATATCTTGTCGAGAGGGAGTGTTGAGATTGCAACAAGATGATGGAGCTTAGTGAAAAGAGTCGCCTTCACTAAGTGGGCCCGCAGGCTATTTTTGGCGCAAGTCTATTTTTAGACTATGTCTATTTTTAGACATATGGATCATGTCTATGTTTATGGATGATTGATCAAGTTGGGAAAATAGATGGACTTCTATTTTTGATGAAAGTGTGAGTGATCACAGTGTGAGTGATCAAGTCTATTTTTAGACTGGCTGTCAAAAATAGAAAAGTCAAATATTATTATCTCACAATAATATTTGGACTATAAACTTAATCTTATTCTCTTGGAGCACTTCAGTTTGAGCTACGGAAGTGGCACATGCAGCTGTCAGAAGGAAATTCGTTTTTCTTATGAGTCAGTTGAGTTGTTGCATGCATGACTTCAGTTAGAACTCAAGTGAGTTGAGTTTAGTGGACTGGAGGTACAGTTGATGGAGTTGTGTTCAGTTTAACTTAGTTAAACTGGTTGTAGTTAGTCTAACTGCAGATAGACTAATGATGAGTTGTTAAACTAATTATTAACTCATAATACAACTAAAGAATACATCAGTTAACTCAGTTGCATGTCAGTGCATGTTCAGTTCAACAGGGACAGGTGGTAGAGAATCAGATTGCTATCAGTTGTGACTATAGTTGTGCACCAGATCTTGCACAATCAAGGGATTGAGTATGCCAATGAGTTTGCTCACGTATTTGGCCCGCATTTTAGCCTTTGCTCACGTCCACAAAGAGTGAGTGACTATTTTGCAGGTGAAAATCGAGTTTGGGAAGAAATTCTCATCAGTTCTTGAGCAGGTATTGAGCAGTGGAGGCAGGCAAGCAGTGGAAGAGATTTGGAGATCAGATCTGAGCTTTATTGTGTGTAACAGAGGTGGAGATACTTGTTGGAAGTATTATGCTTTTTAATGTTACATGACTCAATCATTAATATACAGATAGTTGGGGTTTTTAGCGAGATGCTTTCCCCGGGATACATACTGTGTTAATGTGTGAATGCTCTTGATGTTTTATTGTTATTGATGCTGCTATATTGTTGATCAACGTAGAGGAGCTTATGTATTGTGTATGTTTTCCGCAATAATACATGATCAGGATAATCTCTGTTGAATATGTGTTAAATTATTCAAAATTTCTACAGAACATGTGGATGTAGTGCTACAATTGTTAAGAGAACACAAAATTTATGGAAATCTTAGTAAATTTGACTTATTCCAATCACAAATCCATTATTTGGGACACATTGCCTCAAATGACAAAGTATTTGTTGACACAAAGAAGATCAAGGCCATCATGGAGTAGCCAACACTGAAGAACATGACCAAGATTAAATCCTTTATGGGACTAGCAAGATACTACAAAAGATTCATCAAAAACTTCTCCAAGATTGGTTATCCAATCACTACATTACAAAAGAAGGTAAGAAGTTTAAATGGGGAGTTGAATGTGTTGCAAGTTTTGCTCAGCTGAAGCAATCACTCACTCATGCACCAATGCTAAGAATAAAAGACTCAAACAAAGGTTTTGTACTTTGAAAAGATGCCTGCAAAGAGGGACTCAGTGGAGTCTTAATGCAAGAAGGCCAAGTAATTTGTTATGAATCATGGAAGTTAAATGATCATGAGTATAAGTATGTAACCTATGACTTAGATTTGGCTCCCGCCATCCATGCATTAAAAATGTCGAGGCACTACCTCCTTGGCAGAAGATTAACTCTAATGACTAATCATATAGGGTTTAAGTATTTGTTTGATCATCCTAAAATAAATGTCAGGAAACCTAGATGAGTGGCCACGATCAATGAGTTTGGTTTTGAGATTAAGTACATTAAGGGCAAAGATAATTGAGTGGTTTCACTCAACGAAAGGGTACAAATGTGCTATAAGTTCTTATGGGATTTATCTCAAGGAAAGGATTGAAGCAGTTGGGAAACAAGATGAAAAATATCATAAATTAAAATAAAAGCTACAAGAACAAAAAAAATGGTTAAAAGAACAAATAATATTGCCTCACAAAGGATGGGTTGATTCAATTTAAAAATAAAAAATAAAAAATAAATAAAAATTGTGTCGGATGAAGATAACCTAAAGAAGATTATATTAAAATAAATCCATTCAAATCCATATTCTAACCACTCAAGTTACCAAAAGACCCTAACAACCATCAATAAATCCTACTATTGGCTTGATTTGAAAAGAGAATTGGTTTATCTTATTTCCAAATGCATAGAATGCCAACAAGTGAAATTTGAATGCAAGCATCCAACTGGTTTACTACAACCTCTTCCTACTCTGCAATGGAAATGGGAGGTGATTTCCATGGAATTTATTACAGGGTTTCCAAACAACTCCATATAGTATGATGCAATCATTGTCGTGATTGATAAGCTGAGAAATGTGGATCACTTTGCAGTTGTTAAGTTTACAAACTTGGCCAGTGAGGTGGCTCAGGTCTTCATAAAGTAAATCTTAAGATTTCATGGATTTAACAAGAATGACATCTCAGATAGAGATTCCAAGTTCACTTAAAGTTTTTGGAAGGAACTATTTGAAGGCTTGGGGACAAAAATATGGATGGGAAAAAAAAGAGGACAAATAGGATCCTCAAGGACATGTTCAGGATGTATGTGATGCACCAACCAAAGAAATGGGAAGAATACCTTCCACTTGTAGAGATCGCATACAATAATGGGTACTAATAATCTCTGAGGATGAGGCCATTTGAAGCACTATATGGGAGGAGTTGCAACACTCCTATCAATTGGAGTGATCCAGTGAATAGAGTCCTCATTGGGCTTGATGTGTTAAAAGAAATGGAGCAAGAAATGGAAACTATTAGAAATAATTTAAAAGTGGAACAAGATAGACAGAGGTGCTACACATACCAACATAGGAAACATAAGGAGTTAAAATTTGGAGAGTTTATATAATTGTGATTGAGACCCAAGCAAAGCTCCTTGAAATTTGGATCATGTGCCAAGATGGCACCACAGTTTTGTGGGCCATTTGAAGTACTTGAAAGAATTGGTCTAGTATATTATAATCTTTCCTTGCCTCCATCACTAAAATTTCACGATGTTTTCCATGTTTCTTTTCTTAAAAGATATGTGTAAAATTATAATCATGTGATTAACTATCTTGTGCTACAAGTAGAACTAGAGGGATAATTCCAACTAGGACCTCTATGCATCTTGGAACAGAGGCAACTCATGCTCCAAAATAGAGTAATATAACAAATCAAGGTGCAGTGGAGGCACTTTGGGCCTGAGGAAGACACGTGGTAAATGATTAATCAAATGTGGCCAACATATTATTTTTTTGTTTTCTGAATGAAGCAAATGTAAATTGAATTGTAAATAAATTGTATAGAGTCGTGTCTATAAAACTCCAAAACAATTTTATTTTGGCTTAAGTTCTATTTTGTTTTATGTTTGGTTCTAGAACATCAAGGATGGTGTTTCTCCAAGGGGGAGAGATTTGTGAGAGCCCTATCAAATTCCCTTGTGTTGTAATTATTATCTCTATGTTTTTGAAATTAAAAATAATGAAGAAATTTGGACACAAATGTTGATTTGTGTATCTTGGGAGGTACTCCACAACCCTAGCAGTTGGGTTTGTAAGAAGTTTGATCACAAATGTTTTATGGGAAAAGTACACAAGCGGTGGGGTTTTGAACCAAAGAAAGGGGTATAATATCTAAAATAAATTATTATTAATTCCTAAGGTCAAGACGACAAAAACCCTAGATTTAGAGGGTTCCTAAGAGGCCAAGGGAAAAAGTATTTAAAGATGCCTAAGGATCAATCCTAGATCATCAACTAAGGAACATCATTTGGTCATGGAGACTAGAGAGATGTAGCCCTAGGAAGTGTTCAAGCTACATGAGTTCTTGATCTGATCCAAGAGCAATAATATCTCAAGAGGGCAGTGAAGGAGTCTCAAGGAAGAGTTGTAGCAAACAAGAATGGTTTATGTCCAAGTTAGCTCGCTCTTATGGAGGTATTCTTCATACATAGCAGCTGAGTCATCTCAATGTTTTGTCCCTAATATGTGGGTAGGGTCATAGGCTTATTTGATGGAGAAAAGGAGGGTTGAATGCCCTAAACATATTGCAAGAGTAGGACCACACCTCACGTATCTTTCTTCCTATAAGAGAACGGTTTGAATTCCCTAGTTAACTATACAATGTTGCAAGAGGGAGTTGTAGACCTTATTTTGCAATGGAAGAGACCTAGATTTCAATGCTAAATGCAGCAAGGAGGGATGAAATCCATCATACCATAGTGAGGGAGTTTAAAGCTCTATGTGGCCTAGTTCTAGGATTGGAAGGTCTATAAAGTAAGGTCCCATTATTTTCCATAGTTTCTGGTGCATTTGGACAAGGAGGTCAAATGGTTAGGTCTATGCAAGGGTTGCTAGAAGAAGGGTGAGGCCAGTGAGATATTTTACTAAGTGGACATGCTGATCAAGGGTTTGGAATAGAAGTATATGTGATGCCTAATAACAAGTGATAAGAAGGAATTATTATCACTATTATATGACTAATGTTGATTCCCTAGTTGAGGGTTCTTCCATGCATGTTTAGTCATACAATATTAGCTCTGATATCTAGTAAAATTACCTTAGTCTTGTGCACAAAAGGAAGGTTCGACACCCTAAGGATGAGGGCATTTAGTCTTGTGATTGGTTCGTATTCTTTAGATCAGTGTATTGTATATTATATTGGTTAAAATAGAATAAATAGGGTTGAAACATGAGTTCTATGTGAACAATATTATGTGGTTTGGGCAAGTGTAAAGGGTTATCTTGAAGGGAAGAGTGTAGAATCTAGATTGCAGTTTATATGAATGGTTATTCACAGGAGATGAACAGTAGTATGTGGAAGCCTTATATCAATCATGGTGTGGACTGTTGTTATAGACATTTTTGTGCCTCGCATCATGGAGCATGAAATGTCAATAATCACAGGGATCCTCAGTCCCTAAACATGTTGTTCTTACCCCTAAAAGAACAAGGTCATCAAACAACAGCACTTCCAATCAGTTCTCCACCTGAAAACACTTCAAAACAGGCTTATTTTGGATCATGTCAGCTGCTCCACTGAGCTTCTGCGCTGGAATGCAACTGTCCCTCCTTGTACCTGCGCTGGAAGTCAAGATTAATGAAGGCTACCTGCGCTGGGCGAGATTGGCCAAGTGGCACAGTCATCCTGCAAGGTGTCAACTGCCCAGGAAGCTTCCAAACTGACACTTGGTTCATGAGATTCGCCCTGTGATGAGTAAGAGGTACTTGATCACCATGTGTAAGCAAGGATCTCCAAGTGGACTCAAGCACTGAAGATTAACTGAAGAGGGAGAGGACACAAGGCAGCTTCATGTCAGTCTCAAGCTGACTCATCCTTTCTTCTTCTCTCCTATATATAGAGCTCTTCTATGAGGTCTAAGGGGGCTGGAATTTTGTGTAAAGCAAGGAGGTGCTGTTGGTTTACAGTTAGAGTTATTGGGTGATTGTTTTACTAGAGGTGAAGAGGAGAGTTCTTGCTGCTGGGGAGGTGCTGCTGGATTGGAGCCATCATTGGTTGTAACCTTCTCAGAACCCTGTTACTTCTATCAATAAAGTTTTGCATGTTCTCCTATATACTTGTATTGCATTGATGTATTGTATTTACATGTATATTTGATTCATCCTAATCCATGCTTCAGTTATGAGTACATGTATCTTGTAGTTTGCTCTCTTGTTTGTGCAGGATCTGTGTGTAGCTGGACCGGCAAAGAGAGCAAGGAGCTGGGAACAAGAGACAAAGAGAGAGGATAAGGATCGACTAAGCGAAAGACACCAGGTTGGTTAATCTTTCTTCATTCTCTCTGTACTTTCATAAAGGAAATCATCAAAACTTTACTTTCAGTTGTTGCTAAAGACTGTCACCTTTAGAGTAGGGATAGGGTCATCCGCATCGGATACTTTTCCCCACAACAAACTGGCGACTCCACTGGGGAGCCTAGTATCTTGTTGGTGTTTGTAGTATTTTGCTATTCATTTCTTGAAGAAAAGAGTACCAAATCGAAAAGCTTTTGACTATATCAAAAGCGAAGTAGAGGGACTGCTACTCTTGCTCATTTGCTGAGCAAATTCAAGATTTAAAGAGCTAATCTACAAAAGACCCTTTACTCTTTGTGATAGATCTTCATCCTCTTGATCATCCCTTAGCCTGTACTTGACCTATAGCTTTTTATTTCAGCAAAAACAGTGCATTTTTGAGCTTTTTATGACCCGGAATTCTTTGCAGATGCAACTCTCGTGTGTCAGTGCAGGCTGTCCACAGGCAGTCTGCATTACAGCGCAGGTGCTCCCTTCGGGAACTGCGCTGAGAGTCAAACTGGCAGACTAGAACCTGCGCTGGTCCAGTTAGCCATAGTCTTGCTCAGCTTTCCCTTTGTGTCTTGGCCCTGTTTTCACTGAGTTTTAGCTGATTGCTTGCTGGTCATTGTACTTGCTGTAGACCACTTCTCCTTGACATTATTCCGCCTCAGTTGTGTGATGAAACTGTGAATGTTCTTTCAGTATTTCTTGTTTCAGTTACAGTTTCCCATTGTGAAAAGCGAACCAGTATAGCTGTGACCTCTTAGATCCTGAACTGTAAAAGTGTCTTTGTGATCTTATGAGCTAGTTTTATTACTGTTCATGGCTGTTTGAGTTTGTTTGTTTTTCACTTTATGGTTTGAATTCATATATTTTGAATGTTGAAACAAGTACTTGTAAAGCGTCTTTTCATTTAGACAAAGCTTGTTTGTTTACGCTTCAAATTGAATTCGAAAGTCATACAACAGTTTTCCTTTTGTCTACATCAACATTAAAGGAAAAGAAAAGAAATACATGCATCTTGCATTTGCATTTTTGATAAGTTTGTGTGTCTGATCTAGGAGAAAGTGCATTAGTTTGTGCTTTGTGCTCTGTGTGGAAAGATATTGTTTTTCTCTCCCCTCAGTAGTTAGGATTTTCAAAGCTAAAAAGATTGTGAAAGCTTGCTTATCATTTTAGCTGCATTTAGGAATTTGTACCAATACATCTCGTGGTGATCCTGAAAGACAAACTGATAAACAAGATCAACTTAAAATATATTGAATGAATCTAAAAACGCATTGTAACATAACGCTCACAGTAGAGGTCTAGGTAGAGACGTGTTCCGGCGTCGTTAAACGTAGTGACTGTCGATCTCTACGAAGGTGGGTGATTCCTCCTGAGAGTCGGTGGCACTAATACGGACTTGAGCTCCCGCGTACCGTCGCGTATATTGGGAGACCCCTATAGGCTTTTATCCTTTATCCTTAGGAAGCCGTGTCGACCGCCCTACTGATCGCGATGCAGTGAACACAGCATTCACGAAGATCGACCACCCGTACCGTAAAACGTATTCTGTGGTTTCGCAAAAGGTTTGGCACACCCTCTGCCTAGATCTCCAGAGCAGTTTCTTTTGGCCTTTTTCAAACTCTATAACTGAAAAGGTCCAACCGAGCATTTGTCACTTCGGGCTCGTTAATACATCGAAGGCGACTAGAGTCATCTTTAGCTTTTTCTCGACTCTTAAAACATGAAAAAGCAAAGTTGTGTCTAAAAGCGTCTAATAAAATTCATTCAATACGGAAACATAATTCCCCTTTTTGTATTTTAGTTGATCAAGTAATCCGCAACCGTGGAGGAAAGTCAATTAAAACCCCGTCGTTCAGGGAGGCTTGCGAGTCAACCGCCTTTGTCTCCGGAACCGAGAGTAGTACGGACGAAGCGAACTCGCTTGACCAGGTCAAAATCTCCTTTTAAAGTTAGAACGGAAGTTCCAACAACATCTGAGATTCTGGTCACTCCCAATATTTCTGGAACCCCTGCCTCTATTGAAGAAGTTCAACAGCAACAGAAGGACAGTGGTACTGATCCTAGTCTGAAGACAAGTACTTGCATAACTGAACCAGTTCCATCTGAAACCGGTCCACAGAGTCTTGTTGTTCAAACGACTGTCGCTGTCGAAGCAACCCCTTCTTCGGCACCAGAAATCTTTTACGGACCTGACGGTCTTCCTCTTCCTCCTGGTCTGATTGCAATAGAGGAAATCGTAGAGGACCAGCAAGCAAATACTCCAATTCATTTTGGAGTAGGTACCCCTCTTTTTCCTTCTGCATCAGAAGTTTGTCTATCACCACCAGAAGTTCCTGAAGAATCGTTAGGAAGTTTATTGGATAGACTTAAAATGTCTGAACAACCGTCGACATCTAGAACTGTGCCAAACGACACAGCGACAGCAGAAGCTCCTGCTGCCAATCCGACGATGTTTGCCGGCATACCAACCGTCCCGACTAGCTCTCATCAGCTAGAAGGAGTCCACCCAGGGACTATTATGACAACTTGGTCTGTTCCAGTTTGTTCTTCCGGTATAATACCCGGTAATTCTTATGTTGAAACGAGACAAATTGATCCCTTTGGGAATCAGTTTGGGCCATCCAGTCCTCAAAGGCCATCTATACCCTTGAGCTCCGGATTGTTACCGTATGGGGGGAAATATGCCCTTTCACTTCCCCTTTCGGGGGGATACCCATACGGCAGTTTTCAACCACATTCAGGCTTGACTGAAGTAACGACGAGTGGTTGGGTACCTATGTTATCCCAACAACCAAGAGTTGTATATTCCATGCAACAATGTGTACCTATGTCTAGTATCCCGACGACGCCAGCAATTGTAACCGTGTCGCAAGTTCAATCGATGCCTGTTGTATGTCAACCCCAAGTTGTAATGCAACAGCCTATTGACCCTGCAACACAACCACAATCGCCAACTGCCGGGACGACACAGATACAAACGGGAACCATAACCCCGCGTCTTGGTCCGTCGGTTAGTGTCGCACAACAAAACATGGCTTCACAACCATGGATGGTGCAATACCAACAACCTCAGTTTCAACAGGTGTACCAGGGGTCTGAGCAACAGATCTTTGCAAATAGTGGGCAACCCTATATTCAGAATGGGTTAAACAAACCACTTTACAGTGGCCAAGCCCACCAACCATATCAGTCATATCAACATCAGTTGCATTATACTGGTGTGCAAAGACCTACTGCTCAGGCGATTCCATCATATCCTGGGTACGCCTCGCCAAACCTGAATCAGCAGTTGCCATTCGTGGCGACCTTAGAATTACCAGATTTACATCGATTGACGAACGATCCAATCGCTTATGCCCATTGGTGGCCAGCGATTCCTCACAAACTTCCTTCGGACATTCCTAAATTCAATGGAAATCCGGGCGAAGACCCGTCGAATCATGTGATGACATTCCATCTGTGGTGTTCGTCGAATACCTTGAATGATGATTCGATAAGGCTTCGTCTTTTCCAAAGGACATTGACTGGTCCGGCGGCTAAATGGTATATTGAATTACCTAGAGCCTCTTTCGACAATTTTAGTTCCCTAGCCACGACTTTCTTAACACACTTTCAGTTACCTATAAGGTACGAAACTGGGACAGAGATCTTGACCAATTTCAAGCAGACAACTGCCACACATATATCTGATCATATACATGAGTGGCGTCGTCGTCGCAGAATGGTAAAAACCTATGTTCCAGATCAGCTATTAGCTGAGTGGTTTATAAAGTCGCTTCTGCCGGCAATAACAGAAGATGTGGCCAAGGGAGGTGTCGTAACAGAAGAGCAAGTGATTGCTCGTGCTCAATATTTGGACTTAGTGTATACTCAGTCGGGCACGCTCTATGATAAGATACCTGATGCCCCCAGACCGGAATTTTCAATCCCTCCTCCTCCCGGATCGAATAGTGACTCTCATGCCGGTGATGGCGTGATTGGAACTGCAAACGCTAAGTCGACAAGGGATTCAAATAAGAAAGCCCGTAAGACTTCGAATCAAAAAGCAAATCAAGAGATTCTTGCTTCGGATGTAAATGCTGTATCTACGGATAAAGACAAAAACTCCAATCAACCAGGAAGCAAGAAGAAACAAAACAAAGGGAGGAAGAAGAAACAAGGTGGGTCATCCCCTCAAAAAACTTCTTCAAACCCTCCTGGGCAAGGGAAACAATTTCCTCCATGTCAAATATGCGATGAAAATCATTCAACAAAGAACTGTCCGTTCAAAGCTGAGTTAAAGAGGTTCTTTAAAAGTTCCCAAACTTCAGCTGTGTTGACTGATCCATTTCCCACCCCAGGTCAAAATATGGTTGATAGGGGAAATGCTTCTCCGTCTCAAGTGCTTATGTTGTCGGTTTCTAAGCAAAATGATGCTTTGATCTCGACTAGGAATAAAGATTATGGGAATCCGCCGGTGTCGAACGACAAAGGGAAAGATCAACCCAGTAGTTCGACAACAACTTCGGTAGAAGTTGTACCCCCCCTCACGCATGAATTAACAATAAAGCCGCCTAAGGGAGTAGTCCACAAGTCGACATTCAACCCTCGCGCCAGAGCGGCGCAACACTATAATATAGTGGAGGATTTGGCCCAATCGCCATCTGCTATGTCGACTCTTGAGGTACTACAAAATTGCCCATCCCAAAGACAGGCATTGTTATCAGCAATTGGTGGAGTGGATCCTAAAGATTCCAATCTTGTATCCTTTGATCACAAAGGATATGATCCTCAGTTGCCAGCGCAATTAGCTTTCCTTATTCAAGTGAAAGCACTCAACAAAACTGTTCATAGAATGATTATTGATGAGGGCGCATCGACATGTATCATGTCGATGAGTTGCTGGAAAGCTCTTGGATCTCCAACCTTGTCGCGATCTTCGACGACATTGAAAGCATTTGACGGTAGGTCGTACACTCCGTACGATATCCTAAATAACTTTAAGGTTGAACTAGGAGGAAAAACAATAGAGATTGATGTTGAAGTCATTGATGGCAATCTTGACTATAACATCCTACTGGGAAGACCATGGATATATGCCATGGCAGCTGTAGTGTCGACATATTTTAGGAAGATCGCATTCCCGTTTGAAGGAGGGATTACGATCGTCGACCAACAAAATTTCCTCCCTAATGGTTCACAAGTTACTGGAAGCATTCCCCTGATCCATGGGAGCGACCATTCAATAAAAGATATAGGAGTAGGCTTGCTAAAAGATCCCACAATGATGGGAACTTTCACGTTGCCACCTACTTTCCATGAAGGGAATATCCCGTTTGTAGCAACATGCAACATGGTATCTTCATCGAAGGTCGCAGAAGACAAAGTCGTCATGGATCATCAAGCGGTATTGCCACCTAGCCCTATTGAAATATTGTAGCAATCAATGTTTCAGGCATGGGAGGTGAGCCCAAATGAACGCTCGTCAAGCGTTTGGGTAGATAAGTCCGAAGAATATGGTACCCCATTAGATCCATGGTCAAAAGTTCATGGGACTGACGAAGGAATCTTACAATCAATGATGATTGAGGGGGCACCATGGAATGATCACCACCATCGTTCCCTTCTTCCAGAGTGTGAAGAAGAAACTCATCACGACCTATACCACCCTTCAGTGTTTGAATTCCTAACAAATACTGTAAATACGGTGGATTCAGAGAGAAACCTATCCAATATTGAAGAAACCATAGCCATAAACATCTCGACAAAATCTGATGTTGTTGAGAATATTCATGTCGGCAAAAGTTGTTCCCCTTCAGAACTGGAAATATATAGTGCTCTCTTTCGCGAATTTAGAGATGTCTTTGCATGGTCATATGATGAAATGCCAGGCATTGACTCGAGCATAGTTGAACATGAGATTAAAATGTATCCTGATGTCAAACCAGTAAGACAACGGCTTCGGCACGTACATCCGAAGAAAGCCGCTGCCATTAAGGCAGAAGTTGAAAAACTTCTCCATGCTGGATTCATCTACCCGGTCCCTCTAACCGATTGGGTATCGAATATTGTCCCTGTTATGAAAAAACAAGGGACGATAAGAGTGTGCGTCGACTATAGGGATGTAAACAAAGCTTGTCCAAAGGACAACTACCCTACACCCTTCATCGACCAGATAATTGATGAATGCGCCGGATGTGAAATCTTTTCCTTTATGGATGGATTTTCCGGGTATAATCAAATAAATATCCGCCCACAGGACCAGTCTAAGACTGCATTCATCTGTCCGTGGGGCACATTCGCTTATCGAAAATTACCCTTTGGTTTAAAGAACGCAGGGGCGACGTTTCAGAGGGCAATGAATTATGCCTTCCATGACATCAAGAACATTGTTCAACCTTACCTCGACGATCTTCCGGCTCATTCGCGGAAGCGGACTGATCATCCGCAGCATTTGAGAGCAATATTTCTACGTTGCCGACATTACAAGATAAGACTCAATCCGCACAAGTGTGTGTTTTGCGTCGGTTCTGGTCGTTTACTTGGCTTTGTGGTCTCTAAGGATGGGATTCGTCTCGACCCTTGTAAGGTTCAGGCAATCATTAATTTGCCTCCACCTTCAAATTTGCTTCAGATTCAGAAACTCCAAGGGAAAGCAAACTTTCTGAGGAGGTTCATTCCAAATTACGCAGAACTTGCCAAAGGTTATACTCGTCTTTTGAAAAAGGATGTACCTTTTGTCTGGGACCAGGTTGCGCGAGCTTCCTTTGACGCTCTAAAAGATTCTCTAGTAAGAGCATCATTAATGTACGCCCCGGACTATCAAAGAGATTTTAACCTGTATCTAGCTGCAGCAGATACGACCATTGCGATGGTCTTAGTGCAAGAAGTCGATGGAATTGAACATCCTATTTATTATTTAAGTAAAAACTTAAATGACACAGAAAGTAAATATTCCTATGTTGAAAAACTAGCGCTTGCTGCTGTTCAAGCGATTCAAAGGTTTCGACATTATGTCCTCTTTAGGAAAACTACCATTCTGTCAGATTGCAATCCCATGACATATATACTGTCGCGACAGTTGCTTGGGGGCAAATATTCAAAATGGATAGCCATCCTTCAAGAGTTTGATTTAGATTTTGTAAAATCCAAATCGAAGAAAGCTCTAGTTTTCGCGGAATTATTATGCGATCTCCCATCGTCGTCCAACGATGAAACATCAGAAGAGTCAATCGTGGATGAAAATTTGTTTCTGATATCAGTAAGCGATGAGTGGTATAGAGACATCATTGTTTATCTCCAAACCCAAAAATTTAGGCCTAATACCTCACACTCGGAACGGAAACGTATACGATACCAATCTAAAGACTACATGATCGTCGGTGATACACTTTACCGTCGTGGCGTCGATACGGTTCTGAGGAGGTGCCTTACCCATGAGGAGGCCGAAAAAGCCCTGAATAATTGTCATTCAGGCGCGTGCGGGGGGCATCAATCTGGATATGCAACAGCACAAAGGATCTTACGAGCAGGATATTTCTGGCCAACTATGTTTAAAGATTGCATAATAGCTGTCAGAAGTTGCCATGCATGTCAGATCTTTGATAGCAAAACCAGAAAACCACCCGCACCCTTACAGCCGATAGTCGCTGTTGGGCCCTTCGCCAAGTGGGGCATCGATTTCATGCAATGTAACCCCACCTCGACCGGGGGGCATGGGTATATTATAGTCGCTGTTGACTATTTTACCAAATGGGCCGAGGCGATGCCTACATTGGATAACACTGGTGAAACAGCTGCCCTTTTCTTTTTCAATCATGTAGTCGCCAGGTTCGGCGTTCCGCAAGCTATAGTGACAGATCATGGATCGCATTTTCGCAATCACATGATGGTTGAATTAGCTGCCAAACTAGGGCTATCGCACGACAGCTCTACCCCGTATTATCCACAAGCCAACGGACAAGTTGAGGCAATCAACAAGGTCCTGAAGCGAATGTTGCAAAGGATGATCGGGGTTCACAAAAGAAGATGGCATCTAATCCTGTACTCAGCATTATGGGCTTACCGAACCTCGGTAAAGAACGCCACTGGGTTCACACCATTCCAATTGGTGTATGGCCTGGAGGCAGTCTTACCGATCCAGTGCGAAATTTCGTCTCTTAAACTCGCAATTGACCTCCTCCCCGGAACTTCAGAAGAAGAGGCTCGTTTCCTGGAATTGATCCAGTTGGATGAAAACCGTCGTGACGCCGCTTTGGCGAACGAGGCCCATAAGAAACGAGTCAAAGCACAGTTCGACAAAAATGTCAAACCTCGCAACTTCTCTGAGGGTGACTTGGTTTTGCTTTACGACCAAGAATCCGATAAATTAGGAGCAGGAAAATTTCAGTCCTTATGGATGGGTCCCTATATTGTTAAAAGGGTGTTAGCAAAAGGAGCCTACGAGTTAATGGATTATGACGGAATGCCACTGGCGCAACCCCGTAACGGGTTGTACCTCAAGCGTTACTATGCCTAAATAGTAACCTGAGTGCTTTTGTTGTATTTTGTTTTCGCTAAAATGTTTGTTTCGGTTAAGTAATCCACCTTTCTCGTTTGTTGCAGATGTCGAATTATTCTGATACATATGTGGGATATGCCGACGGAGCGAGTCGTAGTACGCGGAATTTGTCCTCCGCAGCCTGGGCCATTTTTGATCCAAGCGGCGAGTTAGTGAGTTTCAGAGGTGTGTGTATTGGACGATCAACGAACAATATCGCTGAGTATAGTGCGTTGATTGAACTCCTCTCTGATACCATCGCTCATGGTATACGCCGACTAATTGTCAGGCTAGACTCACAACTTGTGATACTACAACTCACTGGTATATATTCAGTCCGCAATCCAGCTATTTATCGAATGTTTCTAAGAGTTCAGATTTTGGAAAGAGAGTTTGATTCAATTCAATACCAACATATTTCCAGAAACTTGAACACATTAACAGATTCATTAGCAAACTATGTATTAGATAGACATTTACAACATATATAAAAAGAGATACATCGGTGCTATGTAAGTGGATCACAAATAAACTGAAATAAACTCCGAAAATCAAAATATATAAAGCTGTTTATAGTTTGTACATAATGTGCTGTGATCAAAACAAAATTGGTCATATGACCTAGAACTCAAAAAGATGCTAGGGGGCACCCTAGCCTAGTGGTGCTCATGAAAGTACGTCACGGTCTGTGCGATCATGCGCAAGAGACGAGTCCATCGTCTAGGCACGCCAATAGTGTGCCGCTGCAACTGTAAAGGTAACTCGTCAATCTATACATCCGGAAGACCACGAGTAAGTCTCTCAACCTGCTCCTGCACAGCTGCAAGTATCTCAGTATCACCAAGGTCGCGAATAACAACTCTCCTAGCAGGCTCTGCTGCTGGGGCAGCAACTGGCGATCGTGGACGAGCTACTGGACGAACAGGACCAACATCTGCATGCACCCAAGAGTTTGATCAGTTTGAACAGTAACATCATGAATAAAAACAATAAACAGTGATATGGTCAGAGATTTTACCAATAGCGCCCCATTGCTCGCCATCCGGAAGCACCAAATCCGGATCACCTCGGTAGTCCATACCCACGTATGGATACTCGGAAAATGCCATCTCCTGACGCTCGAACCACCTAAAGAAGGACTCAGTGAAAGTAATATGAGGTTGACCAGCATGCCGGGACATATGGTCAACCCACCTCTGCATGCGTGGCTCGGTCGGAGAAGGTAAATCGAGCAAGATGTACTGAGGTTGCATCAATGGGATTTTCTCCAAGACAAAGGCAGTCAGAATAGAACCAAAACCAAAGTTCTTCAGCCCCCCGTCCTTTACCTTGGTCAATTGACTTTTCATATGAACAAGTACTGCATCACACCAGTTAAACACTTTCAGTTGGAGACACTCCAAGGCGTGCTGCATGTAAGATCTGTTGGCAACATGTAAAGCTGCGCTACTGGCCATCCTACCAATAGTAAACAGAATGGACCTGAGAGACCTGTCAGTGATGTCACGGATGTTGATCTTGCCGTCTTTGCTCGGCTGTGAACCTTCCCGGCAATACTGACGGATATAGTCTCTGGTGGAAGTAGTCCCTCGAGCCGTACCTGACAAAGAAATGGGGGCACCCCGCCTTGACAACCCAGTCAAGAAGTACATGTCCTCTATGGTCAAGGGGAAAGACTTCCCCCTAATCTGGAATACTTGGTTAACAGGATCCCAAGCATCAAGCATATACTGCAGTAAAGAAATCTGTGCTCTCATGCTAGAGATACGGAAGAACTTCAGCAGGCCACAGTTCCGAAGCGCGTTCACCGTGACTGGGTCATGGAGTGCAACCATGTCCTCTGCTTCATGTTCTCGTTCTCGCCATGTAAGGGACATTTTGTTCAAAGTTCCCTGCAAGCAAACAAGAGAAGGAGTAAGTTCCTGATTTTGATGAAAATCTGGCGAAAAAAATCATCAAAAAACTCATGCAAAATCAGCTTTTTTAGGCCCAGCGCAGGCAGAGAGTCTTCCCCCTGCTCTGGAACTCAGTCTGCCTTAAGGCTGCCTGAAATACAGCGCAGATTTCGAAAGGGGAACCTGCGCTGATGCCAGGGCGCCCTAATGAAACCCCTGGGGCCCAAAAACTCTGAAAAACATGCATGAAACTGAAAAAGGAAACCATGAAAGTGAAGGGCTAAGGTTTAGCTCCTACCTGGTCCGAACGGCGCCGAAAATCGTCCACAGAATCTCCCGGAATCAGCTGGTGAAAATCAAGGAAGAAGAGGCACCTCCAGAGCTCCAACAAGCAAAATGCAAATGAAATGGTAAATGAGAGGTAAAAACCCCTTTTTATGATTTTTTACACGGTTTAAAGTTAAATATTAGGGTGATAATCTCGTTTTCATGCAAATATTGTCCATTTCTAACAAAATTTGTTGCAGCAATTGAAGATGAAGTACTACATTTGAAAAGAGAAAAGCTAGTAAAAGTAAAAAATTAAATTTGACCATGAATCGAGCAGTTTTACCACGGAATTTATGCTCGTTAAAAAATAGAAAAGTGTGAGCAGGGTTTTTCCGCCAAAGTTCAAGCTCATTAAAAAATGAACCTATCTCGGTAAATAACCATTGCGATCGTAAATTTATAAGCCTTGGTCGTGTTTTCATCCATCACCTCCATTTCATTTGGCCGATCGTTCACCCCCATATGTGTGTTTACCTATTTTGAGGAACAGCTGCGAAGAGTGATTTCACCTAGCCATCCTTGTGACACTACCGTGATTGGAAAATTCCAATTTGTACCTGGAATCAGTTGCTATCCCTATTTATCACTCGTTCCTCAAAAGACGAGTCTTCTTTGAGCTCTTTTCACTGACTCGTAAAATATGAAAAGTTTGCCGAGTTTTTTGGCCTTCTAGCTCGTTAAACGACCGAAAGCTATCCCTCCTCTAGATTTTAATCTTTTTGGACCTGAGGGATTATTGCACAAAAAGATCGAGCGCTTGTCTTGTTCAGCTTGTAAAAGTACCGAACAGCCATCCCTTCTGTATTGTTTTATACTTTTTCGGACTTAAGGGATTAGATGACGAAAAAGGAATCATGGAGTTGACTTTCTGTATCTTTTCAGACTCTCTAAAAACGAAAAGGACCGAGTTTTCTTTGTCGTTAGACTCGTTAAAATGATTAAATAGCGACAAACTTGTCTTTAGACGAGAACGAGTTTCCCTATCGCTAGGCTCGTTAAATCATAGCGATGGGCTTGCCCGAAGGGCAGGTTATAGAACAAGCATATGTTATCCTCCTCAAGCTTGACAAAAATAAAGAGGTACTGGTCAGAAATGACTGGGGAAAAATTGGGAGAACATCAAAGTTTAATGGTAGCAAGTCACTCTTGAACATGACACTTTTCCTCCGTACCACATCGGGTTGGGTTGTTTCATTCACCGGTCTCATCACCATGGTCCTCGCCAAACCATCCACATTTGGGGTAATGCTACCAATCCATCGCATCAGTGTTGTTATATGTTCAAGAGGGGTCATTCTGAAAGTGTCAACCGTGTCCCATCCACTGCCATACATTATCCTTCATCCATTCATGATCGCCACCCTGAATCATATGTCACAGTTTGTTTTCACCTCCACTAAAGTCATTAGCTCCGTTCCGTGTCATTGCTGTGGGATTCATTAAGGCCCTCCTTTGACGGATCGCTTCTTGTCGACTTCAGCTCATTATCCAAGAAGTTGATCTAGGAACACCCCCATCAGTACTTTGAAGCTTGCATGCCTCAATGGCAAGTTTCTCACTTCCGGCGACAGGTATACATCAATGACCTTCGACCAGAAGATTTTGCGTGGCGTTCGACGCCAAGTCCTTTATTGACGCCACGTGAATTGTACTGCAGTACCTTGAGGGTCATCGTCATTATTGGTGATTCCTCTCGCGCTTGTTAACGGTTTTCATTATTGACCGGTAATCAAGCGATGTCTTTCCATGTTCGACTTCAGCGCAATTCTCACATGGATCGACTTGTACTTAGAGTGAAGATCGAACGAGTTTGAAGACCCCGGATCTAGTTTCATCCATCCGGGCTGCGATATATATTCAGGAAATATAAAAGCATTTGTCATGTACATCATTGCAACAGATGATCATCCTATTCAAAGGATGATAATTTCAGCAGAAAATTATCAGTCTACCTTCAGACGATCGTCTGTCATATGTACCAAAATGTATTTATAAAAGCTGAGCATGGGAATGCCCGCCTCAGCTAGATCATGAAAATAGAATAAAAAATAATGTATTGTATTGTATTGTATTACAGGGCGCCTCCTCAGCACTGGAATGAACTTCGGACCCTCTAGATAAAGCATTTCACCCGATAAACGGCCTCATACTTTAGGGGGCAACTGTTATAGACATTTTTGTGCCTCGCATCATGGAGCATGAAATGTCAATAATCACAGGGATCCTCAGTCCCTAAACATGTTGTTCTTACCCCTAAAAGAACAAGGTCATCAAACAACAGCACTTCCAATCAGTTCTCCACCTGAAAACACTTCAAAACAGGCTTATTTTGGATCATGTCAGCTGCTCCACTGAGCTTCTGCGCTGGAATGCAACTGTCCCTCCTTGTACCTGCGCTGGAAGTCAAGATTAATGAAGGCTACCTGCGCTGGGCGAGATTGGCCAAGTGGCACAGTCATCCTGCAAGGTGTCAACTGCCCAGGAAGCTTCCAAACTGACACTTGGTTCATGAGATTCGCCCTGTGATGAGTAAGAGGTACTTGATCACCATGTGTAAGCAAGGATCTCCAAGTGGACTCAAGAACTGAAGATTAACTGAAGAGGGAGAGGACACAAGGCAGCTTCATGTCAGTCTCAAGCTGACTCATCCTTTCTTCTTCTCTCCTATATATAGAGCTCTTCTATGAGGTCTAAGGGGGCTGGAATTTTGTGTAAAGCAAGGAGGTGCTGTTGGTTTACAGTTAGAGTTATTGGGTGATTGTTTTACTAGAGGTGAAGAGGAGATTTCTTGCTGCTGGGGAGGTGCTGCTGGATTGGAGCCATCATTGGTTGTAACCTTCTCAGAACCCTGTTACTTCTATCAATAAAGTTTTGCATGTTCTCCTATATACTTGTATTGCATTGATGTATTGTATTTACATGTATATTTGATTCATCCTAATCCATGCTTCAGTTATGAGTACATGTATCTTGTAGTTTGCTCTCTTGTTTGTGCAGGATCTGTGTGTAGCTGGACCGGCAAAGAGAGCAAGGAGCTGGGAACAAGAGACAAAGAGAGAGGATAAGGATCGACTAAGCGAAAGACACCAGGTTGGTTAATCTTTCTTCATTCTCTCTGTACTTTCATAAAGGAAATCATCAAAACTTTACTTTCAGTTGTTGCTAAAGACTGTCACCTTTAGAGTAGGGATAGGGTCATCCGCATCGGATACTTTTCCCCACAACAAACTGTGCATGGGAAGTTTTGGAAGCCCTGAAAAGAGTGACAAAGTAGTTGATGTGTCATAGTGAAAGGGGTTATTTATGTGCCCTAGGAATAGCATTCTGGAGTAGCTAGAACATTGAAAAATGGGTAGCATGAAGACCTCAAGTATAGTTTTCATGGAAGGAACCAATGGCTTGTTAGGAGGCATACTTATGGGATCCCTAGTGTATCTTGTTTAGGGTAGATTGGTGGTCATATTTGTTGAAACCAAGCCCTAGTTGTGTCCTTGTATCATGGTTTTTTGTAAGGGCCATGATCCCTGGTATGGGAGCCCCAATATTTTTGTATTAAAGCTTGTAATAGTGGGTTAAAAAGTTAAAAAAAAAATCATATTCATTATTTGATTTTCTAATGCTTTTTATTCTCTTGTTCAAAGTATAAGTGTTGTGGATTTTGAGTGTGTTTGTGCTCATGATCTTAGACTCAAACTAGATGCTTGAGTGTCATGGAAAAATCAACATGGTATTAGAGCTACTTTGAATGGCCAGTGGATCAGAGTGTGAATAGTGAAAGTGGTATGAGCTAGTGGAGATTGTGTAGACTTAGAGGGAGCCTAACTTCAGAGGGAGAAGTGTTATGGAAGCTTGAATCTTCATGTTGTGACAAGATGCGGCAGAGACATTACCGAGATAGTGTGGTTCATTTTACAGGGTGTGCTACAGTGGTGAATGCCATAGATGGGTCAATGTCACCAAAAATGATGGTTACTTCAATGCAGTGGAAGTACATCCCTCACTAAGAGGGAGTGTTGATTTTTGTATCTTGGGAGGTACTCCACAACCCTAGGATTTGGGTTTGTGAGAATTTTGATCAAAAAAGGTTTTGTGGGAAAAGTACCCAAGCAGTGGTGTTTTGAACCCAAGAAAGGGGTTTAAGATCTAAAAGAAATTATTATTAATTCCTAAGGTTAAGAGGAATAACACCCTATATCTATAGGGTTCCTAAGAGGCTAAGGGAAAAAAGTATTTAAAGAGGCCTAAGGATCAAGCCTACATCATCAAGTTAGGAACATCATTTTATCATGGAGGCTAGAGAGATGTATCCCTAGGAAGGGACCAAGCTACATGATGACATTATCTGATCCATAAGCAACAATATCTCAAGAACACAACAAAGGAGTCTCAACGAAGAGCCACAACATCCTTATGAAGGTCTTCTCTAACATCCTTAGTTGTATTTTTATTATAAAATCCATGAAAAAAATCTTATGTATTTTTATTTTCGAATTAAAAATGGGGTTGAGTGAGGAATGAGGATTCCAAAGACTGGGTGGTTACTTGATTGAGATGTTCAATTTACTTACTACAAGAGAAATTAGACTATTTTGGGACAACCATTGAAGTTTGGTTGTTGTGCTTTTAATAGCATTGATGTTCTTAATTTATGGGTTGCAAAAAGAGTACATATACCCATGTTGATAAGGGAAAGAAACAATACAGTGGAGGGACAAAAATTTAATGAAAAACACAGGCAACGTAGGGCACTAGATAGAGTAGGTAGTTAACAAGGGTTCTTGATCGAGTGGAGGAGAGGAGAAAGGACACATGGAATTAAAAAATCATGCATAGGGAAGTGTGCAGGAAGGAAAGGAAAAAATAAAAAACAATGAACACATAGAGAGGGGGATTACGTAGAGAATTAGGCAATAGAAAATTGGTGGAGAACTCATAGAGAAGAATCACCATGGACAAGAACTCACATAGAAGAACCACCATGTACGACAACGCATATGGGAGCAATAATAGCTAGGAGACACGAGGCTCCAATTCTATTGTTTGGACAACTTGAGGTTGAGGGAAGGAGGAAAATGCTGAGCAATTGAGAGAACTCAAGATAACCAACATTATTGAAGTAAAGGACCAGTGAGACATGACATTGCGTGGGTTGGGTAGTTGAAGAATGCCAATATGCTAGAGGATAGAGGAAGAACTTATTGATAATGCAATGTAACAATGGAAGCACTTCTAGTATGTTACAAGTCTCTTAGAGGAGTTATTTTATTTCTGGCTAAACAGTAGGGGCATAGGAGGAGCTTCTCCAGCTAAGGGTGAATATCAGGAAACCCTAGGGGTTGGAGGGTGGAGATGGGTTTTCTCTAGATTCCCTTGACATCCTAGGGTAGAGTTTTATCCCTTGGATTCTTGGAAGGAAGTTTTGGAGTCTCCTTTGCTTGTTTCCATTATTTTGGTAGTGTATTCTTAAGTCCCCTTAGTGGGTAGAATCATTATGTGACATGTTCAAGGTGGTGGTAGTAGTCCTCTTGATTCCTTGAAGACTTTTTGACTATTATTCAGTTAGGTGGAGGGTCTAGAGTCCCTGTTTCAACCAATAGTTGGTATACAATCCCTTGAGCAAGCCATCTCAATCTATAGAATCTGTCTCAGGGGTGATAGCTACAAGAGAGAATTGTCTACGGCTATCTACGGTTGGGTGGAGAGTCATATTCCCAGAATCAGTTTCCCAAGTATTTACAAGATAATTGTTTCTAATGTATATTTCTTGATAATGAATGTGTGATACATTTCTGGTTTGAAATGGTGTTGTTGTGCAAAATACAATACCATGTTACTATTATTACACAACTGAATAACATACAGTGCAATATTTCAAGGCATTGGAATAGCCTACATGAATCTTGATTTTATTGTAGCAATATTTAGCATGAGAATTTCTTCTTATTACAGTATGATGATTACATTAAACATAGTCTACATTGACATGGGTTATGTGCAATGTGATAATGTTGAGGATTTCCTTCTATATCATTCTTATTGACCTGTGGTTTAAAATGAGGGGCTTCTTGATGCCTTCATTAATGTGCACCCTAGTGATGGGTCTACACATCCATTTTACCCATGATTTTGTCCAAAATATCTATGTGCTCTATTGTGTATGGCATGGCTTCATGAGTAGGGATGACTTGATTTTATACATTTACAAGTATTCCTGCAAGATGCATTTCTATTATATATGCATTGAAGTTGAATCTCTGAAGGTGAGGAGCCATATTCTATTGATTGTCCTGGTGTTGTGATAATGTGATAAATGCTAGCTTGGAATGTTGGCTACATCCATGGTACTCATCTTGACTGGCACCTTTCCAATGGTTATCTATATACTAGCCAACTCTATTAGTGATTTTCCTGGAAACTTTCTATAAGTTTTTGTGTTCTTGCTTGTTATGCAGGAGAGCATTTGTATATGTGTAGATAACCACCGTGTGGTTGTAATAAGCATTGAGTTAGAATTGTGGTTTGTGGTGTGAGCATTGGAAGCCTTCAAGAGGCACCAAACCTTTAGTAGAGGGCAGTTGACAACTATTTTTGTAGCCATGCTAGGAATTCCCTGTCCCTAAAAATGGAATGCTTGCACGTCCATGATCTTATCCATTATGTGCATATCCATAAGGCTCTTGTTTGTAACTAGACTTAAGGGAATCAATCCTTGTTTCTTTGAGGAGTGCTAATCTCCTTGCAGTCCTTTTGGCACCATATGCCTCATTGTGACTCTTATATGCTCGTGGTGATTTTTTGGCCTTTTGATGAGAACTGTAGATCTCTAAGCCAAGATCTGACTAATCCCAATAAGGCATTGAAGACCTTAGGGACCACAGGTCCTTGAGGGCTGGATTGATAAGTCCCTGACCAAATTTCTCCATTACAAACACCATGGAATTTGGAAAAGGAAAATTGTTGTAAGCTCAGGAGGGATAGCATTAGTGAGTGCCTTAGTAAACCTTATTGACCATAGCTGGACTTTGCCACAAGTCTATACGTTTGTAGAACCACCACAATTGGGTCATGTTAGATCTCCCTTATGAATGGTGTATAGTGCATGAAGGGAGAAATATTTTATGAAAACCATCGAATATAAGAATGAACATATTTCTCATGGCCCAAGTTCCAACCATAAACTTCTTAGAAAGGCTATGGGCACAATCCCGCTATGAGTGGCGTTGTGGCAAATTCAGGCATAGACATTATAACTTCAACTGGTTAAACCTTATCTCCATGGCTTAAATTACAAGAGCCTCACCATGGAAGTGGTGGATTGAATGTTTTGATTATGTTTTTTCGTAATAATATGGATGGAGGGATGAATTTTCCCAGAGGTATAAACCCATAAGTTTATAAGGGAAGCATAGAAGGTACGCCTGGACTGACAAGGACCGAGCTAACATGGAAGAGTCAACTAAGTAGGGAAGGTGAAAGTGATCTAGGGTCCTCATATTGGCCAACAAAAGGGCCCAATACCAAAGTGGAAGGTCTATCATGACATGAAAAAGACTCTAGGTGGGACTACATAGACAGAATTAAGTCCAACAGGCGACGGGAAAAATTCTCGTCCCAGAATCTTTCACCCAGAGGTAAGCCTTGGCAAATTGAAGAGGAGAGTCGGGATGAAATGGGTCAAGAATACATGGTACGTTTTTACCATGGAGAAGTTATATTTTTTCGAGTACACAATAAATCATCGGGCAAGAGGACCTTGGGTGACATGTCCTAAGACTTCCATCCCAGAACATAAATAAGAAATGCGTGGAGGGGGAGTCGAGGAGAATAAATTCAGGATGACTTGGCACGGGTAGTCATGACAAGAGTAAAGTGGTGGACCAACCATGAGTGAGGTCATGCAGAGAGGTGTGGACCCATGCTACACATCATCCTAGATGCTACTTCTTTGGACAAGAAACCAGAACGCACAATGGCAGTGGACAAATGATGTAAGCTAGGTTGTGGTGGTAGAAACTTGAGCCCAACAGTCCTACTATAAGTTTGAGCAGTGGACCCACCTTACAAGTCAGCTTGACAAAATGACCCTAGAATATTTACAAGAGTGCAAAGGAAGAAGAGTCAAGTATCAAAACCTAATGGATGGGAAAGTTGGCGACAGTTGTTAACCCAATTTGACGGGTTAACAACTGTTGCCAACTTTCCCATCCATTAGGTTTTGATACCCTACTCTAGATATATATATATATATATATATATATATAGATAGATATATACATTGACTAATGCATAGCTCGATAATGGTGAGGCCCACTCCATGAATGGCTCGGTAACTAATATGACCATGCCAAGTGGTGGTAAAGGGTTAATTGGGCTACCACGTGGCAGAAGGAGGATGAGGTAGTGGAAAAAATTGCAAAGCTATAACTCTTGATCCAGAGGTGGGATTGGATTGAAATTTTATATCTCCAGAACGTCTCGCCAAGGTGAACACAATGGTGATAGTTGTTTCAAGTTTTGAATTCAAACAAAAAAATTATCCCCTCTTACCATACAAAAGGGATTGGATTAGTAAGTAACACTCTCACCTTGGGTTAAGGTAGGGGATGTTACTAGTGGTATTAGAGCATTCAGGTTCAATACTTGGATTAGATAAGCCCTGTCATGGGAAAGTAACAACAGAACTCCCACAAGAAGGCATTATGAGTATTTTTAGTAATTAATTAAGCAAACCTTTAGGTGTTAAAATCCGGTCTAAGATTGTTTGACTACATATATGATTGACCTATTTACTTTGTGATTTTCTTATGTAGCATGGACTAACAACTAATATGTTTCCATTAATTTTATGAGCTAACAATTGTGTTGACAAATGTATATTTTGAGGACTATGCAAACTTGTAGATTAATAACTTGTTGACTGACTGATATTAGTATATTGATATGGCTTGTTTATTTTAGCCAAGGTTTCCATAATAGTTTTGCAAAAGCATGATCATGTACATGGTTTCTCATTGTTTATTTATATTATTACTATGTTCCTGACAATTAATCATGAATGATAGCACATAATGTAAGATAGAATCAGGTGAAGATCAGCAAGAATAGCAAAGGGTGGTACACCATAGATCTTGATGACCAAGAAATGATCAGCAAGATGGTAGAATATAGCTTTGACCACACATCACACGGGCATGAAGAAGAAAGATTAGTTGGCCAAGGGGGAGGACAAAACTCTCTTGATTGGATGGTTACCTTGTGGAGCCTAAGGGATGATGTCAAAATCTTTAAGGAAGACAATAAAAGATTGGTAAGAGCTCAGGAGAAGCAAGCTGAAATTAATGTAGCCATCTTGCAAAGCTTCTCGAATTTACAGAGAGAAGAAACATGAGTTGGGAACTAGTCACAAGGGAAAGAGAAGCCTTTGGGAGTTAGAAGAGAAAAAAATTGGAGAATATGGTAGCAATTCCAAGAAGAGGCATAGGAGGGAGAGTGAAGACACAGTGAAGGGAAGTGTACCCCTAAGTACCTTGGATGAGTGTTTCAATGGACTTCATCACTCAGTTACTACAAGTGCAAGGGTATAATGGGATCATGGTTGTTGTTGATCATTTTTCCAAGTATGTCATCTTAATTCTGATGATGATACCATGTGGAGCTGAGAAGAAAATAGAGTTATTCTTCAAGAATGTTGTGAAGTACTGTGGGATTCCCTTGATTATTGTTTCGGACTGAGATCTGCAATTTAAAGGCAGATTTTGGATGACATTGTTTAACTTGGTCGAGATAGATTTGTTTCATAGTTCGAGTTACCATCCACAGACAGATGGGTAGACTGAACGTATCAATGCATTTTTGGAGGAATACTTGAGACATTATTTGAGGGTTGATCATAAAATTTGGCTTGAAATTTTTAATGTGGTTCAATTTAGCTACAACTTGCAGAAGAGTTTCACAACAAGGTATAGTCCAATTGAGTTGGTTAATGAGCATATGTCAGTTGCTTCACACACCATGTTACCGAGAGGAGACATGAGGAGTCTGCATGCAAAGAGATTCTTGACAACATGGGAGGAGTCCTTGGAGTTAGCACGGGTACACCTAACAGGTGCATCAGGGAGAATGAAGAAAAGGGGATACAAGGATAGGATGGAAGCACACTTTGATGTTGGAGACATGGCTTCTTTGAGGATCATCGAAGATCAGTTTCAGCCACTGAAAGGGACTGTGAGATCTTTGACGATGAAGTATGAAGGACCATTATGGGTGAAGAAGCGAGTTAGGGAGGTTGTGTATGAGCTTGAGCTACCAAACCACATATGTTCAAAAAATCCCGTGTTCCATGTGAGTCAACTCAAGAGGGAAATACTTGATGCATATCATCTTGAGAGAAAAGCACCACTGAGGGGGCCATCCATGATCATGGACAAACCAAACTTAGTTTTGGATAAGATCTTGGATGGAGTCGGGAGTTCCATGAAGGGGGAGTAATTCATGCAATGGAAAGATACACTAGAGGAAATTGGTTGGGAGATAGCAAATTCATTGTGGATATGGAAGAAGGAGATGGCACAGTTTGATGAGGAGATGGCATGATTGGTTGGATTTTCGAGGATGAAAATGACTTGTGGTGGGGAAGGATGTTAGGACCTCGAGTCGGAATCATCACCTTTGGGTGATTTGGGCTCCCAACTGGGTTCCCATGACACATGAGGGTGAGTCGTGGGTATGGGCATGCTCGTGTTGCACGATATCAATGGGTGTGTGGATGTAGTGACGGGCGCTCACCCAACTCGTAAACGTATAGCGGTTTGGTTAAAGGGGTGCAGTGGAAGGTGAGTAGCATAGCAAGAAATGACGTGCACATTGGATAGCGATCAGGTGACATGCATAGCAGTGGATAGGAGCACAGTTGAATGGGGAGGCACACCCGAGTTAAGGGCACCCACAAATTGAGTTCGTGCAAGTCATCCCATGGGCAGCGTCGAATGGGTCGACTCATTCAAATGAATGGATAAAGGGGCATGCAACTGAATGGAGAGGTCGGCCTAAACGATGAATTTACTCATCAATTGGAAAAGGAGTGGAGGTTGAATGAGTATTAATAAATTAAGAGGCATCTCACTCCCAGGTAGAAAACAACTATAGAACAATGACACACAAACATTGCAGGGGCCGCAATAGACCTTCTAGCTACACTACTGAAAGGCACCATCATCACTCTCATCATCATCATCATCATCATCACCATCATCAAGTAAGAAAGGAAAAGGATTATATGCTAGAGGAACTTAAGAAAACCAAACCACCCACATTTTATGGGGAAATGATTAAATCTAAAGATGCAGAACCCTGGTTGTTGGGCATGAGAAAATATTTCAAAATTCATGAATATTTTTGAAAATATGAAGGCCAATATTTCTACCTATAGATTGAAAGTAAAGGAAAAAATATGGTGTGAAGATCTAAAAATGTCAGAGGCATCATTGAAGAAGAATTGACTTGGAGTGAATTTGAGAATCTTTTCAAGAATCAATATTTGTTCGAGCGATATTATGACAGCAAGGCAAAGGAATTTTATGAGTTTAGAATGGGACAAATTTCAGATGAGGAATACACCACCAAGTTCCTAAATTCGTTGAGATACATGCTATATCTCAGGGATGAGAAGGAAAAAATCCAACGGTTCATCGATGGCCTACCTCTATCATTCATGGATTAGATTTAGATTATAGAACCCTAGATGTTCAATGATGTCATTAAGAAGTTGAAACGCTGCTATGAGCAAGTAGAGCACAAACCAAAAATTAAAATCAACTGAAAGGCAAAGGAAAACACTATACATAAAAATAAATGGCCCAATAACTCCACAAATAAAAAGTAAAGTAACCACCCAACTGTAATAAATCGATTCCAACATAAAGTTGGCCAAGTTTCAAACGGAATTATGTAGCAGCCAGCATTAGAGCAATGAAAATATGAATTTAAAGAAAAAATTAAATGTTGGAAGTGTGGCGAAAATCATAGGAAAAAATAATTCCCACATTAGAAAAGCGTTGGTCCAAATATTTACAGTGCCCAGGAAGCTCGCACAATGGGTGATGTAGCTTAGAATTTGCCTAGAATTTAAGTAGTAGAGGAAAATCATCATGTAGACCATCGACATGGAAGGTAAGTTGTGTGATCAATTTATTTCTATTTTAATTGACCTTGATTCTAACTATAGCTATGTCAGCTTGAGGCTTGCGGAAAAATACAATTTGGCCCAGGAATTACATGCAGAACCATGGTTGGTTCAATCCAAGAAACAAGAATGAAGAGAAGAGATATCCATTGAGTAAAATCATGTGTGATTGAGCTTAAGGGCATGCCAACGACATCACACCCAAATGTGTTACCCTTCAGAGCGTATAGCATATTGTCGGTGTGGATTTGATGTATAAGCACCATATTAAGGTTGATTGTAATGAGAAGGAAATTGAGTGCCTAGATGATGTGGGAAGGAAAAAATATTGTAGGGAAAGTGAAATGCCAGCTTGGTAAGGAAAATTAGATCCTTGTAGGCCAAGCACAGCTACCAAAAGGGTTTTCATTTGTTTATTGTTCAAACTACCTGGGATGACAAAGCCAATATCCACGCTAAAAGGGAAGAAGTTAAAATACCATAGAGATATCTCATGTTGCGACAGTTTAGAAATGTGTTTCCAAAGAATATTCCTAGATTACCTCCTCAAATAGAGGTATACTTTTCATTTGAGTCAGTTCCTGAAGCAGCACCAACATCCAAGGCACCATATCGAATGAGTACACTAGAACTGATTGAGTTGAAGCTACAACTGGAAGACATGCTTGATAAAGGCTACATTCGACCAAGTATGTCAACATAAGGAGATATAGTATTATTTGTAAAGAAAAAAGATGGGACACTCAAACTTTGTATTGACTACATAAAGTTAAATAAAGTGACCATCAAGAACCTATATCCATTTCCATGGATTGATGAATTATTTAACCAGCTAAGAGGAGAAGCAGTGTTCTCCAAGATTGATTTGACATCTAGGTTTCATCAAGTGCGCATCAAAGTGGAAGACATCCATAAAATTGCTTTCTGAAAGAGATACAGACACTATGAGCATGTAGTGGTACCCTTCGAGATTACTGATGCCCCTGCCACATTCATGTGTTTAATGAACATTGTGTTATGTACTTACTTGGACAAGTTTGTGATTCTCTTCCTTGATGACATATTGATATATTTTAAGACTGAAGAAGAGCATGAAAATCACCTGGTTGCAACACTGCAGTAATTAAGGAAACATAATCTCTATGCAAAGCTCAACAAATGTGACTTCTTTTAGTCACATATACACTATTTGGGGCACATTTTCTCCAAGGAGGGAATATTTGCTGACCCAGAAATGATCAAGGCCGTAATGAAGTGGCCAACACCAAAGAATGTGGATGAGGTCAAATCATTCATGGGATTGGAAGTTACTATAGGAAATTCATCTAAAACTTCTCCAAGATAGGCCATCATATCACATCCTTGCATAGAAAAGGACAGAAATTTGAATGGATAGTTGAGTGTGCAACAAGCTTTGAGAGATTGAAACAGTTGCTCACAAATGCACTAGTGTTGTGGATTTCATATCCTGATAAGGATTTTGTGGTATGAACAGATTCATGCAAGGAAGGGATTGGTGGAGTCTTTAAGTAGGAAGGACAATTAGTTTTCTATGAGTCGAGGAAATGAAATGATATTGAGGTAAATTAAATTACTCATGATCTAGAGTTGGTTTCCATCATTCATGCATTGAAGATGTGGAGGAATTACCTCCTCAGTAGAAAATTGACATTTATGATAGATCAGAGTGGACTCAAATATTTGTTCGATCAAACGAAGTTGAATACAAGACAGGATAGATGGCTAGCTAAACTTAGTGAGTTAAAATTTTAAATCAAGTACATCAAAGGCAAAGAGAATAAGGTGGTTGATGCACTTAGCAAAAGGATTCAACTGAATCATCTGATAGCCATAAGCTCTTATGAAGTGGACCTAGTGGAAGGGGTAAAACATTTAGGATAGCATGATGAAAAATACCATAAAATGAAGGAAAAGTTGCAATAAGATGGTGAGGATGAAGAGTATCATCTCACAGGTGATGTTCTAATCAGGTTCAAAAATGGAATCTGTGTACCAAATAGTGATGATTTGAAGAGACACATCATGAGATAATTCCATGACAAGCCATATTTTAGCCATCTCAGGTACAAAAAGACTCTGACAACCATTAAAAATAATTATTATTGGCCAAATTTGAAGAAAGAAATGGTTAATTTTGTTGCTAAATGCATAGAATTCTAGCAAGTGAAAGGTGAGTGCAAACATCCAACAGGTTTATTATAGTCCATTCCCATTCTAGAATGGAAGTGGGAGGTGATCTCCCGGATTTCACTACAGGCTTACTGAAGACCTCAAAATAGCATGATGCAATTATGGTGGTGATTGACAAGCTGAGCAAGGTGGCCCATTTTGTGGCGGTTAAATCCACCAACTCAACTAGTGAGGTGGCTCAATTTTACATAATGGAGATTTTGAGGTTACATGGAGTTCCCAAGAAGATCATCCTAGATAGGGATGCTAAGTTCACTTCAAGGTTTTTAAAGGAACTAATTTTGGTCTTGGGGACATAGTTGACCTTTAGTACTGCTTATCATCTGTAGATGGATGGAAAAACAGAAAGGGTGAATCAAATCCTTGAATACATGTTAAGTATGTATGTAATGCACCAGCAAAGGAAGTGGGAATATTATCTTCCACTTGTAGAATTTTCATATAATAATGGCTACCAGGAATCCATAAAAATGAGCCCATTTGAGGCACTTTATGGAAGGAACTGCAATATTTTTATCATCTAGAATGATCCAGTGAACAGGGTCCTTATTGGGCCTGATATGTTGAAAGAGATGGAGCAGAAAGTGTAGATTATAAGACTAAATTTGAAGGTGGCACGAGATAGGAAGAAAACCTATGCAGATCAGTATAGCATACATAAAGAATTCAAAGTTGGGGAGAAATTTTACTTGAGAATTAAGCCCAAGAAAAGTTCCTTGATGATTGGATCATGTTCCATGTTAGCAACACGGTATTGTGGGTCATTCGAAATCCTTGAAAGGATTGGATTAGTGTCTCATAGGCTAGCCTTACCTCCATCAATTAAATTCCATCATGTTTTCCATGTTTCTTTACTTAAAATATATGTGAAGGATTCTAATCATGTGATTGATTGGTCTGTGCTACAAGTGGAACTAGAGGGAGAGTTACAACCAGAGCCATTATGCATCCTAGACTAGATGAACCTCATGCTTGGGCATCAAGTAATAGAACAAGTCAAAGTGCAGTGGAGGCACTTTGGGCAAGAGGAAGCCACTTGGGAAATGACTGATTTGATGATGGAAGAATATCCTATTTTGTTTTTCGGTTGAACAAAATGTATATATGTTTGTAAATATTGTATATATTTCTACATATAAAGCTCCATAAAATAGTATGCATATTTTATTTTGTTTCCTATGCTATATATATATGGACGAAGAACACTGAAGAAGGTGTTACCTCAAGCAAGAGGGGTTTTTATAACCCTGGTTGTATTTTTCTTATAAACTACATGAAAAAACATGTTATGTATTTTTATTTTCAAATTAAAAATGGGGTTCAGGGACACAGATTCCAAAGATTGGGTGGTTACTTGCTTGAGATGTTTAGTTTACTTGCTACAAGATAAATTGGACTGTTTTGGGACAGCAATTGAAATTTAGTTGTTGTTTTGTTAATAGCATTGATGTTCCTAATTTATGGGCTAAAAAAAGAGTGCATAGGCCCATGTTTCTTGGGTCAAGGATCAATATAGTGAAGGGAAAAAAAATTAATGAAAAGCATAGGCAACATAGGGCACTGGCCAGAGGAGGAAGTTAACAGGTGTCTTGATCATGTGGAGAGGATAAAGGACACATGGAAGTCAATATTCATGCATAGGGAAGCATGCAAGTAAGGAAAGGAAAAAATAAAAAATAAAAATGAATGCATAGAGAGGGGGATTACATAGAATTATGCAGTAACATATAAGGGGAGAAGTCATAGAGAAGAACCACTATGGAAAATAACTCATAGAGAAGAACCACCATGGATGACAACACATAGGGGAGCATGCACAACCAGGAGATGCAGAGCTTCAATTTTGTTGTTTGGACAGCTTGGGGTAGAGGGAAGGAGAAAAATGTGGAGAAATTGAGAATGCTCAAGATAATTGGAATTACTGAAGAAAAGGACTAGTGAGACATGAAAAAGTGTGGGCTAGGTAGTGGAAGAATGCTTGTACACTGGTGGATAGATGAAGAACTTATTGATAGTGCACTGTAACAATGGAAGCACTTCTGGTCTGTTCCAGGGCTCTCAGAGGAGTTTTTTGCTTTCTGGTTGAGAAATAGGGGAATAGGAGGAGCTTCTCTAGGTGAGGGTAAATCTTAGGATACCCTAGGGGTTGGAGGATGGAGATGGGTTTTCTCTAGAGTCCCTTGATAGCCTGGGGTAGAGGTTTAGCCCATGGAGTTATAGCAGGAAGTTTTCGAGTATCCTCTCCTTGTTTCATTTGGTTCAACAGTGTATTCTTGAGTCCCCTTAGTGGGTGGAATCACTATGTGACATGTTCAAGGTGGAGGTAGTAGTCCTCTTGATTCCCTTAAGACTTGTTGATTGTTATTCGGTTGGTGGGTTGAGGTAGGAGGACCTATAAAGTCCCTGTTTTAACCAGTAGTTGGTAGACAATCCCTTGAGCAATCCATCTCAATCTCTAGAATATGGCTTGAGTGATAACTACAAGATATAATTGTCTACATTTTATTATGGTTGGGTGGAGAGTCATAGTCCTAGAATCAAATGCCCAAGGATTTACAAGATAAGTGTTTTTTATGTATATTTCCTAATAATGAATGTGTGATACATTTCTGGTTTGAAATGGTGTTGTTATGTAAAATACATGATTTTGTTACTATTTTTACACAATTGACTAACATACAGTGTAATGTTTCAATGAATTGGAATAGCCTACAAGAATCTAGATTTTATTGTAGCAATATTTAGCATGAGAATTTCTTCTTATTACAATATGATGATTGCATTGAAGACAATATGCATTGACTTGGGTTATGTGCAATGTAATATTGTTGATGATTTACTTCTCTCTCATTCTTATTGTCTTGTGATTTTATATGAGGGCATTATTCAAGCCTTCAGTGATGTGTACCCTAGTGTTGGGTCTACACATCCATTTTACCCAAGACTTGGTCCAAAATATCTATGTGCTCTATTATGTATGGCACAACTTCATGAGTTGGTTTGGCTTGATTTTATATGCATGCACTTCCTGCAAGATGAATTTATGTTATATATGCATTGAATTTGAATCTCCCAAGGCGAGGAGCCATATTCTATTTGTTGTCCTGGTGTTGTGATAATGTGGTAAATCCTAGCTTGGAAGGTTGGCTACATCCATGGTATTCATCCTGATTGGTAACTTGCTAGTGGACATTTATATAATCATCAACTCTATGAGGTTTCTGGAAACCTTCTATGAGTTGTTGTGTTCTTCCTTGTTTTGTAGAAGAACGTTTATATATGTGTAACCATAGTATGGTTGTAATACATGTTGAGTTAAGCATTGTGGTGTGCAGTGTGAACATTGGAAGCCTTCAAAAGAGGGAAACTAATAGTTATATGTGCAACCATGCCTAGAATTATTTGTCCCTAAAAAGGGAATGCTTATAGGTTTGTGATCCTATCCATTATGTTCCTATCCATAAGGATCTTGTTTGTAATCGAACTTAAGGGTAGGAATCCTTGTTTCTTTAAGGAGTGTTGATATCCTTATAGTACTTTTGGCACCATATGCCTCATGGTGACTCTTATATGGTTGATTCTTTGGTCCTTGGATGAGATTGGTAGATCTCTAGGCCAAGATATGATTGATCTCATTAAGGCATTGAAGACCTAAGGACCACAGATCCTTGAGGGACTGGATTGATAAGTCCTTGGCCAAAGTTCTCCATTACAAACATTATGGACCCGGGAAGAGGATACCTGTTGTAAGCTCAAGAGGGATAGTACCAATGAGTGCTTTATCAAACCTTAGTAGCCATAGCTAGACTCTGGCACAAGTCCAAACATTTGTGGAACCACCATAGTTGGGCCATGTTAGAGCTCCCTTGTGAATTATGTATAGTGTAGGAAGGGAGAAATCCCTTATAAAAAAAACCAGATGAAAGAACAAACATATCTCTCATGGCCCAAGTTCCAACTAGAAAATTCTTAGATAGGCTATGAGTGAAATACTTCTACAAGTGGTATTTTTGTGAATTCGGGCATATATTTAACCTTATAACCTTGACCAGTTAGACCTTATATGCATGGCATGAAAAGAGCCTTGTCCTGGAAGTGGTAGATTGAATGTTTTGATTGCGTATTAACATAGTAAGGCTAATGGAGGGATGAAGTGTCCTAAAGGTATAAACCCAAATTTTATAAGGGACATGAAGAAGGGATGCCTGGGCTAACAAGGATAGAGCTAACCTAGAAGAATCGACGAAGTGCAGAAGGACGGAGTGAGTTGGGGTCCTTTTATTGGCAAATGAAAGGGCCCAATACCCAAATGGAAGGTTTAACATGACTTCAAAAAGGCTCAAGGTGGGCCCGCATAGATGGAATTAAGTGTAGCAAGTGACAGGTTAAATTCCCATCCCAAACTCTGTCACCTGGAGGTAAGCCTTGGCACATTAAAGAGGAGAGTCAGGATGAAAGGGGTTGGGCATATGTGGTAAGTCACTACCACAAAAACTATCTATTTGGTTGGGTACATTTTAAATCTTTGGGCAGGAATACTCAGAGTGACATGTCCCAGGACTTCCATCCCACAGCTTAAATAAGAAATGTGCAGAGGGAGAGCCAAGGAGAGTAAAGTCAGGATGTCTTGGCATGGGCAGTAATGGTAGGAGTAAAGTAGTGTACCAACTACGAGTGAGGTCACATGGAAAATTTTTGGACCCATGATACACATCATCCCAAAGGCTACTTCTTCAGTTAAGAAACCAGAGTGCACAATGATAGTGGATGGATGACATAAGATAGGTTGTGGTGGTTGACACTTGAGTTCGGTAGTCCCACTATTTTTTTGAGGGGTGCACCCACTCTAAAGTTCATTCTAGTGTTAGGTGGACTCACCCTAGAATATTTACAACAACACAAAGGAATAAGGTAGGGTATTAGAACCCGGGAGACGGGAAAGTTGGCGGCAGATGTTGGCCCATCGATTTGGTGAGAAACAAGCATAAGCATATATATATATATTGGAGTAATGCATAGCACAGGAATGGTGAGACCCATTCCATGAACAAGTCAGTAGCTAATATGATCACACCAAGTGGTGGTAAAGGGTTGATCATACTACCACATGGTTTCCACATGGCAAAAGGAGGATGAGGCATTGGAAAACTTTTCAAAGATATAAATCTTGATCCAGAGATTGGATTGGGGTGAAATTTTATATCACTGGAATTGTCTCACCAAGACGAACACAGTGGTGACAGTTGTTTCAAGTTTTAAAATAATAATAATAATAATTATCCCATCTATCTAACCGTACGGGAGGGATTGGATTAGCAAGTAAATACTTTCACTTTGGGTTAAGGTGGGGGTCGTTACAAGTGATATCAGAGCATCCAGGTTCAACACTTGGATTAGATGGGCCCTATCATGGGCAAGTAAGAGAAAATTTCCCACGAGAAGGCCTTATGATGACTTTTATAAATTAATTAAACAAACCTTTAGGTGTTAAAATTTGATCTAAGATTTTTTGACTACATATATGACTGACCTAGTTACTCTGTGATTTGCTTATATATTATGGACTAACATTTGATATGTTCCATTAATTTTATGAGTTAATAGTTGTGTTGAAAGATGTATATTTTGAGGACTATGTAGGCTTGTATATTAATAATTTGTTGATTAACTAACATTACTATATTGATATTGATTTTTTTGTTTAATCCAAGATTTCCATAACAGAGTTGCAAAAGTAGGGTCATATACATGGTTTCTTGTTGTTTACTTATATTATTTCTATGTGCCTAACAATTATACATGAATAATAGCACATAACAAAATATAGCATTAAATGAAGATCACCAAGAATAGCATAGGGAAGTACACCATATATCCTTATGACCAAGAAATGATCAGCAAGATGGTAGAATATAGCTCTAACCACGTGTCACATGGGCATGAAGAAGAAAGATCAATTGGCCAACGGGGAGGGAAAACTCTTCTAATTGGATGGACAGCTTGAGACTAAGGGTTGAGTTCAAAAGCTTTAAGGCATAAAATTAAAGATTCGTAAGAGCTAAGGAGAAGTAAGCTAAAATCTATGTTGTCATCTTGTAAATCCTCTCAGAATTACAGAGATAGAAGTAGTATGAGCTGGTAACTAGTCACAAGGGCAAGAGATGCCTTTGGGAATAAAAAGAGAAAACAAATGGAGAAAATGGTAGAAATTTCAAGAAGAGGCATGGGTGGGAGAGCGAAGACACAGTGAAGGGAAGTGTGCCACTAAGTACCCTAGGAGGAAGAACTAGCACTTATGTGCAACATTCTAGTAGACCTTCCATCTCCACTACTAGAAGGCACCATCATCACTCTCATCATCATCATCATCAAGGAAGAAAGGAAAAGGATTATATGCTAGAGGAACTTAAGAAAAGAAAACCACCCACATTTAATGGGGAAATGAAGAAATATGATGATGTAGAATCATGTTTGATGGGCATGAGGAAATTTTTCAAATTTCGTGATTATTCTGAAAATATGAAGGCCAAGATTGCCACATATAGCTTGAAAGGAAAGGTAGGCAATGGGACAAAGATCTGAAAAATGTTAGAGGCATCATTGAAGAAGAATTGACTTGGAGTGAATTTGAGAAGCTTTTCAGGAATTAATATTTTTCCGAGTGATATTATGACAGCAAGCAAAGGAATTTTATGAGCTTAAAATGGGACAAATGTGAGATGAGGAATACATTACCAAGTTCCTAGAGCTATTGAGATACATTCCATATCTCAAGGATGAGAATGAAAAAATACATCGGTTTACTAGTGGCAAACCTCTAACATTCAAGGATTGAGTTGATATTTTGGAACCTTGAACGTTGAATGATGCCATTAAGAAGTTCAAACACTTCTATGAGTAAGAAAAGCATAGACCAAAAATTAAAATCGACTATAAGGCCAAATTTTATAGGTCATTTTTTCACATTTGGTCAATAGGCCTTCAAACAGGAACATTCACATCCTTTTAACACTTTGTCATTCTCCCTACACAAAGCCCTAAGTATGCCTCTCTCATATCCCTAAGTATTTTCCTAAAACTACCTCATTTCAGTAATTTTTAGGCCCAATCCACCCTGCCCCTAATTGGCCAGTGTTGAATACCAGGTTGTCCTACTTTGGGACTGCGTTGATCACCTACAATTTGCTTAGTCTAGGAGTGCACTAATTCTAGAAATTTAGGGAAACAAAAAAGAACCCTGAATCTTCCTCTTTTAGGATCTGTTGTAACTATTTACCTTGGATAAAAGTATTTAATCTTATCCTGCCCTACATTGGTTTTTTCATCCCTTATCCCTTGAGATCATCCTCCCATCAAGAGTGGATCTCAAGCCTATATTGGTAAATGGATAAGAATTCATGAACTACCTCTCCTTCCTATATATTTCCCTTATTCCACAAGCATCTGGTTGGTTGTTGTTGGATTATGGAGATTGATTCTACACTTATGTTGTTGTTGTGAGAGACATTATTCCATGCATTAGGGTGACTATAGGTGCACTTTTTGTCAAGGAAAGGACAATTCAACTTGGAGAAGCTCTTCTACAAGATCAACACCTATTTTTGGTTGTAAATCACTTCATTTATATTAATGCAAAGAGTTCTTTGTTTTCCTATATATGATGTTATGATTTCATGTATTTCAATACCATGTTGATCTATTGAATAAAGTGATTACATGATTCTACATAGATTTAGTAGATTGTTGGCTCATGTTGTCTGATTGTGCAGGTTCTAATTATAGCGATCAGAGCTAGGATTGGAGCATACAAGCCAAGGAAGGAGCGAAGCATATCACGAATTCTAGGTAGCATTCATCTCGTTATCTATTTACTTTAAGGAAAACATCAACTTCTTTTTCTTTCTATTGTTCTAGGTTAGTCCACCAAGCCTAGGGAATATACTTCTATCCAAAGTCGTAGATTTTGCATAAACAAATTAGCGACCATACTAGGGAGCAGTGTATTCCCTTGGTGGTTTCCTTTTCCATTGTGCTTGCCTTACTTATTCTTCAGATCTTTAATATCTTATTCAGTCAAGAACATACCTAGGAAGACCCTTCACTGAGTTTCAATTGTAAATTTTGTGTTTACCCTTGCCTCCCTTGACCAACACACTCTCTGGTCTATACACAGAGCATTTCACCCCAGCTAAGCCTTCTTTGTGCCTGCGTTACAAACCACATGTGCCTCCTTTGCACCTGCATTGGTCCCTGTTCATGCACAAATTTTCTTTTGTCTTGATTTTCTCTTTGATCAACCTTCTTCCAGTTGCTCTTCCTTAAGTCTTTAATTGTCTTGTGGTCTCTCTGAAGCCTCCATTTGGTTTGCTTTTATTTTATTAGTGCCTTTGGTAAGGATTGTTTAGATTTTCCTTTGTTCTTATCAATAGGTCATTTGCAAACTGATTTTGTTTCATCATTGAGTGCTTAGATGAATTGGTGTTTTAGTCATTGTTCTTAAAAGTTTGTTTGGAGCAGTGATTAAACTTTGCATTTTAGTTTTCATCATTTTCGAAAATTAAGTGGTTTGAAAAGAAAAATATTTGCATTGGCATTTACATTATTTTGTGTGCATCAATATTGGAACAATTGACTTAAAATGGAATTTTACTTTGCACATTGTTTGTCACATATTGTTTGTTGCATTCTCTTTGTTACTTCCCTTAGATAGATTTTCATTGAATGAGAAAGATTGAATTTCCTCATGCTAGTTTGCATTTTAGGATATTTAGGTGAAATTCACAGTGAGCTAAAAAACTGAAACTTAATTGAAGATAAACATTAAAAAAATTTGAATCAACCTAAGGAGAATTTGTAACATTAATGCAAACACTTAGAAGTCAAGGCTAGAGACGTGTTCTGACATCGTTAAAAATAGGAGTTTGCATTGTTTTCCAACGTTGTATCCCTAGGGTGATATCTTGTTCCACATACTAGTTGATGAAATGATTGATCATAATCCATCTCTAATTAATCCCACTCCCTTTGAATGTGAATCCCATCAGTTCATTTCTGACCAACCATTGGTTGAGAAAATGGTTGAATCGATTTTGATTCCATTCCCGTAGAGAGTGAGGATCATATCGCTCAGGTTCTTCTTGTTTCTTCTAATCCTACCAGAAAAGGGGGCATTTCTCCCATTCCTACAAAACCCCCTCCAATAAAACTGGCCATTGACTTTGATTGGAGTCAATTGACAAAACCTCGTCTCCCTTCTTATATGCCTTTTAAGATCATGTTAAAGGCTTATAATAAGAATATCCATCATAATGTTATAGATGAGGTAGATCTTGTTAGTATTTTATCCTCCACAGCATGGCAAGATTTGGGTTCCGTACAGCTTGTGTTCGTCACTCTGAATATGTTAGATTTTAACAGAAGAACCAATCAACCCTTGGGGGTCTTTCCTTAGTTTCATGTTACCTTGGGAGGAAAAACTATATGTATTGATGTTATGGTTGTCATGGGCCCTTTGGACTTCAATTTTCTCCTTGGGTGAGACTATGTTTATGATATGAACATTGTTGTGTCCACACTCTTTCGAGTGATGTGGTTCCCACATGATGGAAGGATTATGACTATTGATCAACTTTCATTTTTTGGTCCTGATTTGAATGCCAATATTCTTACTTCCTTGAGAATACCAAATGTGCAAGTGGTATCTTCCCCACCATAGGTTAATTATGTGGCAACCTATCCTATTCGTGTACCTACTGATGAAGATGAGCCTTTCATTGTCTACCCAATGTCTCTCGACCTAAGTCCCGTAGGTGATATGGTGCATGATGTACTAGGGGAACTAGAGCCTGATCTCTCCATCAGATCCTTTGATAAGTATCCCTTCCAGAGTATTGTTCTTCCATCTAATGAGAACCTCTTGCAATCCATGGTCTCTTGAAGGCCATGATATGGTCTTGGAGTAGATTTTCTTGTCTTGTGTCAAGCTCAGTAAAAAATTAATCAATATTATTCATAGCAAAGTTCCTTTTCTTGTGTCAAGCTTGTTAAAAAATGAATCAAGGTGTCGGAGCAGAGTTCCTTTTCTTGTGTCAAGCTCCATAAAAATGAAACAAGGTGTATGAGAAGAGTTCCTTTTCTTGTGTCAAGCTCCTTAAAAAATGCAACAAGGTTCCCATAGTAGAGTTCCTTTTCTTGTGTCAAACTCATTAAAATAATGAAACAAGGTCCCTTGAGCATAGTTCTTTTCCTATGTCAAGCCCGTTAAAAAATGAAACAGATCCCCTTCTAATTTGAGTCTTTGATTAGATCTCATAAATTCCTAGTCGAGTCTTTCACTTGATCCCATCAATGAACCTTCATTCCATCCACCTATTAGCAACCAGTAGTTTACTTAGGTGAATTAAATGAAGCTTAGGGGGCATGTACCTCGAATTGAGTCATTATGTTGAGGGCATGCAAACTAATTTCAAGCATAATTTCCTATGTTTCAAGCTTGTGTAAAAATGCAACCATTCTCATCCTACCTCTCGTGATTTCCATTTTTATCAGCACGTTTCTTCAAGATGAGCCTTGGTTTTCTCTTTCCATCGTCACCATACGCTTGGCCAATCATACACTTTCACTTAGTTATTTTACCCTTTCCTGAGGAATCGTTGTGCTGGCTGGTCTTATTAGTTTTGAGTAGTTCCATCATCACCCAAACTAGTTGTTATCCTTTTATACCACTCGTTACTTTAGGATGATTCCTCTTTCACCTCTTTTCAAACTCCCAAAATATGAAAATATTGTCGAGCACTTGTATTTTCGAACTCATAAAAGTAAATGAAAAGATGTCTACTCAGTATAAGTTTAACCCTTTTGTTAACTAAGATGTACTACTTCAGAAAAATAAATACCTTAGTCGAACATGGCTAAGAGGTTCTCTTGGACATTATTTTATGTCTTTGCAAACCTAAGGGACTATCTACAAAAATGAACATCTAGAGTTTTCTTTTCTGCATCTTTTTCAAACTCTCTAAACATTAAAAATATGTCGAGTTTTCACCTTTCCTGGACTTGTAGAAACATCAAATAATGATGGACTCGTCCTTCATGAAGGGACCAAACCACTCCATCTATGGGTTTGTTAAATATTCTTAGAGGGATTCATTGGTGGGATGAACTTACAAATCAAGCATATGTTATCCTCCTCAAGCTTGTTAAAAAATAAAGAGATACTCACCAGTATGGTTGGGGAAATTGGAAAAACATGGTACTCCATTTATTAATGATAGCGAGTCGCTCTTGAACATGACACTCTTTGACTTCATCTTCGTGGTTGTTGGGTTGGGAAATATCCTTTTATTTTCACTTATCATACCATTTCAAAGCCTTTGTTTTTGGTTTTGGGTCAATGTTGCCAATTCCATTCAGTGTCGTTGCTTTGTTCAAGAGAAGTCATTCAGTCAATATCTGCTACAATACTCTTAAGCCTTCATTTCATGTCTGCCTTTCCTAATCCAGTTCAGTATCATCATCATTCTGATCATTTTGTGTCAAATAATATACTCATTTCGTGTTGTTGATGGGGGATACATCAAGGCCCTCCTACGACGGGTCACTTCCATTGACACCAGCTCATTATACAGGAAGTTGACTTAGGAACATCCCTTGGAATCTTAGTTTTTGCATACATCAATGGCAATTTTCCTCGCTCTAGGCGACAATTTTTCATCATTGGCCTTCAACCAAAGTCATATTGTGGTGTTCGACATCAACTCATTTATTCACACCATACATATTGTACTACATTACCTTGAGAGCCATTAACGTCATCAGTGGTTTCTCTCGCATCTGTTAATGACTTAGATCATTGTCCAGTAATAATACGGTGTCTATTATGTTCAACCTCAGCTCATTGATTCACATGGTTAGACTCATACATTGGTTAGTCTTGTGAACAAGATAGAAGACCCCAGATCTAGTTTCATCCATCCAGCTTGCGATTTCATCTTGGCTATGATCATACAGAGACTCATCCAGTCATGATTCCACAATTTATATATTGTTGATGTTTCTTTTCATCTTTGTACATGTAAAGTTAGCTTATGTTTTGAGTATGGGTATGCCTCCCTCAGCAAAGATGTCACGATGTAAATGTATTGTAACAGACAATGATATCGTTAGTTTTTCTTGATCCTAACTTTTCACAAAGTAAAGCACTTCAGTCATCAGTTGTCATTTCTAAATTTTCACTTTACTAGGCAATCTGTTATAGGCCATTTTGTCACATCTAGTCAATAGTCCTTCAAACAAGACCATTCACATCCTTTGAACACTTTGTCATCCTCCCTACACAAAGCCCTAAGTATGCCTCTCTCACATCCTTGAGTTTCTACCTGAAACTTCCTCATTTCAGTCATTTTTAGGCCCAATGAACCCTAGACCCTCATTGGCTAGCGTTGACTACCAAGTTGTCCTACTTTGGGCCTGCATTGATCACCTAAAATTTGCTCAGTCTTGGGGGTGCATTGATTCTAGAAATTTGAGAAAACAAAAAATAATCTCGAAGCTTCCTCTTCCAGAAGCTTCCAGGATCTATTGTAACTACTTACCTTGGATAAAATTCTTGAATACTATCCTATCCTACCTTGGAGTTTTAATACCTTATTCCTTGAGATCATGCTCCCATCAAGAGTGGATCTCAAGCCTAGATTGAGAAATGGATAATAATTCATGAATTACCTATACTTCCTATATATTTACCTCATTCCACAAGCACTTGGTTGGTTCTTGTTTTCTTTTGGAGATTGATTCTACCCTTATGCTTCTATTGTGAGAGACATTATTCCATGCATTAGGGTGACTAGAGGTGCACTTTGTGACAAGGAAAGGACGAGTCAACTTGGAGGAGCTCTTCTACAAGATCAACACCCATTTTTAGTTGTAACTCACTCCATTTCTATCAATGCAAATAGTTATTTGTTTTCCTATATATGATGTTATGATTTCATGTATTTCAATACCATGTTGATCTATTGAATAAATGGATTAGATGATGCTACATATAATCCATAGATCTTTTTCTCGTGTTTTATGATTGTGCAAATTCTAATTATAGTCATCAGAGGTAGGATTGGAGCATACAATCCAAGGAAGGAGCATAGCATACGAATGATTACAGTTAGGCTTCATCTCATTATCTATTTCCTTTAAGGAAAACTTCAACCTCTTTGTCTTTCTATTCTTCTAATTCAGTCCACCAGGCCTAGGGAAGATACTTCTGTTCGCAGTCATAGATTTCATATAACACCAAGGACAATGCAAGACATAGAATGAAATGGCCCAAAAAATCCACAAATAAAAGTAATGTAAGAACCTATTTGCTACAAAATTGTTTCCAACAAATAATTATCCAATTTGCTAAGGTATATACACATCATCCCGGCAAAATTTGAATTTCAAGAAAAAATGAAATGTTGGTCGTGTGGTGAAAATCACAAGAAAAATGACTTCCCATATCAGAACAACTTTGAGCCAAAGATTTACAATAACCGAGAAGCTCTCACTGTCAGCAATGTAGCTTATAATTTTCCCGGAATTTATGCAGCAATGGAAAATCACCAGGAAGACCACCAAGGATCCATCATCAAGATGGAAGGTAAGATGTGTGATAAATTTATTTCCATTTTTATTGACCTCAATTCTAACTACAACTATGTCATTCTAGATCTTGTGGAAAAATGAAATTTGGCCCAGCAATTGCATGCAAAACCATCATTGGTTCAATTGGAAATAGGAACAAAGAGAAGAGTGATCCATTGGGTAAAATCATGTGTGATTTAGCTTCAAGGAATGTGTTGTAGCAACTACAACCACCCTCCAAAATTTTTCCTTAGCTTCGTTTTGGAGCCTCCCTACCAACCATCCTCAGTGGCATGTCTTACACTGTCAAGTACACAAGCTTCACTGGTTTTCTAGTAGCATGACAGTCTGTGCATGATAGCTTCTTGCATTCCCCTCACAAGTTGCTTCCCAGGACTTGGTCCAGCTACAGGCTTAGCAACTCCCTCAAGAAATTGCGTAATTCTGTAGGGGAACTAGCCTTCCCTCCAGAAATTACGCAATCCTATCTGGAATCCTGTTGGGCTCAGGAATTGTGCAATTATGCCTCTCAACCTTCCTTGAAAAAAGTGCAATCTGACCCAACAGGATTGCTCAACCTAGAAATTGCACAATCCTGGGCGGCAGTCAGCTGCTCAACCCAGAAATTATGTAATCCCTCTGGGCAGCCAGCCCATCCTCCTCCCAGAAACTGCGCAAAAGTTACCCTCAGTTAGGCAGGTTGTTACATGTGCCATCGAGTTAACCGATTCCACCAGGGACCGAGAAAACTTGACTTGTATGCATGGGTTTCCTTTTCTGAAATAGAAAAAAGCAACATGCAAAAAGCATCCCTATATTTTAAGGTGATTTTTTAGCAACTGAAGGTTACATGCAAAGATCGTTTTAGAAACTTTACTCCAAGTGTCGCTTTTTCCTAGATTTGTGGCATGCACATCGTGAGCATCAAACTTATTTATTTGATGCTTTAGAGATTAGTTATTCACATCGATCTTGGAGATTTGACATCCCACAACACATCCAGGAGTCTTTGACACATCCAGCTCAACTATTTCCAGGTTAGTCCGCTTAACTTGTCATTTGTATCATTTATGTAGTTTTTTTTTTTTTTTGGCTTGAGTGAGTGTTATGTACTTGATTTCTTTGAATGCTTGCTACCATTTGCATGCATAGTAGCTTGTAGTAGCATCGTTTCAATTTTCGTTAGCATCTCACTGTTGTCACATGCATGAAACTGTTTTTCACGAATGGTCACTGATTCGGCGACTCGCTTCACACACATGCATGTTGTTCCATTTTCTAAATATTGCATTCACTATTCTCATGCATGATCATTCACTCTTGCTTACACTCAGTATCGCTATGCATTCACATTCACATTTTATTTCAATTTCCCGTTGGTGGGTCTGGGAAACCTTGGCCCGAACTCTACCTCACAAAGATAGCATTGGAAAATCCTAAGATGGAAGGCTCTACCTTCCTCTCAGAAAATGTGAATTTCTACCTAGTGACTATCCTCCAGTCTTGCATTGTGCAATTCTGAGAGGCAGTGACTGTTGGCCCAGAAAATTGCGAAATGCAGTCAATGGGCCTACAACCCCTTACCAGCTGAAATTGTGCATTGTGCGATCCTAGCAGCTAGCAAGCCAGTCTATATTGTGCATTGCACAATTCTAGTAGCTAGCCAACCTTCCAGCAGTCTGCACTTCCTTGCACGTAGTTCTGGCAGCCATTCTCCCAGCCTCCCAGAAGAAATTGCGCAATCCTTGCCATTCAATTCCCAAGTATGTAGCATGTCATTCCTCAAGTTTGCTTTGGTTTTAGCTAACATATTTCTTACCATGCATGTCGCTATGTCTCCAAATCTAGCAGTTGTTCATCCATCTCTCAGTAGTTCAAGATCAATGGCCTCCAAGAGAGCAGGATCAAAGGACACTTACAAAAGTTTAACTGGAGTAGTAGTTGAGCGAGTGTCTACAAGTCTGCCGATCTATGAAGACACCAAGTTGATTGTAGACAAGGACATCAAGATGAAATGCAAAGAGGTCAATGATGCATTTGTAGGCACATTTGGGGAGACCTCCAAGTCTATGTGAACATTCACAAGTCCAACTTGTACCAATTGCATGCAGGTATCCCATGTTCCCATGCGTGGACATGATATATTGCATCGTTTTGCACACTAATCTCAAGATGGTGACATTGAGCAGTGTCAGCGAGATGGAGATGGTTACCTTCAGGTCACAGATTATGAACAAATTTACCATATATCGAAGCCCGTGATCACCATGGAGACACCCTTCAGCATACCCAACAGCAATTCCAACTCCAAGGATATCTTGAAGAACTGGGTGAAGGAGCCGACCAAATTTAGGATGACACCCAACCAGGTCTACAAGACGAAGATACTGTGGAAGGCATATCAATACTTGGCCATATTCTCATGTCACTTGTATGGCCAAGAGAGCACGAAAACCTTCCCAAATCATGTAACTGGTCTAACATGTGAACTCACAAGCTAAAGGAACAGGTAACAAGAGCTCGATAGCCACCCAAAGGTCAACGAGCAGAAATCTGCATGTCAGCTTACATCTTGGATGCAATCTGTGCCTGTTAGGAGTTCTCGGGCTTGAAGTGCGCATGGACATCGGAGGAGACCTCTGTGAACACTTATTGTAAAATGTTATTCAAATGCAACTTCAGAGGAGTTATCACACAGTTGTCCGATCATTTTGTCACCCCGGTGTACAATATGATATTTGAACAGGATCCACCCTACATGTCGAAGGCAGTAATGGAGGCATTGATCGATATAGGAGATTGTTATGCCTCACCGTCTGGCACCTTCATACGGATGTATAGCATGGAGAAGCCTAGGCATGTTCTACTAAAGTTTTCCTCGGACAAGCTCATCATGCAGGAAGTATCATAGCACATCTCAGCAAGACTGTCAGCCAGATTGCACCAAAAGAAGAAGGCACCTTGGCCCACTCTTCCATTGTGGATCAAGTTATACAAGATACGGAATTTCAAGTATGCGGATGTCGAAGCAGAGGAGATAAAGAAATATCCATTCGACACTCGAAGCTACAATATGTATGACCCGCAATGTTTTGTAAAATATCACTGTACAAGATTACAGTTTCAGTCGATCCACTAGGTATGTCATTGGGTGGAGGAATATCCATGGAGATATTGTTACAAATTCTCAAGGCCTGATGAACCGGTCGGCATCATTATTGAATGGTTAGCGAAGTAGCATCCAGGAGAGCACCACCACCAGCGCGTGACGAAGGAAATAGGAAGATTGTCGATAGCATGGAGGAGGAACAAAGCTGCAATTTCCAAGCAGACCAATTTGTGCAGAAAGTAGCTTTGGCAATAGAGGTGAAGAGGCAACAGTGTGAAAAGATGAATGCACAAAGGCAGATAGAAAAACAAAGAATGGAGGAAACAGAGGAGGAGTTGCATGAGTTGAAGGAGCAACTCTAGGAGGAACAGGAGTTGTGTAGATAGGAGAAGGAAGTACAGCAAGAACAGGTATAGTAGGGGGTGCAACATGTAAAGAGAGATGAAACTGTGCCCGTACAGGTAGTCGACTCATCCAAACAGTTGGCACCAAGAAGACAGGTTGAGCCATCGCAGGAGAAGGAATTTTCTCAAGAGATTGAACAAGCACTTGAGTAGATGGATACGAGCATGGAGCAACAGCAGTTAGAGTAAGACATAGACCTCATTCCTCACCACCAAGAGGTCAACCCACCAGCTTCACTAGATCCAGAAGTGGAGAAATTCCAAGCGACCAATGAGACACTGAAATCCTTGGAGACAATCTGGAGGGAGAGATGCACAACATCTAATTCGATTAGTCCCAACATAGAGTTGTGCAATCTCACAGAGTGTCGACTCCAAAATATCACACATCTCCTTCATAGTTTGAGGAATGAGTGATCCTAACTGATGTGCATAAGCATCCAGCAACATTGGCCAATGCTACAAGAGCATATGCCGAAGCCACTAGCTTGAGCATTCACTTCCTGATAGTTGAGAACGAGCAAATGGCTAAGGAGTTACAGACGTCCAAGCAGGGAGTAGAATTGGTTACAGCATCTGCCCAAGTAGAGTCGAAGAAGACAATACTGGATGAAGTATTGTCTCTTGACACATTCATGTAGGAGTTGTATTCCAGGTTTGGTATTGTGCATAAGGCAGTTGTCCATCTCAACGGTTGGCAGCAGCGATGTGCTAGGAGAGCACATATCTTTTTGAATGTGCATGTTGTTGTTGATTACTTGCAAACATGGATAATGAGATACAAGGGAGCCTTATTACACTTGCCCAAGATGATGAAACCCAGAGCGGTCGAGTTGAAGGCATGCATCTGGAGTCAGATCCAGAACTATGAATACCTCTCGCAGCTCATCACTAATCTACAAGCTTCCCATGCACAGGTATTCAAGAGTATGGATGTTGTTTTCTATGCACATTCGATCCCATCTATCAAGACACTCACCTAGGCAAAGACAAAGGCATAGGTCCAAATGGATCTTGACTCTTACTTTGACAAGTTAATGCACATAGCCACCAGCCCAGACTTGGTGATCAGTGCAGACACCATGCATCATTATCTTATTGGTCCGTCCGCACTCAAGAAAATGATGCACATATTATCAAACGAGTTGGATAGAGGATCTCAAGCAGTGTACCTAGATTGTATGGAGTCAAGAGTTCATTTCCAGAAATATGTCACCTTAGAGTACATAGACACCATCGTGAACTATCGAGCTTGGCATCAGTTCGCTATTGTTGATCACCATGAGGATGTCAAAGAGTTGATCTTCCCATAGTTGTCTGAGTCATAGTGATGTCTTGCATGGCTTGCTCAAGCCGATTTTGTCTCACATGGGTACATCTGCAGATTGTATGTAATGTCTTGTCAAGTGTAAGTTCAAGTGTCGATAGTTGGATGTAACAGTCATAGAGTAAATGAAGAGTCATGAGGGTAGATGAACTATCACAAAGGGGAATGTCAAGGGCCACCCCACCCTCTGCTATATATAGTCCCTCATAAATCATTGTAGAGGCTTTTGGTCAGCCAAGTTTCCGATAGGAGTATCTTAGAGAAAGTTTGGATAGCATTTTAACGAGCCTTAGCTTCTCCACTGTGCAAAGCTAGTATATCTCTTTGGAGGAGCAAGCGGCAGTGACTATAACATTCTATTGTCGGAACTAGTGGTTGGTCATGGTTGTATTGAATGACTGGAACTTACACTTTTTAATATAACAAAGACAACACATTCCATGCATATGTCATATTATATTTTAGCTATCTTGTTTACTCTAAATGATATATGTATATGTTTGCTTATGCATGCATGTGTAGCTATTTTTTGTATATGTATGTATGAATCTTACTAAAATTTGATGTTGGTTTAACCATCACTTTGGATTTCTATCTTACTTGCCTTCCATGTTGTGATGCATGTTTGCTCATGCGTTCCCTTCTTAACTACGTGCTTTCATAGGTTTCCAAGGGGCACACTCACCTCACCCTCCGTGTGTTAGAACCGCTCATGCACCTTCCTTGAATTACTGCAACTGTCACACCCTTGCTACCGACAAGGACATCTTACTTGCCTCTATGTGAAACCACGGTCAATTTGATATCGTATGACCCACTGTTGGAACTCCTATACCAAACAGTCTGAGGTCTAATTGGGACTTCTTACCGGGGATATCCCCTAACATGTTGGTGGGTCCAACACCGTCAACATTTTTGGCACTAGAAGGAGGGCCAGATGACAATTTTTGTCCTTTCATCATGTTTTTAACCTTTGCACATCTATCATGGATTCTGTCACACTCACCCCTCCATGATGTTTTTCAAATTCCTAACTTCTCAACATCATGAGGGAGTTTTTTGATCCCTTGTCCAAATTCACGTATGATGGTGAAGGCGAAGTGGCCTGGCCTATGTTCGTACACGACTTCCTTGACATGCTTGACAAGGAAAATGGATGTTCTCATGAACAGGCCAGTCTGCTTCTTGCATACACACTTCGTGAATCCCCACTACGCTAGTGTTGCAGCCTACCGTCTGATAACGTGCACTCACTCTACCATTTCTGTGATCTCATTAAAGATACTTTCCATCATTTTGATACATAACATCTTGACCAAAAAATGTTACAACAACAGAAGGCCCCGCATGAATCTCCTGATGAATTTTGGCAGCAGATCCATGTTTTACAGATTCAAGCTTCGAAAATCCAAATGAAATTCCAATATCTCATGCATAGATTCGAGTATTGTCTTATCAAATTTGGCAATCCCAAGAATAAGTTCGAACCAAAGCCTCCCTCAACATACTTCAGTGATGGAGATGCGTAATCAAAAACAGATACGGTTGTTATCATGAGTGACTATCCACTGTCCCCTCATCAAATAGCTCCATCACTGTAGAGTGATGGGGAGAACATGCACACACATTTGTTCAACTGTCACATCCTCCCAACATCACTTCGCTTAACTTTCGTGCATATTTGGTTGTGAGTCCATTGATTTGTCACATGAATTTTGTATCACAACCTCCGTCTTCTTACTCGGATGATCCTCCGGATGATAGTGTCTTGTGTTCTTCCATTCTGAACTCTACACTTGTTGTGAATTAGGATCAAGCCATTGACGAAGTTGGTGTTTCACAACCAACATGCGTTGTCATTCATGAACAATATGACTAGGATCTTCAACATCAACACTCGGCGAAGGATGACTCCCTTCTATCTGAGCCTCCTCCATTCTTTCCTGACATCTTTTGTGAACCTTCCATCCATGATTACGGATGTGTATCTCTGTCTATGGATGCACCCATTGTTGATCATTCGCAAGACACACCAGATGTCATTCCATCATTCGACAATGGAGAGGATAAATTATTCATTGAAAATCCATTTGAATTTTCATCTACGTTTTCCAGAAACATAGAGGGTGAATTTTTATGCTTCTCATCTACCCCTCTTTTTGACTCATCAGATCATGACGATGCCATTGAAATCATTGATTTTTTTGATCATAGCTGTCATGATCTATTTACTCTCGTATTTGATCACGATGATGATTCTATCGCAGTTGATTTTTCAAAGCCACCTATTTATGAAGATCTATCTATTGATGAAGTTGAAACCCCCTAGAATGTCAAGGCACTTCAGCTCGTGCTTATGGTTATGTAAGGCCCTCGCTGTCCTGAGGTTGGTTTCACTTCTAATCAGGAAATTTTTTAAACACCCAAGGCTCCTCATCACTCGTCTATATCGGTGAATATCAATCTCACACACTGATCCAGGTGGATGTTGGTGGCCACCCACCTATCCCATTTGGACCCCCACAACTGTCTCTTTTAGTTTTTTTGTTTCCTTAATTATAGCACAGTTTACTATTTTTAGCAGTTTTTCGGGTCCTAAACTTCCGGAGCCGTTTTGAGGCCCTAAACGACGTTTTTTGGGAAATCCACCGCCAGTGATTTTTCTGTCTAAAAATTGCCTTTTCCGTCGTAGTCCTCGGAGAGATCTTTCCAACAAGCTATCATGCGCGTCAAACGGAGATAGTACGACCAATTCGCGACCCTAGGAAGTTGATGTACCAACTTACCCAAAAACAGGGCCCACAATTTGGTGTTTCATCTTCTAGGGTTAGGTTTTGGAATGTGAAGGGTTTTCCATTGTTTCTCAACAATAAATAGGCCCTCGAGCCTCATTGTAACACAGTGTTTGGAGAACAATTTAGAGGCATGTAGCCGACACATCTCTTCTCAGAGATAAGCTACCATCGCCCTAGCTGGGTTATTTCCATTTCTATTTGTAAGAATATTTCAGTATTTTACATCAATGAAATGAAGTATTATTTCCACTGCATATTTTTCTTTATGGTTATCTCTGTATTTTATTGCGTTCCTGTTTAAATCCGGATCAGTGGTATCAGAGCGGTCTGCTTTTTCTCTGTTTTTCTTTGCATGTCCCCAACGAGGTCGAGATATAAGGAGTTAGGTCTGGAACTGGTCGAACCTTTGCAAGACCAGCCTCGCAAATCTCGACGACCTCCCATGGCGGATGAGAAGAAAAATGAGGGGGCAGGAGATCCTATCAAAATCTTGCTCGAAGAAGCCCTCGAGCGACAAAGGAACGCGATGATGGACAGCTTTGCCCAAATCCTTCAGCGGCTACCTAGAGGCGATGCATCGGCTTCCAACAGCTACTCTGGAAATGCCACACCATTTAAGGTACAAGTTAATTTTGAAATCCCCATCTTCGAGGGTCAAATAGACATAGATTCCGTAGATAAATGGTTAAATCTACTCATGGGTATTTTTCTGTTCATGAATTTTCAAGTCGGGAAAAGATTGTTTTCGCTCTTCTCAAAGCAGCCCCCCACGTCAAGGACTGGTGGGAAACCTACTGCGAACAGAAGGATGAAAGTACAGGCTCACTGTTTTCAGCCGCACCCACTTGTAATGACTTCCGGGATGCCATCATGGAGCAGTACTAGCCTGTCAAAAGCTATGAGGACAAATACATCAAATGGACCACACTACGGCAGGGACGAGACCAAGATGTGTCGGAGTTCACAAACATTTTTCATACCCTTCGCACACAATTGGGTATCAAAGATTTTGAGCTGCATCTGGTACTCAAATACCGCGGCTGCCTACACAGATACATTCAGGAAGAGATGGAGTTCTTGAACATCTCCTCACTCAGCACAGCATACCGATACGCTGTCAAAATCGAGCAAAAGTTCAAACAGAAGAAGCGAGACTTTGGATCTGCAAATCCAAAGCCCAAAGGACAAAGCCAAGGCGGGGTGACCCAAGACAACCCGTCGAAGCTGCAAGAAAATAACAACACCACGAAGCCGAAGAAGGACACAGGAAAGTGGTGTGAGTTCCACAAGAGTCCCACTCATAACACAAGTGAGTGTCGGACCAAGCAGTCGTTGCTGGCCGAGTTGAAGGATTCCGAATCAGATGCATGTTCCAACTCTGAGTCTGAACCTGACAAGGGGAATGACAAAGGGAAGCATATCATTGATGCGGATCCCAGCGCCATTGTTGCTACCGCCAAGATCCATAAAAATGAGCCCGAAGATCCAGAGGAGGGGGAACGTCTTTTCCACTCACAGATGTGGGTGAAGGGTTCGCCACTGCAATTTATTGTCGACAGTGGCAACCAAAATAACCTCATTTTAGTAGAGGTCGTGAAGCGGTTGGGCCTACCAACTACACCACACCCATAGCCGTGCAGTATCGATTGGCTTCACAAAGGACGAGATCTCAAAGTTCGCCAGCAGTGCCGCCTTCCCTACAGCATCAAGCCCTTCACAGACGAGGTATTGTGTGACGTTACACCTCTGGATGTTTGTGATGTACTATTAGTCCAGCCATACTTGTGGAGGCGACATGCTATGTATGAGTCAAGGCCTCGCGATGTCATCATTTCTTTGGATAATTCATTATACAGGATACCGAAGGTAGCCCCACCTACCGCCACCTCTTTGATCACTGCTAAGAAAGCAGCAAGCTCATCTCACAGACTAGGAAATTTATTTTCTGTCTGGTTCGCTCCCAAAGTAAGTGGAAGATCATTGCTACATCCATGACCCCCGCGAAGGGTTCCTCCACACAACAGCAACAACAGAGGGATACAGTCATGACAGAACACAGGAACAACTTCTCCTTACCCAGAGCGGTACCACACAAGTTTCAGGTGGGCGACAAAGTTTGGTTACATTTGTAGAGGGAGCGCCTTACCAGAACCCATCAGAAACTCAGACCACTTCGACATGGTCCTTACACCAGTAACAAGGCTACGGGAAACAATGCTTTGAAGCACAACATTCCTCCATTCCTTCGCTTGCACAGAGTGTTCAATGTGGACCATCGTCGACCATGCTCCCCACCATTTCTGGACACATCAGAGATTGCAGAACAGCTCACCAAAGACCCAGCTCAGCAGAAGCTTCCTCATCTCAGGGAGGAACTCAACGCAATGGGGACCATTGCTTCCTAAGGGGGGAGGAATGATCCAGGTGGATGTTGGTGGCCACCCACCTATCCCATTTGGACCACCACAATTGTCTCTTTCAGTTTTTTTGTTTCCTTAATTATAGCACAGTTTACTATTTTTAGCAGTTTTTCAGGTCCTAAACTTTCGGAGCCGTTTTGAGGCCCTAAACGACGATTTTTGGGAAATCCACCGCCAGTGATTTTTTTATCTAAAAATCATCTTTTCCGTCATAGTCCTCGAAGAGATTTTTCCAACGGGCTATCATGCGCATCAAACGGAGATAGTACGACCAATTCACAACCCCGGGAAGTTGATGTACCTACTTACCCAAAAACGGGGCCCACAATTTGGCATTTCATCTTCTAGGGTTAGGTTTTGGAATGTGAAGGGTTTTCCATTGTTTCTCAACAATAAATAGGCCCTTGAGCCTCATTGTAACACATTTTTTGGAGAACAGTTCAGAGGCATGTAGCCGACATATCTCTTCTCAGAGATAAGCTACCATCGCCCTAGCTGGGTTATTTCCATTTCTATTTGTAAGAATATTTCAGTATTTTACATCAATGAAATGAAGTATTATTTCCGCTGCATATTTGTCTTTATGGTTATCTCTATATTTTATTGCGTTCCTGTTTAAATCCGGATCACACACATATCATACTTCCTCCACTCGAGCTACACGATCCCATCGCTCATGCATTGGAGGAATCTTAGATTGCAAGCACACATATTTGTTTCTTTCATTTGCTTGCATGTCATAGTCAAGAGTATGTGTATGCTTAACAGATGCATGTAGTGTCACATAGCACCATGACAAGTCCACAGACTGTATGTCATGCACTTTCACTCACTTATGTTTTGTGGACACATTGAAAAATGGAGTTTGTTTGTCTTCATTTTATATCTTTCTTGTTTGTTGGTTTGCACAATCGTGTTGCTCACGAACCATGCCTTCACCAACATGGGTCAACCAATGCATCGGTGGCTGCGTTGGAAGTATCACTTCACATGATCAGGCCCATGCATCGTTAGCTTAGGAGTAGGAGTAGTGTTTTCTATTGGTTTTTTGATTGCATCCTTGTTTGTCTACTTACCTCGCATGTTTGTTTGTCTGCTTGGTTGTTTTCATACTTGCATTCCTTTCACGATTACTTTTTCTTCTGCTTTGTTTTGTGTTTGTTTGCTTGTTTTTCGCTCATAAGTTAGTTTCGCATGAAACCATGTGTGACTCTTGAAACAAGCTAGGTAAAGTAAAATAGGCCTTGTGAAATTATCGATATTTGGTTATCTATCATCCTGAATCTGTATGAAGGACATGTTATCTTCAGTTCATGATACGCCAATGGAAAATATGTATTTTTTTAAGTGAACCTTGGTGAAAACACAATGCTTGCATGCTAACTAGTGTCACCTACTATAGTCAGTTGTTTTTTGGGTCAACCCTTGTCAAATTAGTCAAGTAGAGTAATGTGAGGGGGAAAACCTTAACAAGCACATTAGAGGTATATATAAAACAACTTCTCTGAAGGAACAACCTCTTTTTCTCTCAATAAGTCGGGATCCCTCTTCTGCCTTTGAAATGAATAAGGTGGAAGAAGAGAAAGGCTTCCTATGCAGAGAGGTGATGCAAGTAACTCCACTGGGGTATTGACCAAGCTTTTTGGCAGCGAAGCGATGCTTTTGTTCATGTGTGGCTCCACCAGGGTACTCTCTAGGCCTACTAGCAGCGGAGCAACACCAAATATGAAACTAAGATTCTGATGACTATACTGCTTGTGCACCAATATACCCCTCAACCCCAATCGAAATAACTATGGTGGCTTAGCTTGGAATGGGTGTCAATCGACCAAGAGCTAAGCAGATGCTACACCTTACAATCAAGCAGGTGTGGAAACCAAGACGAACAAAGAACTAAATAATACTTTTAGAGGTGTTATACTTGCCTTTCACGAACAAGGTCCATTCAGAGAGTTGGAGTTCTACTAGTGTGTCACCAAGTGTTGTATTGGGCACAACCACCCTCCAAAAATTTTCCTTAGCTTCGTTTTGGAGCCTCCCTACCAACCATCCTCAACAGCATGTCTTGCACTATCAAGTACATAAGCTTGAGTGGTTTTCTAGCAGCACGATAGCCTATGCATTATATTTTGTTTCATTCCCCTCACAAGTTGCTTCCATAGACTTGGTCCAGCTGCAGGCTGAGCAGCTCCCTCAAAAAATTGCGCAATTCTAGATGGGAACCAACATTCCCTCCAAAAATTGCGCAATCCTGTTTGGCAGCCTGCTGGGCTCAGCAATTACACAATTCTTCCTATCAACCTTCTTTGGAAAAAATGCGCAATCTGACCCAGTAGGACTGCTCAACCTAGAAATTACGCAATCCTCGGCAGCAATCAACTACTCAGCCCAGAAATTACGCAATCCCTCTGGGTACCCATCCCATCTTCCTCCCAGAAATTGTGCAAAATTTACCCTCAGTCAGGCAGGTTGTTGCATCTGCCATCGGGTTAATTAGTTCCACCCGGGACCAAGAAAATTTGACTTGCATGCATGGGCTGCTTTTTCCTAAAATAGAAAAAAAAAACATGCAAAAAGCATCCCTAAATTTTAGGGATCTTTTTTTAGTAGCTAGAGGTTACATGCAAAGATCATTTTAGAATCTTTCCTCCAAGTGTCACTTTTTCCTAGATTTGTGGCAGGAGCATCATGAGCATCAAACTTATTTATTTGACGCTTCAGATCTCATTTCTTCACATCGATCTTGGAGCTCTAACATCCCACACACATCCAACTCAACTATTTCTAGGTAAGTCCGCTTAACTTGTCTTTTGCAGCATTTTTGTCGCTTTTTGTGTTTTGGCTTTTGTGAGTGTTGTATGCTTGATTTTTTTGAATGCTTGATGTCGTTTGCATACATAGTAGATTGTACTAGCATTGTTTCAGTTTTCATTAGCATCTCACCATTGTCGTATGCATGACATTTTTTTGCACGAACGGTCATCGATTCGGTGACTCGCTTCACACACATGCATGTTGTTCCATTTTCTGAATCTTACATTAATTGTTTACATGCACGATCATACACTCTTGCTTACACTTAGTATCACCATGCATTCACATTCACATTTGCTTTTAATTGCCCGTCGGCGGGTTTGGGAAACCTTGGCCTAGAATCTACCTCACCAAGGTAGCATTTCGTAATCCTTAGAGGGAAGGCTCTTCCTTCCTCTCAATAAATGTGCATTTGTTCCTAGTGATTGTCCTCCAGTCTTACATTGCACAATTCTGAGAGGCAGTGACTGCTAGCCCAGAAATTTCCGTAATGCAGTCACTGGACCTGCAACCCTTGCCAGCTGAAATTGTGCATTGTGCAATCCCAATAGCCAGCAGGCCAGTCTGGATTGCACATTATGAAATTCCAGTAGCCATCCAGCCTCTCAGTAGTCCGAACTACCTTTTGTGTAGTTCCAGCAGCTAGTCTCCTGGCCTCCCAGAAAAAATTGTGCAATCCTTGCCAGTCAATCCCTAGGTATGTAGCATGTCATTCCTCAAGTTTTCTTTGGTTTTAGCTGACAGATTTCTTGCCATGCATGTCACTATGTCTCCAGATCTATCACGTGTTTGTCTATCTCTCAGCAGTTCAATATCAATGGCCTCCAAGAGAGAAGGATCAAAGGACACTTACGGAAGTGAATCTAGAGCAGCAGTTGAGCAAGTGTCTACAAGTTTGCTGATCTATGAAGACACCAAGTTGATTGTAGACAAGGAAATCAAGTTGAAATGGAAAGAGGTCAATGATTCATTTGCAGGCACATTTTTGGAAGACATTGAAGACCACCAAGTCTATGTGAACATTCACAAGTACGGCTTGTACCAGATTTCATGCAAGTATCCCTGTTCCCGTGCGCGGACATGATACATTGCATCGTTTCGTGCACTGATCCAGAGACAATGAAATTGAGCAGTGTCAGCGGGACAAATATGGCTACCTTCAAGGCACGTGATTATGAATAGATGTACCATATTTTGAAGCCCGTGATCACCATGGAGACACCCTTTAGCATACCCAGCAGCAATGCCAACTCCAGGGATATCTTGAAGAGCCAAGTGAAGGAGCTGCCCAAATTTAGGATGACACCCAACCAGGTCTACAAGATGAAGATATTGTGGAAGGAATATCAATACATGGTCATCTTTGCATGTCGCTTATATGGCAAAGAGAGCACAGAAACCTTCCGACAAAGTTGGGTGATAATGTTGGACCAACTGGCCATTGAAGGCAAAGCATGCAACTGGTCCAACATGTTGGTTCATAGGCTGAAGGAACAGGTAATAAGAGCTCGACAGCCACCCAAAGGTTAGCAAGCATAAATCTACATGTCTGCTTACATATTGGATGCAATCTGTGCTCGTCAGGAGTTCTCGGCTTGAAGTGTGCATGAACATCGACGGAGATCTCTGTGAACACTTATTGTAAAATGTTGTCTAAATGCAGCTTCAAAGGATTTATCACATAGTTGTCTGATCATTTTGTCACCCCAGTGTACAAGATGATATTTGAACAGGATCCACCCTGCATGTTGAAGATAGCAATAGAGGCACTTATCAATATAGCAGATTGGTATGCCTCACCGTCCAGAACCTTCATATAGATGTACAATGCGGATAAGCCTCCACATGTTCTACCAAAGTTTCCCTTCGACAAGATCGTTGTGTAGGAAGTATCATACCACATCTCAACAAGACTGTCAGCCACGCTGCACCAGAAGAAGAAGGCACCTTGGCCGACTCTTCTATTGTGGATCGGGTTATACGAGATATGGAATTTCAAGCATGTGGATTTCGAAGTAGAGGAGATTAAGAAATATCCATTCGATGCCCAAATCTACAATCCTTATGACCCGCATTGTTTTGTAAAGTATCACTGTAAAACAGTACAGTTTCAGTCGATCCACGGGGCATGTCATTGTGTAGAGGAAGACCCATGGAGATATTGTTACAACTTCTCCATGCCCAATGAACTGGTCGGCATTTCTGTGGAATGGTTAGCGAAGCAGCGTGAAGTAGAATCTAGGAGAGCACCAAAACCAACACTAGCAGAGGTAAACATACCAACGCACGAAAAAGGAAAGTGGAAGATTGTCAACAGCATGGAGGAGGAAAAAAGTTGCAAGTTCCGAGTAGACCCACTTGTGCAGAAAGAAGCTTTGGTAATAGAGGTGAAGTGGCAATAGCGTGACAAGAGGAACATGCAAAGGAAGAGAGAAAAATGGAGAATGGAGGAAACAGAGAAGGAGTTGCATGAGTTGAAGGAGCAACTCCAGAAGGAACAGGAGCTGCGTAGAAAGGAGAAGGAAGTGCAGCAAGAATAGGTACAGCAGGGGATGCAACATGTATAGACAGATGAAACTACGCCCGTATAGGTAGTTGACTCATCTGAAAAGATGGCACCAAGTAGACAGGGTGAGCCATTGTAGGAGCAGGAATTTTCTCAAGAGATTGAACAAGCACTTGAGCAGATGGATACGGACATGGAGCAACATGAGTTAGAGAAAGACATCGACCTCATGCCTCATCACTAAGAGGTTGACCCACCAACTACAATGGATCCATAAGTGGAGCAAGTCCCAAGCGACCAAGGAGACACTAAAATCCTTGGAGACAATCCGAAGGGGGAGATGCACAACATCTCATTCGATGAGTCCCAACATAGAGTTGTGTAATATCGTAGATTGTAGACTCCAGAAGATCACACATCACCTGCGTAGTTTGAGGAGCGAGTGATCATGTCTGACCTGTGGAAGCATCCAACAGTCATTGGACAATGCTACCAAAGCATATGTTGAATCCACTAGCTCGAGTTTTCGCTTCCTGATAGTTGAGAACGAACAAATGGCTAAGGAGTTACAGATGACCAAGTAGGGAGGAGAACTAGTTACATCATTTGCCCAAGTAGAGTTGAAGAAGACAATATTGGATGAATTATTGTCCCTTGACACATTCATGCGAGCGTTGTATTCCAAGTTTGGTACCATGCATAAGGTAGTTGACCATCTCAACAGTTGGCAATAGTGATGTGCTAGGAGAGCACATACATTGTTGAATGTGCATGTTGTTTTTTATTACATGCAAACATGGATAATGAGATACAAGGGAGCCCCATTAAACTTGCCCAAGATGATGAAGCCCAGAGCAATCAGGCTGAAGGCATGCATCCAGAGTCAGATCTGGAACTATGAAGACCTCCTGCAGCTCATCACTAGTCTACAGGCTTGCCAAGCATGGGTATTCAGGAGTATGGATGTTGTTGTGTGTGCACATGCAATCCCATCTATTGGGACACTCACCTAGGAAAAGACAAAGGCACAAGTCCGACTGGAGCTTGACTCGTACTTTGACGAGTTGATGCGCATATCCACTAGCCTAGACTTGGTGATCAGTGCAAACACCATGCATCAATATGTTGTCGGTCTGGCCGCACTCAAGACAATGATGTCCATGTTATTAGGTGAGTTGGACAAAGGATCCCGATCAGTGTACCCATATGCTATGGAGGCAACAGTTTGTTTCTAGAAAGATGTCACGTTAAAGTACACTGACACCATCGCGAACTACCGAGATTGGCATTAGTTCACTATTGTAGATCACCATGAGGATGTCGAAGAGTTGGTCTTCGCACAGTTGTCCAAGTCATAGTGATGTCTTGCATGGCTTGCTCAAGCTGATTTTGTTTCACATGGGTACATGTGCAGATTGTATGTAATGTCTTGTCAAGTGTAAGTTCTTGTGTCGATAGTTGGATGTAATAGTCTTAAAGTAGATGAAGAGTCATGAGGGTAGATGAACTATCACAAAGGGAAATGTCAAGGGTCACCCCACCCTTTGTTATATATAGTCCCCAATAACTCCTGTAGATGCTTTTGGTCAGCCAAGCTTCTGATAGGAGTATCTCATAGAAATCTTGGATAGTATTGTAATGAGCCTTGGCTTCTCCACTGTGCAGAGCTAGTATATCTCTTTGGAGGAGTAGGCGGAAATGACTGTAGCGTTCCCCTGTCGGAACTAGCGGTTGGTCATGGTTTTACTGTATGACTGGAACTTACACTTCCTAATATAACAGATCCAACACGTTTCATGAATATGTCGTATTGTATTTTAGCTATCTTGTTTACTCTAAATGATATATGTATATGTTTTCTTACACATGCATGTGTAGCTATTTTTTGTATATGTATGTATGAATCTTACTGAAATGTGTTGTTGGTTTAACCATCACTTTGGATTTCTTAACTATGTTTTTTCAAAGGTTTCCAAGGGTCACACTCACCTCACCCTCTGTGTGTTAGAACCGCACATGCACCTTCCTTGACATACTACAACTGTCACACCCTTGCTACCAACAAGGACATCTTACTTGCCTTTGTGCGAAACCGCAATCAAGGAGATACTTTACAACCACTGTTAGGACTCCTACGCCAAATTGTCTGAGGTCTAATTCGGACTTCTTACCGGGGAGATCCCCTGATATGTTGGCAGGTCTAGCATCATCAATAGAATGACAATGAAAATGTAGCTAAACTTATTACCTTTGGGGGCATACATCATATTGTTGGGTATGGATTGGTTGTATAAGCACCATACCAAGGTTGATTTTTATCAGAAGGTAATTGAGTGCCTAGATGGAGAATAAAGGAAAAGAATATTGTAGGGACAGAGAAATCCCACCTTGGCAAGGAAAATTGCAGCCATGTAGGCCAAGCACAGCTACTCGAAGGGTTGTCACTTATTTGTTGTGAAAATTACTAGTGATGACAAAGCCAATAGCCACGTTGAACGGAACAAAGTGAAATACTACAGATATATAACATGTAGTGATAGTTCATAGATGTGTTTCCATAGGATATTCCTGGATTACCTCCTCACAAAGAGGTAGACTTTTCGATTGAGTCAATGCCTAAAGTAGCACCGGCATCTAAGGCACCATATTGTATTAGTACACCGGAACTGGTTGAGTTGAAACTACAACTAAAACAAATTATTGATAAAGGCTACATTTGGCCAAGTGTGTCACTGTGGGGAGCTCTAGTATTGTTTGTAAAGAAAAAATATGGGACACTCAGAATTTGAATTGACTACAGGTAGTTAAATAAAGTGACCATAAAGAACTAATATCTATTTCCATAGATTAATGAATTATTTGACCAACTGAGAGGAGTATAAGTGTTCTCCAAGATTGATTTTAGGTCTAGGTATCATTAGGTGTGCATCAAATAGGAATACATCTGTAAAACTACTTTCCAAACAAGCTACGAACATTATGAGTTTTTAGTGGTACCCTTTGAGCTTACTAATGCCCCTACCACATTCATGTATTCAATGAAAAATGTGTTACGTCCTTACTTGGACAAGTTTGTGATTGTCTTCATGGATGACATATTGGTATATTCGAAAATTAAAGAAAAACATGAAAAGCACCTGGCTGCAATACTACATTTATTGAGGGAACACAATATCTATGTAACGCTCAACAAATGTGACTTATTTCAATGATAGATACTTTGTTTGGGGCACATAGTCTCCAAGCAGGAAATATTTGTTAACCTGTAAAAGATCAAGGCCATAATGGAGTGGCCAACAAAAAAAAATGTGGATGACGTTAGATCATTCTTGGGACTGGAAATTTACTACAAGAGATTCATTTGAAACATCTCCAAGATAGGCCATCCTATCACATACTTGCAAAGAAAAGGAATGAAATTTGAATGGATATTGAGTGCAAATAAAGATTCGAGCTATTGAAACATTTTCTCACAAATGCACTAGTGTTGAGGATTGCATATCCTGATAAGGATCTTGTGGTATGCATGGATGCTTGCGAGGAAGGGCTCGATGGAGTATTGGTGCAGGAAGGAAAATTAGTTTGCTAAGATTCAAGGTAATTAAATGAGCGCGAGGTAAGTTACATGGCTCATGATCTAGAGTTTGTTTCCATCATTCGTGCATTGAAGATGTGGAGGTAGATCATAGCGAACTCAAATATTTTTTCGGTCAAACCAAGTTAAACGCAAGATAGGCCATATGGATAGCTATAATTAGTGAGTTCGGATTTGAAATCAAGTACATCAAAGGCAAAGAGAACAAGGTGTCCAATGCACTTAGAAAAAGGATTTAACTGAATCATCTGAAGCCATAAGCTCTTATGAAGTGGACCTGGTAGAAGGGGCCCAAAATTCAAGACAACATGATGAAAAATACTGGAAAATGAAGGAAAAGTATCAACAAGATGGTGAGGATGAAGAGTATCATCTCACAGGTGATGGTCTAATTAGTTTCAAAAATAGAATCTATGTACCAAATACTGATGACTTGAAGAGGCTCATCATGAGATAATTCCATGACATGCCATATTATGGCCATCCGGGTACCAAAAGACTCTCACAGCCATTAAAAATATTTATTATTGGCCAAATTTGAAGAAAGAAGTGGCTCATTTTGTTGCTCAATGCATAGAATTCCAGTAAGTGAAAGCTGAGTGCAAACATCCAACATGTTTATTACAGCCAATTCCCATTCTGAAATGGAAGTGGGAGTGATCTCTGTGGATTTAATTGCAAGCTTACCGAGCACCTTCAAAAAACACGATGCGATTATCGTGGTGATTAACAAGTTGAGCAAGGTGGCTCATTTTCTGGTGGTAAAAACCACCAACTCAGCTAGTGAGGTGGCTCAAATTTTCATAAGGGATATTGTGAGCTTGCATGGAGTTCCCAATAAGATCATCTCAAATAGGGATGCTAAGTTCACTTCAAGGTTTTGAAAGGAACAGTTTGCAGGCTTGGGGACATAGTTGGCCTTTAGTACTTCTTAGCATCCACGGATGGATGGACAAACAAAAAGGGTGAACTGAATCCTTGAAGGCATGTTGAGGATGTATGTAATGCACCAAAAAAAGAAGTGGGAAAAGGATCTTCCACTTGTAGAATTTTCATATAATAATGGCTACTAGGAATCCATAAAATTGGTCCCTTTTAAGGAACTTTATGGAAGGAACTACAATACTCCTATCAGATAGAATGATCCATTGAATAGGGTCCTTATTGTGCCTGATATGGTGAAAGAGATGGAGCAAGAAGTGCATATTATAAGACATAATTTGAATTTGGCATGAGATAGGTACAAAACCTATGCAGACCAGCACAAGGCACATAAATAATTCCAAGTTGGGGAGCATGTTTACTTGATAATTAATCCCAGGAAAAGTTTGTTGAGGATTGGTTTAAGTGCCAAGTTGGCACCACGATATTGTGGGCTATTTGAAATCCTTGAAAGTATTGGACCAATGGCTTATAGGCTAGTCTTACCTCCATAAGTTAAATTCCATGATGTTTTACATGTTTCTTTACTTAAAATATATGTGAAGGATTCTACTCATGTGATTGATTAGTCTATGCTACAAGTGGAACCATAGGGAGAGTTCCAACCAAAGCCACTATGGATCCTAGACCAAAGGAGCCTCATGCTTTGGGATTGAGTAATAGAGCAAGTCAAAGTGAAGTGGAGGCACTTTGGGCTAAAGGAAACCACTTGGGAAATTACTGACTTGGTGAGGGAAGAATATCCTTTTTTGTGTGTTGGTTGAAACAAATGTATATATGTTTGTAAATATTGTATAGAGTTGTGCATATAAATGTCCATTAAAAAGTATTTGTATTTTATTTTGTTTCCTATGTTATACATATATGGACAGTGAACATTGACGACGGTGTTTCCTCAAGGGGAAGGGGTTTGTGATAGTCCCAGATGTATTTTACTTATAAACTCCATGAAAAACATCTTATGTATTTTGATTTTCAAATTAAAAATGAGGTTGAGTGAGGAACACAGATTCCAGAGACTAGGTGTTTACTTGCTTCAGATGTTTAATTTACTTACTGTAAGAGAAATTGGAATATTTTCAGACATCCATTGAAGGATGGTTGTGGTGTTTTTAATATCATTAATTTTATTAATTTATCGGCCGCAAAAAGAGTACATAGAGAGGGGGATTATGCATAGAATTAGGCAGTAGTATATTGGGGGAGAATTCATAGAGAAGAACCACCATAGACGACAACATACAGGGGAGAACGCACATCTAAGAGACAAAAAGATTCAATTCTTTTGTTTGGATAGCCTAGGGAAGAGGGAAGGAGGAAAATGAAGAGAAATTGAGAACACTTAGGATAATTGTAATTACCGAAGAAAAATACCAGCAAGACATGACAGAGCGTGGGCTAGGCAATGGAAAAATGCATGTACACTAGAAAATAGAGGAAGAACTTATTTATAGTGTAGTGTAACATTGGAAGCACTACTGGTCTGTTCCAGGGCTCTCAAAGGAGCTATTTTTTTTTTCTGGTTGAGCAATAGGGGCACAGGAGGAGCTTCTCCAAGTGAGGGTAAATATCAGGATACCCTAGGAGTTGGAGGGTGGATACGAGTTTTCTCTAGAGTCCCTTTACAACCTGGAGTAGAAGTTTAGCCCTTGGAGTCCTAGCAGGAAGCTTTGGAGTCTCCTTTGCTTGTTTAATTTCATTTGGAAATGTATTCTCGAGTCCCCTTAGTGGGTGGAATCAATGTGTGAAATGTTCAAGTTAGAGGTAGTAATCCTCTCAATTCTCTAAAGACTTTTTTTATTGCTATTTGGTTAGTGGGTAAAGGTAGGAGGACCTCTAGATTCCCTATTTCATCCATCAATTGGTATACAATTTCTTGAGCAAGCCATCTTAGTCTCTAAAATATGGCTTAGGTATGATAGTTGCAAGTGAGAAATGTCTACAACTATCTATGGTTGGTGGAGAGTCATAGTCGTAGATTCATTTGCCCAAGGATTTACAAGATAAGTGTTTCTAATGTATATATCCTAATAATTATTGAGTGATACATTTATAGTTTGAAATGGTGTTGTTGTGAAAAATACATGATTGTGTTACTATTATTACACAATTTAATAACATACAGTGCAATGCTTCAAGGCATTGGAATAGCCAACAAGAATCTTGATTTTATTGTAGCAATATTTAGCATGAGAATTTATTCTTATTACAATATGATGATTACAATGAAGATAGGCTACATTGACATGGGTTATGTGCAATGTGATAATGTTGAGGATTTCCTTCTCTATCATTATTATTGCCCTGTGATTTTATACGAGGGGCTTCTTCATGCCTTCATTTGGATATGTACCCTGGTGATGGGTCTACACATCCATTACCCAAGACTTGGTCCAAAAGCTCTATGTGCTCTATTTTGTATGGCATGACTTCATGAGTTGGGATGACTTGATTTTATACCCCTACACTTCTTACAAGATGTATTTATGTTATATATGCATTGAATTTGAATCCACAAGGTGAGGAGCCATATTCTGTTTATTGTCATGGTGTTGTGATAATGTGGTAAATCTTGGCTTGGAAGGTTGGATACATCCATGATATTCATCTTGACTGGTACATTTCTAGTGGTTATTTATATATGATTCAACTCTATTATTGAGTTTCCTAGAAACCTTAGATAATTTGTTGTTTTCTTTTTTGTTATTCAGGATATCATTTGTATATGTTTAGATAACCACTGTGTGGTTGTGATATGCACTGGGTTATAAATATGGTGTGTGGTGTGAGCATTCGAAGCCTTCAAGTTTCATCAATCCTTTAACAAATGGCGGTTGATAGCTATGTGTGCAGTCATGCCTAGAATTCCCTATCCCTAAAAAGGGAATGCTTATAGGACTGTGATCTTATCCATTATGTGCCTATCAATAAGGTTGTTATTTGTAATCAAACTTAAGGGAAGTTTTGACGGGCTGGAATGTACTACCAATAGCTAGGGGGTCTCCCTGTTGTGAAGTCCCAATTAGACATCATGTTTTTTGGAATAAGAGCCCTATCTAGTATGTAGGCCCGACCGTCATCATGTTGGTTTCACTCCTTGCTAAGAAAATGAAGATATTTTAGAGCGAGGAAAAGGATGAAATCCTAGACAATGGGAACGAGGTCAACCCAAGATTAACAAACTATCGATCAAGATACAAGAAAGTAATAGCAACAACAAGAAGAAGAAGGATTCCATGAGATGGATCAATGAGCTAAAATTGTCTCAAACATACATGAACAAGAACATGCCAGAGGTTAATTGCAAATTAGTTCACAATAGGTAACTAACATGGCATGGAATAAGAAGCATAGATTTGAAATCAAAAACACATGCAATAGCTGCAAACTAGTCCATAACATATTTCTTGTCTGAAAGCACACATACAAATACAGTGAAACTACCGGAAAACCGATACAACCACTATGAGTAAGCATGGGAATCAACATTGGAAATGAAGAATTTCTTATTAATGTTGTTGCAAATATAAGTACATGTCCTGCAATATATCAAAGCCCAATAGTGTAACATGGGCTACTCGTACCATTATCCATTGCAAAATCATAGCCTCACCACAACACAACCTACTAGCTACCAAGAGTTGAATGTCTCTAGTTCTTCAAGTGCATATCAACTATCTACTACTAGTCCAAGCTCAAGTGCTAAAGTCCTTTACAAATGAGGCATGAGGGTATATTTATAGAGGTGAGGAGGGTGACCTTTCACCTTCTTCATGACCTTTCATCTACGCTCATGAATCTTGACCTTTATCGCTATTCTCTCATGTCTAATGACTAATACATGCCCAATTGACCTTTGCATAGATATACAAATTATGATGAGAAATATGTACATATTGATAGAAGATAAATTACAAGGAGAATAAAGAAGGTTGTTGTAAACCCTAATTCTTGTTTCTAATGTTGTTGCAATGATATGGTGACTTGTATAGGTTAATGAACAAAGTGGAAATATTTATCTCGTTATCTATTTCCTTTAAGGAAACATCAACTTCTTTGTCTTTTTGTTCTTCTAGGTTAGTCCACCAAGCCTAGGGAAGATGCTTTTGTTCGCAGTCATAGATTTCGTATAACACCAAGGACAATGCTAGACATAAAAGGAAATGGCCCAAGAAATCCACAAATAAAAGTAATGTAAGAACCTATTTGCTATAAATCATTTCCAGCAAAGAATTATCCAAGTTTCTAAGGGGCATACACATCATGCAGTAAAAATTTGAATTTCAAGAAAAAGTGAAATGTTAGACATGTGGTGAAAATCACAGGAAAAAGGACTTCCCATATCAGAAAGACATTGAGTCAAAGATTTACAATACCCAAGAAGCTCGCACTGTGGTTAATGTAGCTCAAAATTTTCCAAGAATTTACGCAGCAATGGACAATTGCCAGGAAGACCACCAAGGATCCATCATCGAGATGGAAGGTAAGTTGTGTGATAAATTCATTTCCATTTTAATTGACCTCAGTTCTAAATACAACTATGTCATCCTAGATCTTGTGGAAAAATGAAATTTGGCCCAGCAATTACATTCAAAACTATCATTGGTTCAATTGGAAATAGGAACAAAGAGAAGAGTGAGCCATTGGGTAAAATCGTGTGTGATTTAGCTTCAAGGAATGTGTTGTAGCAGCTACAACAACCCTCCAAAATTTTTCCTTAGCTTCGTTTTGGAGCCTCCCTACCAACCATCCTCAGCTACATGTCTTGAATTGTCAAGTACACAAGCTTTAGTGGTTTTCTAGCTGCATGATAGCTTCTTGCATTCCCCTCGCTTCCCCAGACTTGGTCCAGCTACAAGCTGAGCAAATCCCTCAAGAAATTGTGCAATTCTGGAGGGGAAACAACCTTCCCTCCAAAAATTAAGCAATCCTATATGGAAGCCTATTGGGCTCAAGAATTGCGCAATTATGCCTCTCAACCTTCCTTAAAAAAAGCACAATCTGACACAGCAGGATTTCTCAGCCCAGAAATTGCACAATCCTGGGCAGCAGTCAGCTGCTCAACCCAAAAATTGTGTAATCCCTCTGGGCAGCCAACCCATCCTCCCCCCAAAAACTACACAAAAGTTACCCTCAGTTAGGCAGGTTGTTACATGCGCCATCGAGTGAACCGGTTCCACCAGGGACCAAGAAAACTTGACTTGTATGCATGGGTTGCTTTTTCCTAAAATAGAAAAAAGAAACATACAAAAAGCATCCACAGATTTTAGGGTGCTTTTTTTAGCAACTGAAGGTTACATGCAAATATAATTTTAGAACCTTTCCTCCATGTGTCGCTTTTTCCTAGATTTGTGGCATGCACGTCATGAGCATCAAACTTATTTATTTGATGCTTTAGAGATCAGTTATTCACATCGATCTTAGAGCTTTGACATTCCATAGCACATCCAAGAGTCTTTAACACATCCAACTCAGCTATTTCTAGGTAAGTCCACTTAACTTGTCATTTGCAACATTTTTGTAGTTTTTTTTTGTGGCTTGTGAGTGTTATGTACTTGATTTCTATGAATGCTTGTTGTCATTTGCATGCATAGTATCTTGTAGTAGCATCGTTTCATTTTCCGTTAGCAACTCACTGTTGTCGCATGCATGACACTATTTTGCACGAATGGTCGCTGATTCGGCGACTCGCTTCACACACATGCATGTTGTTCCATTTTTTGAATCTTGCATTCACTGTTCTCATGCACGATCATTCACTCCTGCTTACACCAAGTATCATTATGCATTCACATTCACATTTTCTTTCAATTGCCCATTGGTGGGTCTGGGAAACCTTGGCCTGGACTCTGCCTCACCAAGACAGCATTGCACAATCCTAAGAGGGAAGGCTCTGCCTTCCTCTCAGAAAATGCACATTTCTACCCAGTGACTGTCCTCCAGTCTTGCACTATGAAATTCTTAGAGGCAGTGACTGTTGGCCCAGAAATTTGTGCAATGAATTCAATGGGCTTGCAAACCCTTGCAAGCTGAAATTGTGCATTGCGCGATCCTAGCAGCCAACAGGCCAGTCTAGATTTTGCATTACACAATCCAGTAGCCAGCCAAACTTCCAATAGTCTGGACTTCCTTGTGCATAGTTCCGATAGCCATTGTCCCAACCTCCCAGAAAAAATTGTGCAATCCTTGCCATTCAATCCCCAGGTATGTAGCATGTCATTCCTCAAGTTTGCTTTGGTTTTAGCTAACATATTTTTTACCATTCATGTCACTATGTGTCCAAATCTAGCAGCTGTTTGTCCATCTCTCAGCAGTTCAGGATCAATGGCCTCTAAGAGAGCAGGATCAAAGGACACTTACAGAAGTGCAATTGGAGCAGTAGTCGATCGAGTTTCTACAAGTCTACCGATCTATGAAGACACCAAGTTGATTGTAGACAAGGACATCAAGATGAAATGGAAAGAGGTCAATGATGCATTTGTAGGCACATTTAGGGAAGACCTCGAATACCTCCAAGTCTATGTGAACATTCACAAGTCCAGCTTGTACCAAATTGCATGCAGGTATCCCATGTTCCCATGCGTGGACATGATACATTGGATCATTTCGCACATTGATCCCGAGATGGTGACATTGAGCAGTGTCAGCGAGATGGAGATGGTTACCTTCAGGGCACAGGATTATGAACAGATTTACCATATGTCAAAGCACGTGATCACCATGGAGACACCCTTCAGCATACCCAAAAACAATGCCAACTCCAAGGATATCTTGAAGAACTAGGTGAAGGAGCTGGCCAAATTCAGGATGACACCCAACCAGGTCTACAAGACGAAGACACTATGGAAGGTGTATCAATACTTGGCCATCTTTGCATGTCACCTGTATGGCCAAGAGAGCACAAAAACCCTCCCATAGAGTTGGGTGATCACGTTGGACCAACTGGCCAATTAAGGCAAAGCATGTAACTGGTCTGACATGTTAGCTCACAAGCTTAAGGAACAAGTAACAAGAGCTCGACAGCCACCCAAATGTCAAAGAGCAGAAATCTACATGTCAGCTTACATCTTGGATGCAATCTGTGCCTATCATGAGTTCTCAGGCTTGAAGTGCGCATGGACATCGGAGGAGACCTCTATGAACACTTATTGTAAAATGTTGTCCAAATGCAGCTTTAGAGGAGTTATCACACAGTTGTCCGATAATTTTGTCGCCCTCGTGTACAATATGATATTTGAATAGGATCCACCCTGCATGTCGAAGGCAGTAATGGAGGCACTGGTCGATATAGGAGATTGTTATGCCTCACCATCCGACACCTTCATATGGATGTACAGCATGGAGAAGCCTCTGCATGTTCTACCGAAGTTTTCCTAGGACAAGCTCATCATGCAAGAAGTATCATACCACGTCTTGGCAAGACTATCAGCCAAGTTGCACCAGAAGAAGAAGGCACCTTGGCCCACTCTTCTTGTGGATCGGGTTATATGAGATAGGGAATTTCAAGCATACGGATGTCGAAGCAGAGGAGATCAAGAAATATCCATTCAACACCTGAAGCTACAATCTATATGACCCACAATGTTTCGTAAAATATCACTGTACAAGAGTACAATTTCAGTTGATCCACGGTGTATGTCATTGGGTGGAGGAAGACCCATGGAGATATTGTTACAAATTCTCCAGGCCCAATGAACTGATCGGCATCATTTTCAAATGGTTAGCGAAGTAGCATCCAGCAGAGCACCACCACCAGTAGAAGCGGAGGTAAACATACCAGCACACGACAAAGGAAAGACGAAAATTGTCAATAGCATGGAGGAGGAACAAAGTTGCAATTTCCAAGCATACCAACTTGTGCAGAAAGTAGATTTGGTAATGGAGGCGAAGAGGCAACAACGCGACAAGATGAATGCACGAAGGTAGAGAGAAAAATAGAGAAGGAGTTGCACGAGTTGAAGGAGCAACTCTGGAAGGAATAAGAGTTGTGCAAACAGGAGAAGGAAGTACAGCAAGAACAGGTATAGTAGGGGGCGCAACATGTACAGAGAGATGAAACTGTGCCCGTACAGGTAGTCGACTCATCCGAACAGTTGGCACCAAGAAGATAGATTGAGCCATCGCAGGAGAAGAACTTTGCTCAAGAGATTGAACAAGCACTTGAGAATATGGATATGAACATGGAGCAATAGGAGTTAGAGCAAGACATCGACCTCATGCCTCACCACCAAGAGGTCAACCCACTAGCTTCACCGGATCCAAAAGCGGAGAAAGTCCAAGTGACCAAGGAGACATTGAAATCCTTAGAGACAATCTGGAGGGAGAGATTCACAACATCTAATTTGATGAGTCCCAACATAGAGTTGTGTAATCTCACAGAGTATCGACTCCAAAATATCACACATCTCCTTTGCAATTTTAGGAATGAGTGATCCTGACTGATGTGCACAAGCAACTAACAGCGTTAGTCGATGCTACAAGAACATATGCCAAAGCTACTAGCTCGAGCATGTGCTTCTTGATAGTTGAGAATGAGCAAATGGCTAAGGAGTTATAGACATCCAAGCAGGGAGGAGAACTAGTTACAGCATCTGCACGAGCAGAATTGAAGAAGACAATATTGGATGAAGTATTGTCCCTTGACACATTCATGCAGGCGTTGTATTCCAAGTTTGGTACTGTGCATAAGGCAGTTGTCCATCTCAACAGTTGGTAGCAGAGATGTGCTAGGAGAGCACATATCTTGTCAAATGTGCATGTTTTTGTTGCTTACATTCAAACATGGAGAATATGATACAAGGGAGCCCTATTACACTTGCCCAAGATGATGAAGCCCAAAGCGGTTGAGTTGAAGGCATGCATCTGGAGTCAGATCCAAAACTATGAAGACCTCTCGAAGCTCATCACTAGTCTACAAGCTTCCCATGCACGAGTATTCAGGAGTATGGATGTTGTTGTCTGCGCAAATGTGATCCCATCTATCGGGACACTCACCTAGGCAAAGACAAAGGGATAGGTCGGAATGGATCTTGACTCTTACTTTGACGAGTTGATGCACATAGCCACCAGCCCAGACTTAGTGATCAATGTAGACACCATGCATCAGTATGTTGTTGGTTCATCCGCACTCAAGACAATGATGCGCATGTTATCAAACGAGTTTGACAGAGGATCTCAAGCAGTGTACCTATATTCTATGGAGGCAAGAGTTCATTTCCAGAAAGATGTCACCTTAGAGTACATGGACACCATCGGAACTATCGAGCTTGGCATCAATTCACTACTGTCGATCACCATGAGGATGTCGAAGAGTTGGTCTTCCCACAGTTGTATGAGTCATAGTGATGTCTTACATGGCTTGCTCAAGCCGATTTTGTCTCACATGGGTACATGTGCATATTGTATGTAATGTCTTGTCAAGTGTAAGTTCAAGTGTCGATAGTTGGATGTAACATTCATAAAGTAAATGAAAAGTCATGAGGGTAGATGAACTGTCACAAAGGGGAATGTTAAGGGTCACCCTACTCTCTGTTATATATTCCCTCATAAATCATTGTAGAGGCTTTTTGTCAGCCAAGTATCCGATAGGAGTATCTTAGAGAAAGCTTGGATAGTATTTTAACGAGCCTTGGCTTCTCCACTGTGCAGAGCTAGTATATCTCTTTGGAGGAGCAGGCAGCAGTGACTGTAACGTTCCGCTGTCGGAACTAGTGGTTGGTCATGGTTGTATTGTATGACTAGAACTTACGCTTTTTAATATAACAGAGACAACACATTCCATGCATATGTCGTATTATATTTCAGCTATCTTGTTTACTCTAAATGATATATGTATCTGTTTTCTTATGCATGCATGTGTAGCCATTTTTTGTATATGTATGTATGAATCTTACTAAAATTTGATGTTGGTTTAACCATCACTTTGGATTGCTATCTTACTTTCCTTCCATGTTGTGATACATATTTTCTCATGTGTTCCCTTCTTAACTATGTGCTTTCATAGGTTTCCAAGGGGCGCACTCACCTCACTCTCCGTGCGTTAGAACCACTCATGCACCTTCCTTGAATTACTACAACTATCACACACTTGCTACCAACAAGGACATCTTGCTTTCCTCTGTGCGAAACCGTGGTCAAGTCGATACTGTATGACCCACTGCTATGACTCCTACACCAAACAATATGAGGTCTAATTGGGACTTCTTACTGGAGAGATCCCCTGACATGTTGGTGGGTCCAGCACCGTCGACATTTTTGGTGCTAGAAGGGGGGCTAGATGACAAGTTTTGTCCTTTCATCATGTTTTGAAGCTTTGCACATCTATCATGGATTCTGTCACACTCACCCCTCCACGATGTTTTTCGCATGCCAAACTTCTCAACATCATGAGGGATTTTTTTGATCTCTTGTCCGAATTCACGTATGATGGTGAAGGTGAAGTGGCCTGGCCTATGTTCTTACATGACTTCCTTGACATGCTTAACAAGGAAGATGGATGTTCTCAAGAACAGGCCAGTCTGTTTCTTGCATACACACTTCGTGAATCCCCATTACGCTGGTGTTGCAACCTACCGTCTGATAGCGTGCACTCACTCGATCATTTTGTGATCTCATTGAAGATACTTTCCATCATTTTGATCCATAACATCTTTACCAAAAACTGTTACAACAAAGAAAGGCCACGCATGAATCTCCTGATGATTTTTGGCAGCAGTTCCGTGTTTTGCAATTTCAAGCTCCAAAAATCCAAATGAAATTCCATTATCTCATGCATAGATTTGAGTATTGTCTTATCAAATTTGTCAATCCCAAGAATAATTTTGAGCCAAAGCCTCATTGCACATACTTTAGTGATGGAGATGTGTAATCACAAATAGATACGTTTGTTGTCATGAGTGATTATCCACCGTCCCCTCATCAAACAGCTCCATCACTGCAGAGTGATGCGAGAGAACATGTACACACATTTTTTCAACTGTCACATCCTCCCAACATCACTTCGCTTAATCTTCATGCATATTTGGTTGTGAGTCCATTGATTTGTCACATGAATTTTGTACCACAACCTCCATCTTCTTACTCGGATGATCCTCCGGATGATACTGTCTTGTGTTCTTCCATTCTAAACTCTACACTTGTTGTGAATGAGGATCAAGCCATTGATGGAGTGCATAGGGATCCCTCTTCTACCTTTGAAATGAATAAGTGAAAAATTTTGAAAAAGAAAATGAATAAGGTGGAAGAAGAGAAAGGCTTCCTATGCAGAGAGGTGATGCAAGTAACTCCACCGGGGAATTGACCAGGCTTGTTGGCATTGGAGCGATGCTTTTGTTCATGCGTGACTCCACCGGGGTACTATCTAGGCCTGCTAGCAGCGGAGCAACACCAGAGATGAAAATAAGATTCTGATGACTATACTACTTGTGCACCAATATACCACTCAACCCTAATCGAAACAACTGTGGTGGCTTAGCTTGGAATGGGTGTCAATCGACCAAGAGCTTAGCAGATGCTACATCTTACAATCAAGCAGGTGTGGAAACCAAGATGAATAGAGAACTAAACAATACTTCCAGAGGTGTTAGACTTGCATCATGAGCATCAAACTTATTTATTCGACGCTTCAGAGCTCACTTCTTCACATCGATCTTGGAGCTCTAACATCCCACACACATCCAACTCAACTATTTCTAGGTAAGTCCGCTTAACTTGTCTTTTGCATCATTTCTGTCAGTTTTTGTGTTTTAGCTTTTGTGAGTGTTGTATGCTTGATTTTTTTGAATGCTCGATGTCATTTGCATGTATAGTAGATTTTACTAGCACTGTTTCAGTTTTTGTTAGCATCTCACCATTGTCGCATGCATGAAATTGTTTTGCACGAACGGTTGTCGATTCAGCAACTCGCTTCACACACATGCATGTTGTTCCATTTTCTGAATCTTGCATTCATTCTTTGCATGCACGATCATTCACTGTTGCTTACACTCAGTATCACCAAGCATTCACATTCACATTTTCTTTCAGTTGCCCGTCGGCGAGTTTGGGCAACCTTGGCTTGGAATCTACCTCACCAAGGCAACATTGCGCAATCCTTAGAGGGAAGGCTCTGCCTTCCTCTCAAAAAATGTGCTTTTTTTCCCAGTGACTGTCCTCCAATATTTTATTGCAAAATTTTGAGAGGAAATGACTGTTGGCCCAGAAATTTCGCAATGCAGTCACTGGGCCTGCAACTCTTGCCATCTGAAATTGTGCATTGCGCAATCCCAATAGCCAACCGACCAATATGGATTTCACATTACACAATTCCAGCAGCCATCCAGCCTCTTAGTAGTCCAGACTACCTTTTGTGCAGTTCCAGTAGCCAGTCTCCTGGCCTCCCAGAAAAAATTGTGTAATCCTTACCAGTCAATCCCCAGGTATGTAGCATGTCATTCCTCAAGCTTTATTTGGTTTTAGCTGACAGATTTATTTCCATGCATGTCACTATGTCTCCAGATCTATCACGTGTTCATCCGTCTCTCAGTAGTTCAAGATCAATGGCCTCCAAGAGAGAAGGATCAAAGGACACTTACAGAAGTGAAACTAGACCAGTAGTTGAGCAAGTGTCTACAAGTTTGCCGATCTATGAAGACACCAAGTTGATTGTAGACAAGGAAATCAAGCTGAAATGGAAAGAGGTCAATGATGCATTTGCAGGCGCATTTGGGGAAGACATTTAAGACCACCAAGTCTATGTGAACATTCACAAGTATGGCTTGTACCGGATTTCATGCAAGTATCCCGTGTTCCCATGCGCGGACATGATGCATTGCATTGTTTCACAAACTGATCCTGAGACAATGACATTGAGCAGTGTTAGTGGGACAGATATGGCTACCTTCAGGGAACATTATTATGAATATATGTGCCATATTTTGAAGCTTGTGATCACCATGGAGACACCCTTCATCATACCCAGCAGCAATGCCAACTCCAGGGATATCTTGAAGAACCAGGTGGAGCTGCCCAAATTCAGGATGACACCCAACAAGTCTACAAGATGAAGACATTGCAAAATTCATATCAATACATGGTCATCTTTTCATGTCGCTTATATGGCAAAGAGAGCACAGAAACCTTCTCATATAGTTGGGTGATCGTGTTGGACCAACTGGCCATTGAAGGCAAAGCATGCAACTGGTCCAACATGTTGGCTCATAGGCTGAAGGAATAGGTAACAAGAGCCCGACAGCCACCCAAAGATCAACAAGCATAAATCTACATGTTCGCTTACATCTTGGATGCAATTTGTGCCCGTCAAGAGTTCTCAGGCCTGAAGTGTGCATGGACATCGGCGGATATCTCTGTGAACACTTATTGTAAAATGTTGTCTGAATGCAGCTTCAGAGGATTTATCACATAGTTGTCTGATCATTTTCTCACCCTAGTATACAAGATGATATTTGAACAGGATCCACCCTGCATGTCAAAGGCAGCGATAGAGGCACTGATCGATATAGTAGATTGGTATGCCTCACCATCTGGCACCTTCATACGGATGTACAATGCGGATAAGCCTCTGCATGTTCTACCAAAGTTTCCCTTCGACAAGACTATCGTGTAGGAAGTATCATACCACATCTCGACAAGACTTTCAACCATGCTGCACCAAAAGAATAAGGCACCTTGGCCTGCTCTTATGTTGTGGATCGGGTTATACAAGATATGGAATTTCAAGCATGTGGATGTCAAACTAGAGGAGATCAAGAAATATCCATTCGATGCCCAAATCTACAACCCTTATGACCCACATTATTTGGTAAAATATCACTGTACAAGAGTATAGTTTTAGTTGATCCACGGGGCATGCCATTGGGCAGAGGAACACCCATGGAGATATTGTTACAACTTCTCCAAGCCCAATGAACTGATTGACATCGTTGTGGAATGGTTACGAAGCAGCATGAAGTATCATCCAGGAGAGCACCAACACCAGCACGAGTAGAGGTAAACATACCAGAGCATGAAAAAGGAAAGAGGAAGATTGTCAATAGCATGGAGGAGGAAAAAAGTTGCAAGTTCTGAGCAGAACCACTTGTGCAAAAAGCAGCTTTGGAAATAGAGGCGAAGTGGCAATAGCGTGACAAGAGGAACATGCAAAGGCAGAGAGAAAAATGAAGAATGGAGGAAACAAAGAAGGAGTTTCATGAGTTGAAGGAGCAACTCCGGAAGGAACAGGAGCTGCACAGAAAGGAGAAGGAAGTGCTACAAGAACAGGTATAGCAAGGGACGCAACATGTATAGACAGATGAAACTACACCCGTACAGGTAGTTGACTCATCCGAAAGGCTGGCACCAAGCACATAGGGTGACCCATCGTAGGAGCAGGAATTTTCTCAAGAGATTGAACAAGCACTTGAGCAGATGGATATGGACATGGAGCAACATGAGTTAGAGAAAGACATTGACCTCATGCCTCACCACCAATAGGTCGACTCACCAACTGCAACGGATCCAGAAGTGGAGCAAGTCCCAAGCGACCAAGGAGACACTGAAATCCTTGGAGACAATCTGGAGGGAGAGATGCAAAACATCTCATTTGATGAGTCCCAACATATACTTGTGCAATATCATAGAGTGTCGACTCCAGAAGCTCACATATCTCCTGCGCGGTTTGAGGAACGATTGACCGTGTCTGACATGCAAACACACCCAGCAGCATTGGACGATGCTACCAGAGCATATGCCAAAGCCACTAGCTCAAGTGTTCTCTTCCTAATAGCTGAGAATGAATGAATGGCTAAGGAGTTACAGATGACCAAGCAGGGAGGAGAACTGGTTACAGCATCTGCCTAAGCAAATTTGAAGAAGATAATATTGGATGAAGTATTGTCCCTTGACACATTCATGCGAGCTTTTTATTCCAAGTTTGGTACCATGCATAAGGTAGTTGACCATCTCAAAAGTTGGAAAAAGTGATGTGCTAGGAGAGCACGTACCTTGTTGAACGTGCATGTTGTTGTTGATTACATGCAAACATGGACAATGAGATAGATGGGAAACCCATTAAACTTTCCCAAGATGATGAAGCCCAAAGCGGTCAAGTTGAAGGCATGCATCCGGAGTAAGATCTAGAACTATGAATACCTCTCGCGGCTCATCACTAGTCTATAGGCTTCCCAAGCATGGGTATTCAAGAGTATGGATGTTTTTGTGTGCGCACATGCAATCCCATCTATCGGGACACTCACCTAGGAAAAGACAAAGGCACAGTTCTGACTAGAGCTTGACTCGTACTTCGACAAGTTGATGTGCATAGCCACCAGCCTAGACTTGGTGATCAGTGTAGACAACATGCATCAGTATGTTGTTGGTCTGGCTGCACTCAAGACATTGATGTGCATGTTATCAGGCGAGTTGGACAGAGGAGCTCGAGCAGTGTACCCGGATGCTATGGAGGCAAGAGTTTGTCTCTATAAAGATGTCACGTTAGAGTACACTGACACCATCACGAACTACCGAGCTTGGCATCAGTTCACTACTGTAGATTACCATGAGGATGTCGAAGAGCTAGTCTTCGCACAGTTGTTTGAGTCATAGTGATGTCTTGCATGGCTTTCCCAAGCCGATTTTGTTTCACATGGGTACATGTGTAGATTGTATGTAATGCCTTGTCAAGTGTAAGTTCTTCTATCGATAGTTGTATGTAACAATCATAGAGTAGATGAAGAGTCATGAGGGTAGATGAACTGTCACAAAGGGAAATGTCAAGGGTCATCCCACCCTTTGTTATATATAGTCCCTCATAACTCATTGTAGAGGCTTTTGGTCAGCCAAGCTTCCTATAGGAGTATCTCATAGAAATCTTGGATAGTATTGTAACGAGCCTTGGCTTCTCCACTGTGCAAAGCTAGTATATCTCTTTGGAGGAGTAGGCGGCAATGGCTGTAATGTTCCCCTGTCAGAACTAGTGGTTGGTCATGGTTGTATTGTATGACTGGAATTTACACTTCCTAATATAACAGATCCAGCACGTTTCATGCATATGTCATATTTTATTTCAGCTATCTTGTTTGCTATGAATGATATATGTATCTATTTTCTTAAGCATGAATGTGTAACTATTTTCTGCATATGTATGTATGAATCTTACTTAAATGTGTTTTTGGTTTAACCATCACTTTGGATTTCTAGCTTACTTGCCTTCCATGTTGTGATACATCTTTGCTTGTGTGTTTCGCACTCACCTCACCCTCTTGTGTGTCATGCACCTTCCTTGACTTACTACAACTGTCACACCCTTGCTACCAACAGGGACATCTTACTTGCCTCTGTGTGAAACCGCAATCAAGGGAATACTTTACAACTCACTATTGGGACTCCTACACCAAACTGTTTAAGGTATAATTGGGACTTCTTACAGGGGAGATCCCCTGACATGTTGGCGGGTCCAGCATCATCAACAGAATGACAATGAAAATGCAGCTAAACTTATTACCTTTGGGGGCGTACATCATATTGTTGGGTATGGATTGGTTGTATAAGTACCATACCAAGGTTTATTTTTATCAAAAGGAAATTGAGTGCCTAGATGGAGCAGGAAGGAAAAGAATATTGTAGGGAAAGAGAAATCCCACCCTGGTAAGGAAAATTACAGCCATGCACGCCAAGCGCTCGAAGGGTTGTCATTTATTTGTTGCGAAAATTACTAGTGATGACAAAGCCAAAATCCATGTTGAACAGGAAAAAAGTGAAATACTACAAATATATACCATGTTGTGATAATTCATAGATGTGTTTCCATAGGATATTCATGGATTACCTCCTCACAAAGAGGTATACTTTTCGATTGATTCAGTGCCTAGAGTAGCACCAGCATCTAGGGCACCATATCAAATTAGTACACTGGAACTGATTGAGTTGAAGCTACAACTAAAACAAATTATTGATAAAGGCTACACTTAGCCAACTGTGTCACTATGGGGAGCTCTAGTATTGTTTGTAAAGAAAAAAGATGGGACACTCAGAATCTGAATTGACTACAGGTAGTTAAATAAAGTGACCATAAAGGAATAGTATCTATTTCCATAGATTAATGAATTATTTGACCAGCTGAGAGGAGTAGAAGTGTTCTCCAAGATTGATTTTAGGTCTAGGTATCATTAGGTGCACATCAAATAGGAATACATCCTTAAAAATACTTTCCAAACAAGATACAAAAATTATGAGTTTGTAGTAGTACCCTTTGAGCTTACTAATGCCCCTACCACATTCATGTGTTTAATGAACAATGTGTTACGTCCTTACTTGGACAAGTTTGTGATTGTCTTTGTTAATGACATATTGGTATATTTGAAAACTGAAGAATATCATGAAAATCACCTGGCTGCAATACTACGATTATTGAGGGAAAACAATATATATGTAACATTCAAGAAATGTGACTTATTTCAATGATAGATACATTGTTTGGGGCACATAGTCTCCAAGGAGGGAATATTTGTTGACCGGTAAAAGATCAAGGTCATAATGGAGTGGCCAACACCAAAAAATGTGGATGAGGTTAGACCATTCTTGGATTGGAAATTTACTACAAGAGATTCATCTGAAACTTCTCCAAGATAGGCCATCCTATCACATACTTGCAAAGAAAAGGAATGAAATTTGAATGGATAGTTGAGTGCAAATAAAGCTTCGAGCTACTGAAACATTTTCTCACAAATGCACTAGTGTTGAGGATTGCAGATCCTGATAAGGATTTTGTGGTATGCGTAGATGCTTGCAAGGAAGGGCTCGATGGAGTATTGATGCAAGAATGAAAATTAATTTGCTAAGAGTCAAGGAAATTAAATGAAAATGAGGTAAATTACATGGCACATGATCTAGAGTTTGATTTCATCATTCGTGCATTGAAGATGTGGAGGTATATCACAGTGAACTCAAATATTTGTTCGGTCAAACCAAGTTAAACGCAAGATAGGCCATATGGATAGCTATAATTAGTGAGTTCAAATTTGAAATCAAGTACATCAAAGGAAAAGAGAACAAGGTGTCCAATGCACTTAGCAAAGGAATTCAACTAAATCATCTGAAGCCATAAGCTCTTATGAATTGGACCTCGTAGAAGGGGCCCAAAATTCAAGACAACATGATGAAAAATACTGGAAAATGAAGGAAAAGTATCAACAAGATGGTGAGGATGAAGAGTATCATCTCATGGGTGATGATCTAATCAGTTTCAAAAATAGAATTTGTTATGAAACCATCTCACAAAAAGATAGAAAAGATAGATCAACGCCTTAGAATTCAGCCTCTTCAAGGGGGTAGCCTCCTTTACATTACATAAATGAACAATTCTTGGATGATTCAAATGACAAAACCTCCTTTCTATATATAGGAGTCTAAGGAGTCACAATATAACCAAGCTGGCCTAACAATAATAATATAAAGGCACAAAAATAACAATAGAGGGATTCTATGGGGCACAGTAATAACAATATGGGGACAATAGGGGCACAACAATATTAATAAGGGATACAACTACAATAGTAATGGGGTAATCACTAGTATTATAGGGACCTAACATGGCCCTCTCCTTCAAAAGAAGTGTTGTCCTCAACGCTTGAGTAGTTCTGGATGCTTTTGTATAAATTCTCATCCTCCCATGTGGAATCTTCAATGGATAAGTTCTTCTACTTGATGAGATAATCCGAAATTGATCGATTTCGTAGCTGTCGAGTTCTTGTTTCTGTGACTGCTTCCGGTTCCAATATAATTTTTCCTTCCTCGTCAAGTTCTGGAAATATTGTTTGAACTGGGGGCTTGTCGCCTATCACCTTCTTTAAACATGAAACATGGAAAACTGGGTGCACTCAAGAAGCTGCAGGAAGCTCCATTTTGTATGCCATAGTACTAATCTTTTGCAACACCTTGTACGGACCATAATACTTTGGTGATAATTTATTATCCTTCTTAGCTTGCTTGAGGGGCATTTGTTTATATGGTTGTAGCCATAGGAATACCCAATCACCTACATCAAAACTTCTTTCGCTGTGATGTTGATCTGCCTGTTGTTTCATTCTATTCTGCGCCAACACGAGTTTATCCTTTAAGAGTTGGAGGACTTGTTGTTGATGATCAATGTGATGTTCCACTGCTTGAACCTTAGAATTTTCTCTTAAATATGATGTGATGGATGGTGGCTGATATGCATAAAGTGCCATAAATGGGGTCATTTTTGTTACTGTATGGAAGGAAGTGTTATAACACCATTCAACCAGAGGCAACCATTTGACCCATTGTGTCTATTTATCAGATACAAAGCAATGAAGATATCCTTCCAAACATTTTTTTACTATCTCAGTTTTCCCATTAGATTGAGGATGATAAGATGAACTATGAGCTAACTGAGTACCAAGACAAGAAAATAATTATGTCCAAAAATTTCCAGTGAAAATGGGATCTCTGTCACTTACAATAATCTTTGGGTTTCCATGTAGCTTTTGAATTGTTTCCATAAATGCAGTAGAAACTGTACTAGCTTTAAATGGATGTGATAATGCACAAAAGTGTGCATACTTGGTACGTATGTCAACTACAACCATGATGACACTCTTTCCCTCAGATTTGGGTAAACCTGTGATAAAATCCATTGAAACCTCCTCCCAACGTTGGCTTGGAATGGATAAAGGTTGTAATAGACCCGGGGTCTTAATTGTTTCAACTTTATTTTGTTGGCAAACCAAACATTCTGACACAAACTTTTGAATATCCGATTTAAGGCCATCCCAAAAAAATTCCTTCTTAACCCTGTGGTAAGTTTTTAAAAATCCTGAGTGACCTACTAAGGGAGAAGTGTGCAATTCCAGAAGAATATTTTGTTTGAGTTGGGAATTCTTACAGAGTTACAGACAATCTTTGTACCATAACGAATCATTTTGCCAGCTAAATGTATCAAATGTACTAGAATATTGTTGTAACTTTCGAATAAGTGCCCACACTTCTTCATCATTCTTCCATTCCTCCTGTTACATAGTAATTTGTCACCATTGGTCACCGTCCCTGTTACCCTTTTCCTGCACTTTGGAGGACTCATTCCGGGACTTGTGAGCAGTGACATAACTTGAAAACACTTGCATTGTGTTCCCCTAAGTATGGACTTCATATGCCTTGAAGACATCTCCTGCAAAATATCCTTAAAAAGTCCCCTTTTTCCATTAGCGCGGATCCACAGTGTTTCACCCGCGCCAATGAAGGAAATTCTCCAAAGAGGGTGTGCTCATTGGCGCTCTGTCTCAGAGTCTTACCCGTGCCAACCAAGTTTGGAAAAGTTTGTTAACAAACGCACGCCCGAGAGTTTTTTCCTTTCGACTCATGTGGCTTTTCAGGGATAATGTCAATCTCATGGATGTCGAGAATCATCATCCACAATAGCTTTTCAAGGATAATGCTTATCCCATGAATGTCTGGATTCATTGTATCTCTTCCTCCTCCTCCATCTATAAAAGCTTTTTCTGGTGCATTTGACAAGCTAGTTTTTGAAGATAGGGAGAATGATACTGTCAGAAGTCTGAGAGATTGTTGTTGAGTCTTCTTTGCATTCATAGTCAAAGAGAGAGAGAGGCTTGTTCCTGATCCCGACAAGCTTTGTAAGACATGTGTAGTTGATCACCCAGCCAAAGGAGGATTTGACGTCAGAACTTCGGTTGTATACTCCTTTGTTGATTATCAATAATAGATGACTATCATTATGGTCCCATTCTTGTTGTTCATTATAATGATGATTGAATTATATCTTTTCTGACCGATATATAATTGAATCTATTGGGTTTTATGCTTGTATTCGTATCGTTCTTTGCATGTGCAGGTGTCCATTCACGGAGATCATGAGGATCTTGACCGGCCGGAGCAAAGGAACGGGAGCGTCAACTCTCCTACAACACTAGCGTTGGAATCCAAGTAGGTTCTCGTAATCCACCTTTAATTTGCAATTAGGAACCTGCATGATAGTATTGTTTGATTGTTGCTAGACCCATTTTGGGCTAGTGGGATCGCCTCTATCCGCAGAGGGGATTTACCTCTCCAACAATTTGGCGACTCCACTGGGGAAGCTATTTGTTGTTTGATTCGTAAACTTTGGATGGAGCCTGAAGTACGGTCAGGTAGCCTTTGAAACACTATTGCTCTACATTAGCGAAGTAGATCAATGACACTTCAGTCAATCTCCAGTTTGGTTTACGAACCGAACAGCTTGGAGTTTGTCTTGCACTTTGGTTTTCTCTTGTTTGCTTGCTTAGATAAGCTTTCTGGGTTGGATTTTTAAGTTGTTTCTTGCTGCTTGGTCTGTCTGGATACTGTCGATCAGACCCTGGACTGCTTGATTTATTTTTAAGCCAGCAAACTTTATTAGCGCGATTTTTTACCTGACAGTCGCGCCAGTGGGCGCAGGTTGCACGAAAGCAACTCGCGCTAATCCCTTAATAGCGCGAGTTACAGACTGACAGTCACGCCAGTCCTGTGAACTTTGCCAGTTTGCTTGTTTGGAAGCCTTCTGAACTCGGATTTCTGTCTTTTCACATCTTTTTCAGCTACTGGAGTGTGTCAGAGCTCTGTTTGACTGGTTTTTGACCTTCATCCTTCGGGTGTTTGCCTCTTTCCATCGATCTCATATCCTAGCCCTAGAGCATCTAGTGGCTTTGTACATCGAGCCTTCCGTGGGAGTTTTTGGTTCTTTGATTGTCCAGTCGACTTCTTGGCTATTTTTTGCACTTGTCTAGTGGTTGTCAAAACTTTTTATTGTGTGCTTCGAGCAATCTACCTCTTGTTCGTTTGGATTTCGCTTGGCTTCGTTTGGGCTTAGATCACATAGCTCATTGAGGTCTTTGTGATTCTTCTTGGCTTGACAGATTGTCTTGGTATTTCAAACTTGATTCTATTTTCATTGAGTGAAGTTTTTCTATTTACTCTTTGTTATCATCTCTCAAAATTTGTTTAAGTGCATTATGCCATTAAAAAAAAAAAAAACGATCTTTTTGCATTGCATTAGTTAATGGAAGTTAGCATTCTTCACTGTGATTAGCAATTAGTCACTTTAAAAAAAAAAAAAAAGTTTCGTTTATTGCCATTAGCTGCATTAGAATCTTTGTTGATTGTTTGATGATCATTTTGTTTGTTTGAAAGATCTCAACTCTTTTGTAGTTAGCATTCATCGAATGGAATGATATATTTTGGCATATAGCTTGCATTTAGGAAATTGTGAGAGATCACATACGGTAGGACCTGAAAACTGAAACCTAATCAAAGATCAACTGTAAAATGAACTGAATGAATCTAAAAATGCATTGGAACTTAACGCATACATTCTAGAGGTCTAGGCTAGAGACGTGTTCCGGCGTCGTTAAACCTAGTCACTGTTGTTTCACATTATGGTTGGGTGATTCCTCCTTTTGTGACTCGATAGTGGTCTAGCACGGATTTGTGCTCCCACGTACCGTCGAGTATATGTGGAGACCCCACTAGGTTATCATCCTTTATCCACAGGAAGCCGTGTCTACCACCTTACAAGCCGTAATGCACTGAACACAGCATTCGGGAAGATTGACTGTCGTACGGGAAGTCCTTGGTTTTCATCTGATTGCCAAGGTGTATAAGCAGTTTTACGGATTGTTTGGTAAACATTTTGCCTAGTTCTCCAAAGTAGTCACTTTTGACCCTTTTCGGACTCCCTAAAAGAAAAGGTTCATCTGAGCACTTGTCACTTCAGGCTCATTAAACATTTGAAGGCAACTAGAGTCATCTTTTTGTCCTTTTCTCGACTCTTAAAAAATGAAAAGGTCAAGTTCTATCCTCGCGTCTTAAAATTTATTCGGCCACGATTCACATTTACCCAGTTAGATCTTGTTTGCGTTAGCTTGAGTAGGGTTCTTTCTCGTTTTCAATGGCAACCTTCCCCGAGTCTACCGGCCAAGGTGTTCCCCCAGATGGAAACCCTAGTCCATTTCCTTCTTTTGGAAATGTCGGTGCTCCGTATATGGCAACTTTGTCTTTGCCTTGGTTAACCATCGGTTTTCCCGTATGGTTGTTTTCAACCTCAGTGATCCCGAGTGTGATGACTCCTGTTCCACCGTCTCCTCCACCCGAACAACAACATGTTGATTCCAAGGTGGACCTATCCCCTTCTTCACCTGTTTCTGCGTCCTCATCTTCTACTTCACCTGGCGAAAGTCTGGATTCAAGTAACCAGGTGGCTAAGAAGAAGAAGAAGAAGACGAAGAAGAAGAAGACTCCTAAGCGAGAGGTTAAAAGTACAACTCAAGTCGAGCCACTTTCTGCTCCTCCGCGGAAGGTCAAATTTCCTTGTAGGTTGTGCAGGAGGACCATCTTCTTCGCGATTGTCCTCGCATTCCCAAGGTCTTAGAAGTATGGTCTCGCGATCCAGCCCGCCCCTCATCGTCCTCTGAAGATCACGGCGATGCTACTCTATCAGCTGGAAATGGTAAGGGAAAATGGAAGATTCGAATCCCCTGTAGACTTTGTGAAAGCAATCATCTCCTTCACCTTTGCCCGCTCATGGATAAAGCCTCTGTTGTCTTGGAGAGTCTTACAGCTCCCTCACCCCAACTTCTCGTTGGTTATCAACGTCTCTCTGCAGTCGCAGATCGTTCCCCTGCTGACAAAGAGATCGAGCAAGATTCCTCTCTTGTCCAGCCTCCTCTTCCTGAACCTGGCTGTGCCCAGCCTGTTCCAAACCAACCATTGGTCGGAAAGAGTGTCGACTCGAGTTCACCACCCATCAACCACTCTGTTTCGAAAGAGCATCCTTCCCATGTTCTTCTCGTCTCCTCAGATTCTCCTAAGTACGGAAATGACTCTCCTATCCCAGCTGCTCCCGAGAGTCCTGCTTCGGTCCCTTTAGAGCAGGGGGGCAATCATACGATTCCCCCACCAAGTAGTTCAGTCGTTTCCTTCGACTGGAGTCGTTTGACCACCTCCCGCCTTCCATCCCATGTGCCTTTCTGGGTCACGGTACATGCCTATAATAGGGAAATACCTAGCACTATTTTGGATGAGGGTGCATCTGTCAGTCTTATGCCTGCCACTACTTGGCAAGCTTTGGGTTCCCCACAGCTTGTTTCAGTCGCGCCGAATCTGACGACTTTTGACGGAGGAACTAGTCAACCATTAGGGATCCTTCCAAAGTTCCCTATTACTTTGGGAGGCAAAACCGTCTATATAGACGTATCGGTTACCCAAGGTGCTTTAGATTTCAGTCTTCTCCTTGGCCGTGACTATGTTTACGCCATGGGGGCCCTTATCTCTTCACTTTTCCGTTTGGTTTTCTTTCCACATGATGGAAGGATAGTGACTATAGATCAATTATCATTTGTTCGTCCTCGGGTGCCTCCTGCGCAGTCGTCATCCCCTCCTGGTTTTCATCCACCAGTTGCATCTGCCCCACCATAGATCAACTACGTGGCCACTTATCCCGTGCCTGGATCCAGTGATGCCGCCATCGTGCATAGTGTCCTGGGGGCATTGGGTCCTGACTTCCGAGATGTTACCCTTCCACCCAGAGTGGCACTCTTGGAAGCCCCGACTTCCTGTTCATTCTAATGAAGTTCGATCAGAGCATAGTTCGTTTTCCTGTGTCAAGCTCGTTAAAAAATGAAACTAAGTCTGGCGGAACATAGTTCATTTTCCTATGTCAAGCTCCTTAAAAAATGAAACTAGACTTGGTCGGAGCATAGTTCGTTTTCCTGTGTCAAGCTCCTTAAAAAATGAAACTAGGTGTCCGAGGATAGTTTTGATCTTGTGGCGACCTCGTTAAAAAATGGAACAAGGGTTATGAGGATAGTTCTTTTACTGCGTCAACCTCATTAAAAAATGAAACAACTCCCTTTCCAAATCGAGTCTTTGATTAAGATCTCGTAAAATACAAGTCGAGTCTTTCATAGATCTCGAGAGTGAACCTTCATTCCACCCACTTTGTTGAATGCAATGAAGCTTGGGGGGCATGTACCTCGATTTGCGTTATCATGTTGGGGGCATGCGAACTTATAACAAGCATAGTTTTTCGTTTCAAGCTTGTGTAAACATGAAATAGAATCCAAGCAGAGTTCTCCATGGTTCAAGCTTGTGTAAAAATGAACCCATACCTGATTTACATCTCGTGATTGCCTTTTATCTGCTAAATTCTGTTAGATGAGCCTTGGTTGTTTCTTTCCATTGCTACCATCTCTTTGGCTGATCATATGCTTTCACTTGGTTGTTTATCCTTTCCTGAGGAACCACAGCTATGAGTAGTTTTATTAGCCAGTCTCTTGATCATTACATGTTTTGAGCAATTCCACCATTGCCGGAACCAGTTGGTACCCTTTATACCACTCGTTCCTCTAGGATGAGTCACCTTTAAGCTCGTTTTCTGACTCGTAAAATATGAAAAGATTGCCGAGTATTTTCCCTTTTTGACTCGTTAAAGAGAATAAAAATGGAGGTCTACTTTTAGCTCTTTTCCGACCGTTTAAAGAAGAAAAGATTGCCGAGTTTTCCCCTCTTGACTCGTTAAACGTAAATAAGAGGCGGTCGTCTTTAAACTCTTTTCCGACCGTGTAAAAACGAAAAGATTGTCAGGTCCTTGTCGTTTCAGGCTCGTTAATGGTTATGAAACGACGTGATTTCGATCGCTTTTTTACTTTTTCAGGTCGAAATCACTACTCATGAAAAGTACTCCTCGATCGTAATGGTCGGGCGGTTCTTTCGAGCATTGTTTTATACTTTTTCAGGCTCGAGAGACACAACTTTACGAAAAAGGACACCCTTGGAGTTTTCTTTTCCGTAGTCTTTTCAAACTCTCTAAACATGAAAAGACGCCGAGTTTTTCCTTTGTCAGACTCGTTAAAACTTGATGACATTGGAGTCTGTCAAGATGACGTTACAAGCATATGCTATCCCCATCAAGCTTGTAAATAAAAATAATTGGGGTACTCGCCAGAAATGGTGGGGGAAAATGGAACCATAATTATTGTCGTGTCGGCAGTATGTCGCTCTTGAACATGGCACTTGTCTGCTTTCGTGTCTGGGTGGGGACATCTCATCTCGTTTTTCACTTTCCTCCATGGATTTGGGTAATCCTGTTTGACCTCTCATCTACTCATTGCCTCGTCACCATGACCTTTGATCCATTGATGTCAAATACTGCCAATTCCACTGTCGTGCCGCCAATATGTTCAAGAGAAGTTGACCTCTGCAGAATAACAACTTCCTTCTGATAGCTCACACAATTTTGATCCACCACAATATTCTTTCTCTATCTCGTGTCGATGATGTGGGAAATACTATGGCCCACCTTCGATCAAGGTCAGTTCCTGTTGACTTCAACTCATTATCCAGGAAGCTGATCTAGAGACTCCCTTCCGGTGCCTTGGAGCCTGCATGCCTCAATGGCAGGTTCTTCGTGTTCGACGTGAGGTTTTCATCATTGGCCTCCGATCGAATGATTCTACGGGTGTTCGACACCAGCTCACTAATTCGCATGCCGTAGATTGTACCTATAGTACCTTGAGGGCCATTGTCATTATTGGTGGTACCTCTCGTGTCTGTTAACAGTTTTCATTATTGACTGGTAATCAGACGATGTTCATGCATGTTCGACTTCAGCTCATGTATTCACATGCTTGAACTTGTACTTTTGTTCGGGTCGAGATGGAGCGCAAGACCCTGGATTTTGTCTGTTGGAATCCAGGCTGTGATTTTGTGGATTCTTGTTACATGACTCCTTCACTGGATGGTTGCGACCATACCTGAGTCTATTCATTGATCCTAACCGGATGGCTATGCCCATACCATGGATCTAGATTATTATGTACTCTGTTATGGATGGCTGTGACCATACCACATATATCATGTACTTGAGCTATCAGTTGTATCTCTCTATGCAGATTCTCCGGCGTCAGCTGCATGTGTTCTTGTAAAGCATTTCACCCCTCTCTCTCTCTCGAGCCTCATGCTTTAGGGGGCATCTGTTACACAGTAATTTGTCACCATTGGCCAGCGTCCCTGTTACCCCTTTCCCGCACTTTGGAGGACTCATTTCGGGACTTGTGAGCAGTGACATAACTTGAGAACACTTGCATTATGTTCCCCTAAGTATGGACTTCATATGCCTTGAAGACATCTCCTGCAAAATATCCTTAAAAAGTCCCCTTTTTCCATTAGCGCGGATCCACAGTGTATCACCCGTGCCAATGAAGGAAATTCTCCAAAGAGGGCGCGCTCATTGGCGCTCTGTCTCAGAGTCTTACCCGTGCCAACCAAGTTTGGAAAAGTTTGTTAACAAACGCACGCCTGAGAGTTTTTTCCTTTCGACTCATGTGGCTTTTCAGGGATAATGTCAATCTCATGGATGTCGAGAATCATCATCCACAATATCTTTTCAAGGATAATGCTTATCCCATGAATGTTTGGATTCATTGTATCTCTTCCTCCTCCTCCATCTATAAAAGCTTGTTCTGGTGCATTTGACAAGCTAGTTTTTGAAGATAGGGAGAATGATATTGTCAGAAGTCTGAGAGATTGTTGTTGAGTCTTCTTTGCATTCATAGTCAAAGAGAGAGAGAGGCTTGTTCCTGATCCCGAAAAGCTTTGTAAGACATGTGTAGCTGATCACCCAGCCAAAGGAGGATTTGACGTCAGAACTTCGGTTGTATACTCCTTTGTTGATTATCAATAATAGATGACTATCATTATGGTCCCATTCTTGCTGTTCATTATAATGATGATTGAATTATATCTTTTCTGACCGATATATAATTGCATCTATTGGGTTTTATGCTTGTATTTGTATCGTTCTTTGCATGTGCAGGTGTCCATTCATGGAGATCGTGAGGATCGTGACCGGCCGGAGCAAAGGAACGGGAGCGTCAACTCTCCTACAACACTAGCGTTGGAATCCAAGTAGGTTCTCGTAATCCACCGTTAATTTGCAATTAGGAACCTGCATGATAGTATTGTTTGATTGTTGCTAGACCCATTTTGGGCTAGTGGGATCGCCTCTGTCCACAGAGGAGATTTACCTCTCCAACACCTCCCTTGCTTCATTTATCCAATCTGGTTGGATAATAGAAATGGCGCACAACAATGCTTCCACAACCTCATCCTTTCTTGAGAGTGCATCTACCACCACATTTTGTTTCCATTTTTTGTAGATGATTTCAAATTCATAACCCAACATCTTTGTGACCCACTTTTGTTTCTCTTCAAAGGATAATCTTTGTTCTAAAAAGTAGTTAAGGCTATCATGATCTGTTTTTACCTTGAAGTGTCTTCCCATTAGGTAGGGTCGCCATTTCTTAAGTGCATGTAGTATTGCCAACATTTCCTCTCATAAATAGCTTTGTGTAAAAACTTCCCCTTGATTGGAAGACTTTCAAAAGCAATGGGTCTTTCATCTTGCATTAAAACAACACCAATTCCATTTCCTGAAGCATCACATTCCACAATAAAGGTTTTTGTCAAGTCCAGTGTAGCTAAGACCGGTGCTTGGAAAATTGCCTCATTAAGATGTTCGAAGGCCTTTGTTGATTTTGGAGTCCATGAAAATGCATCTTTCTTCAATAATGTTGTTAGAGGTGCTACTATTCTCCCATAATTCTTAACAAACTTACAATAATACCCTGTCAACCCGAGAAATCCTCGCAGATGCTTTATGGATGTGGGGATTTTCCATTCCTTAATGGCTTTAATTTTGCTAGGGTCTACCTTAACTCCTTCATGAGATACAATATGACCCAGATATTCCACCTCTTGTACTCCAAAGAAACATTTGGATCTTTTTGCATATAATTGTTTCTCCTCCAATAGTTGTAGCACCCTGTCAACATGTTCAACATGATCCTTCCAAGACTTGTTGTAGATTAGTATATCATCAAAAAATACTAACACAAATTTTCTAAGGAAGGGTTTGAAAATGGAATTCATCAAACCTTGAAATGTAGAAGGTGCATTGGTAAGGCCAAAAGGCATGACCAAAAATTCATAATGAGTTCTAAATGTTGTTTTTGGAATGTCTTCAGTCTCCATTCTGATTTGATGATATCCTGAATGAAGATCCAACTTGGTGAGGTAAATTGATCCATGCAATTCATCCAGTAATTCATCAATGACAGGAATGGGAAACTTATCTTTAATAGTGAGCTTGTTGAGCTCCCTATAATCTAGACACATTCGCCATGATCCATCCTTCTTGTGCACCAATACTACTGGAGCAGAGAAAGAACTTTGACTAGGTTGAATTATACCAACCTCTAGCATTTCTGCAACCATACGTTCAATTTCACTCTTTTGGGCATAGGGATATCTGTACGACCTGATGTTTGGAGGAACACTTCCTGGAATCAGATGAATAGCATGATCATGATCACGAATAGGTGGGAGACCTTTGGGAGTCTCAAATACCTTGGAATGATTGTCCAGGACTTTTTGGAGATCTAGAGAAATAGATGATTTCGGTGTGGAAACATCTAGCGAACATAATTGTGCAATTACACCTCTTTGTTCCTTTTTTAGAAGCTTTGTCATACCGTTAGAGCTGATTGTCTTTCTGGTTTCCCTGCAATACCCCTTAATTCAACTTCCTTTCCTTCCGCAGAAAATTTCATGAAAAGTTCTTGAAAATTAAAAGCTATTGTACCCAAGGGTTGTAGCCATTGGACTCCTAGTACAACATCAGCAGCTCCCATTGGAATGGAAAACATTGGACTACTCAATACATATTCTCCCATGGATAGCTTGATATTATGGCACTTTCTAGAGCAATTTATCATTCCTCCACTTGCAACCATTACTTGACACTCTAGTGATGGATATAGGAAGCAATTCAATTCTTTTGCTATCTTACAATGAATAAAATTGTGGGTACTTCCTGAATCAATCAACACTATTACCTTTTTCTTCTTGATATGTCCTTCTATCTTAATAGTTTGAGGAGTGGTAATTCTAGCCAATGCATTACAAGATATGGTTTGATTCATTACTTCTTTATCTAGGGTTTGTTCCTAGAGTATATCCTCTTCTTTTGACATTTCTTGTTCCTTTTCTTCCTCCTCTTCACAATCTATGTAGAATAATTTCTTCTCGGCGCACTTATGACCTTTAGTGTATTTGCTATCACAACTATAACAATGCCCTTTTGCTCTTTTCTCTTCCAATTGTTGTGGTGTCAACCTTATAGGTTGTGGAAGGCTAGAGGCAACAACACTTCCATCTTTATAGTTGTGAGTGGTAGGCTTCCTAGTTGCCATAATTTTGCTTTCCATTTTTCTTGCTAACCTGAATGCCTTCTCCAATGAATCAGGCTCCCAAAGACAAACCTCATGTTGGATATTATCTTTTAAAGTCCCTATGAACACATCAATCCTATGCTCTTCTGGAATATCTTTTACCCTTATGTTCAATTTTTGGAAGTCCTCAATGTGATCCATCATTGAACCCTTTTGTTTGAGACTTATCAGTTGGCTTAAAAAAGTGTTGCTTTTTGTATCCTCATAATGTGTTGTCAATTCTTCCGTAAAAATTGCCCAAGTGACAATTTGTTTACGAGAGAAAAGCCATTGATACCATACAAACTGATTTGGTTCCAAATATAAAGTGGCAATACGTACCTTTTGTGTGTTTTGCACATTATTGAGATCGAAAAATTGCTCCATCTGTAGTATCCATGTTGCGGGATCCTTGCCATCAAACTTCCTCATATCGATTTTTGGAATATGGTGGTTCTTAGATCCAATGTTAGAGTCTATGAAATCATGATTAACATTTATTTTTTTCTCATCACGAGTTTCCTTTACTACCCTTTCACCATTAGTAAGTATTTCTTGTAGAAAATTTGTCAAATTTGTCTTCAAATCTGCCATGCCTGTCTTCAAATCTATCTTCAAATCTATCTTCAAATTGTCCATCTTAGCTTCCACATCATTCGTCTTAGCTTATACATATTTCTTTAAACCATCCATCTTAGATTTTGTTACTTTTTGTGCGAGTGACATTTGTTGCACTTGGTCTCGTAATTTTGATATATCATGTTGCATTTCTTCCTCTTCTTCATAAGTCATGCTAGAGCTTTCAGGTTGCTTACTAGGTGTTTGCATTTTCTTTCCTCGGGGCATCAGTTACCAATAATAATGCTATACTATGCCCTTTGAATTCCTTTAAAATAATTGTTCAAACCAAGCAAAAAAAAAAAAAAAAAATCTACACACCTTTTTTCATTATGTAGGAGCTCGATATTGCCTCTGATGTATCTCTGTAATTTTAGATCTTCCAATTCTGAAATTGCAACCTGTGGTAACCCTCTATTTCCTCTTTCTAATGCCACCAGTCTGATCAAATTTAGATTCTCCAAGAAAAAGTCATTCACAATCTCCCAAGATCACTTGATTATATACCTTTTCAGAAGAGCGAACTTGTATGAAGTGCCACGTGTCACTGTTTTGACCTTAGGATCTGAAAAATATACACAGTAAACTACAGTCCGTCCTCTTTCTGTAACTTCTTATGAAATTTCAATCTGATGCTCAAAACAAAAGTTATGACTATTTTCCCCAGGTCACCTGTTTGGAATGTAATTCAGGAGTCTGCAAAAAGACCAACTTCTTCAGATCATATCTCCGCAAATATTGCATGAAAAGCTTTGAAATTTGGACCCGAGGTTCAGCGTGATTTCTTCTCAATTGGGTTTTTATTGTAGCATTTCAAACATCAAAAAAAAAAAAAAAAAAAAAAAAAAAAAAAAAATTAAATATATATATATATATATATATATATATATATATAATAAAAATTAAAAATTAAAAATTAAAATTAAAAAAAAAATAATAATAAATAATAAAATAAATAAAATAAAAATAAAAATAAAAAATAAAAATTAATTAATTTTAATTAATTAAATTAAAAATTAAATTAAATTAAATTAATTAAAAAAAATAAATAAATTAAAAAAAATAAAAATAAAAATTGTAATGCCCCACTTAAATCTTATCCTACAAATTTTGTTAATATTTACATTATCTGAAAATATTGAGAAATATTGGTCTAATATAAATTTATGATTTCCATTATTCAAATTCCCCACTTACCTTCTCAAATTGAATATTATGTAGGATATGGTCTCCTTCCATTATTTCAAAATATATGTATTCATGTCACATTCCCCAATGTACCCTCACATTTACTTGTGAGAAGACATAGTCATCTCCATCTTATTATCAATATATATTTATTCATTTCACATTCCCCAATGTACCCTCACATTTACTTGTGAGAAGACATAGTCCTCTCCATCTTATCATCAATATATATTTATTCATTTCACATTCCCCAATGTACCCTCACATTTACTAAGGAGAAGACATGGTCCTCTCCATGTAATTACACTTCACATTCCCAAATGTACTTTTCAGATTTACTTGGGAGAATACATGATCCTTTCCCATTAAATTCTCAATTTTATATTCATGTCATAATTACAAATGTACTCCTATCTTACTTGGGAGAAGAGAAGTCAACTAAGGATGGATGAGAAGTTAATGACATTAATGAGAGGTGGTTGAGATGGAGAAAGGAAAGAGGGTATAAAAAGGGAAGGGGGAAGGAAGAAAAGGGGGGGGGGGGGTTGGAGTCTTGCTTAGGATTGTGGGGGTTGGTTGTGATTGTTTGGCCTTGTTATGATTTTGGGAGACCTTGGAAACCTGTGGAGGTTTCTTGGGTTTGAGTGGAGGAAAGTATCATTATCTAGTTTTGCACATTCTTCTTGAGGACACACTATATCTGGTTGGACTTGGGCACGGAGGGCTAGGGAACCTGTGGAGGTTTCCTGGGCTAGGAATTTGTTTCCTAGTTGGCTGGGAGGCAAATCCGGTTGGGTCGGTCAGAAGGAGTGTTCAGCTGGAGCTATAAGACAAAGGTATTATCATCAACCGCCGGAACAGGTATTTTTCCATGGACTACTCTTGTCAAGTTGATATCAATGGAATGTTCACCTTAACTTATGTTGTTTATGATAAAATGATAAGATGTTAAATGTTTAAAGCTATGTGAGAATACCAACAAGTTCTTTTAATTTTAACTTTTAAACCAGCGGGAAAATAGATCTGTTAGTGTATAATAGGTTGAGGCTCTCATAATAGGAAAGAGGGCCTTACACATGGTATCAGAGCCAGGTTCAAAATCTGGACCCAAGGCCCTTTAAACCTACAATTTATACTTTCAACAAGTCTCCACTACTCATTTTGGGCATGAATGCGCCGAGAATCAAACACGAGCTAGTAGTAGTGAATACCACTGCCTGTAGCTAGAGCAGCCCATATGAGAAAGCCCATTTTGTATGCATATAATTTAGTACTTAGCTTGTGGTGGAAATCCTACATGTTTTTGAAAACTAACTCCCTTCATTTCACTCACATTGAAAACAATAAGCATAATTTAATAACTCTTCACGCTAAGTATCTTAGCGGTCATAAGATATCCAAGCTTCCCTAAATATCCAACTGAAATTCCAATGGCATTACCATTTTTCCATAGCAGCCGAACGAACAATTTGTCCCATCATTTTCTCTTCTAGCCCTGTCTTATGCAGCTTGAGACATCTTTATCAAAATCAGGTATAAATATCTGTCTCTTGCTTTCGTCATATGGAAGTTCAAAAACTATTTAGCAAAAAGACTTAATCAAAAGAGTTGCATGGCTCAACCTTGCAGGGCCAAGGTCATTCTTTGTCCTCTCCTTTTATCTTTTCTGGGCTTTCTGCTATCGCGCCTCTGGCGGGTTTCCTTCTGCATACATTGCAGATTTGGCGTTCAAATCACGTCAAAGTAGTCGACTATGTTTCCCCATCGCTTTCTGTTTAGTAGCCATGGTTATATGAAGAAAATTTGAACTGAATCCGAGCATCATGGTAGGAATATCTGTGGCAGACTTCACCTTTGTAGTTGCCTAATATAGCAGATACCTTGAATTTCGCCTATATGCAAGTTCAGATTGATACTCGCGGAAACTTCAGTAAGAAAATCTGGACAACTCTTCATTTATTTTAAGAATTTCTCAATTTCTTCAAAGCATCAAAATCAAGATTTAACAGTCGACCTCATGACCGGTGAGTTTGGAGGCAAAATGCTACGAGACAGCCACGGCTGAGCTGTTGTGGACGCGAAACCCTTTTGCTCTGCTCCAGGAAAAGGGCGCAGGGAACCAAAGCCTGTCTGCTGAGAGTATAAACCAAGGTGGGTGGAGACATTTTCCTCATTTACCGGTTTCGATCCTTTGACATCCTCTTTCCCGTTACCAAGGTAAACGTTTTCTCCACGGCCTACGGCAGCGTTGCCGATTCCTTTCTCGTTCAAATGTTTGCTAAAAAGGCTAAAAGCCTGCGAAAAATTCATTTTATTACCCTCAGCAGGGGCGGATGCAGCGGGACTCGTCATTTGCTCAATAGTGAGAGGTTCTTGTTTTGCCTGTGCAGTGACGGGATTTTCATCCGTTTGAGACTCGTTTTTCACAGAGCCCTTCTCGATCCCCAGGAAATCCATCGCTACGAAGAGGGCTATATATTGGTGGATCCCTGGTGGGAGAAGGGGGCGCTGAGCGAGAACCTGCTATGGTAGCGGCAGTTCTAGCTCCACCAAATTCATCATTATTCGAAGGAAGCAACTCTAGTAACCTTATTTAATCCAATGATTTTACGAACACGCCGAGTCGAACAAATGTGTGTTGTGAATTAGTCAATGTTTATCCATAACCAAGCCCGCTAAATGTATTTTCACTATAACTGAAGTTTGATATATCATATATTTTGGATGTCTAAAAAGACAGGCGTTAATCACAATTTCCTTTAGTCAAAACCTCCATAGAACTATAAATAAAGCAACAGATTATCTTTACAATCTGTTTAATAGAAGCAATTTGCTGAAATATTCAATCCACTGAAAACAATGACCCTATCTTTTCTCTTGTTTTTACAGCCATACCACGCATACTCATTGACAGGCCACAAAGCAGGATTCTTTCTTGAAAATTGACGGCCCTCTGGGGTACCAAGAGTTGTATTGAAACTTGCTGTCAGTTTATTTTCAATTCTTTTCGTTATTTGTCAATTTGAAAACCACTGAGCCCCACATTTCCTTGAGAAACTAAAAATGGCCCTCTCAGGTACTCCTGCGTTATGTCACGTCTTCTGAGCCAACATGACTGATTCTGGCAGCAGAACAAAAATTTCCGAACAATGCACTGTATCAGTTACAGACATCTGAGCTAACTATGGACAGAATAGAGATGTTTCACTTGTAGTTGGTTTCAAGACTTAAGCTTCTCTGAGCGTCTATTAGCCATCACGTCAGTTCCTTACAGATCCTAATTATTCCAAGCTATAGCACATTTGCACAATTATCTTTGGGGGCAAACCAGCTGAGAGGCAGGCTCCACCTCTATCATTGTGAGATTTATGCAGGATATAGGGGGTTTGAGAAGTATTTTTGGACAGATTTAGTCCAGCATCCCACACTCGTGTTTCTCATGACTCAGAAGTTAGAACTAGTACTGTACCCTATATATTTAGATTAATGAGGAGACTTAGTCTTACAGATATGGCTTACAATGTTTCCGACATTTTGAGTCAAGACTTTTCTATGTTAAAAACCGATCTGGAAATTATGGCAAGTTGTCTCCAGTGCCCCCACACTTTGAACTTTGATAGAATTCAATGGGTTCTCGTAGCTCACTCTTAATAACGGGAAAAAAATTACTAACCAAGAATTTGTAACCTTGGGTTGACCAAAACCAAAGGGAACTCGGGTTTCCCATTGTCTGGCTGGAGAATGAATGGGGAAGTGGTAAATTTAACATCATGTTTGCCTCCAGGAAATTCTCATCCAGGTCTTGCTATACACTCGTATCCTTCTGATGGAACTGGACGGTCTTACCCAGTCCTGACTTCAGCGTCTGGACCTACATACAATTGCGATCCTTACAGAGGGTCAGTAATTACGTCAGCTCCTGCTATTGCATACCCAAATGCTACACAACCGACATTCCCATATGGAGGATTTTCTTTTGGTTCAAATTTTTCAATGACTTCCACATCTTTCTCAGGAGGGCCAACATTGTATGGAGATTCCTTGGGAACACCATGTTTTTCTGCAGTTCCCTCTCAGCTTGTTACTGCAGGTGCAGTTTCGGCTCCAGGTGCGAGGCCCTATGTGATGGGTCTCACTGATGTTTCTGGCATGGAAGGCCCTCGCAAATGGCCAAGACCAATTCTTGATTTAAATGCAGGTCCTCGAACAGTTGGTTTAGAAGTTAGAGATTCTAAGCAATTTGCTATTGTTGACAGTCGTGTTTCAACAGAGAGTCATACAAGATCATTTAATCAGACAACAGCTTCAACAGTAATGCTGTTGAAGAGAAAAGAACCTGAAGGAGGCTGGGATTCACATTCTGTTGGATACATCCAGTCTCCATGGCAGTAACCTTTTTCTCATTTTTTAAGCCATCCTATGGAGGAGTTTGCCACAACTTCTGATTATCATTGGGTAATTTTCACATGGCTGTGGTTTGTAAGGGATCAGCATTTTCCACATCATTATATCTCACTCAGAGGATATAGATGTGACCACTTGTTGTATGGCACTTGTATGGCGGTTGCTTCATGATCTAAATCATCCTGCTTCTGATCTCTAAAAAAAAAAAAAAGAAAAAAAAAAAAAATAAATAAAATTTGGAAACAAAATTAATGTAGTGTTCTATGGTACTTACATCTCTTGGATTGAATGATGTCTATTTTCCCATATACCAAGTATCACTGGCCATGATCGAAGTAATAGGGCTCAGCAATTACTCAGGAAGCTCACCAACTTCACTCATCTCGCTGGAATGCTGTGAAGCTTTTCCCAAACTTGGCATGACTTGGTGAAATTTAGTCAAACTCGCTAGACTTCTGATACTCGCCAGACATGGTCAAGCTTGCTCAAGAATCAGTCAAAACTGTAGTGATTTTTTTTTCTATTTGTAATTTCGATTCTCTTATCTAGTTTGTGCTTGAGTTTATACTGCTTAAGAGCAATTTAAGAATATGGCTATAATTTCAAAAAAGAGAACAGATAAAATACAAAATGAATATTACCACAATTAAAAGATACACATAAAAGATAAAAAATACCAGCGCTAAAAATATTTTGGTGGCATATGAAGGAGAAAATAGAAACACTGTTGAGCTGTGATACACAATGAAATGGAAATATTATTCTCATGCGATACGCCACAAATATGGAAACTTTGCTTCGGTGTGATACATCATGAAAATAGAAACTTTAATATAATACAAAACACTGAAGATAGTTTATTTCTTGACATTCAATACGCTACGAAGATAGAAAATTTTGTGGTCATGGCAAAAGTAAGTCCAAGTGCGATACTCACAAGAGGCAAGTTTCTTCGGAATACAAAAAACTAAGGAGGGGGCTGGAGTTTATGTTCTAGAATAGAATGCCCTTTAATGTGAATTTGGCCACCAGGAATCAAGACTAGCTAAAGAGGCAGAGCATTGAGATTGGCAGAGTGATGGCAAATTGGAAGATATAGAAGTGAGATTGATTGCATTATTAACCACATCAAAGTTATTCGAGACTAGCATAGATGCATTTTAACTACGAAACTATTAAGGACTGAAGGGGCATCAAAAGACTTGTGGCACAAACTTCAACAGTTTGTGCTCTCACTCAATGTGTAATGAATCCAGGGTAAAGATGAATCTATTCTAATTTATTTAAGGTGTTTAAACATATCATTGTAACCGAAAAGGGAGGGGAGGTCTCTTACACACAACACCTGAATGTTGGCAGAGAGTTCGGATTTAAGATAATCAAGAAAGCTAACTTCAAAAATCCCTTGAAAAGAGATCATATATGGGGTCCTCAGGCTGTTAATGGTAGTCATTATTTTTTTGTATCTAATGTGTATTGAACCAGGGTCAGTTAGTAGGGAGAATCCTATCTTTTGACAAGGTAGATGTGAGTATTATATATTATTTCTTGGGTTGATAGGCTGGTTCTGGACACAGTTCAAGTGTTAGCATGAATCTGGGTATCCAGGAATGCTGATTCCTATTATTCCTTGCAAAGTAATGATTATGGAATCCACAAAGTAGTTCATATTTTCCCATTACTTAGACTTATGGTGTATTGACCCAAGCGTATTAAAATCTACTCTATCCCTTGGGTGGATTGAGAACCATATATCATTTCTTCCTCGAGTGTAACCTGGCCCTTCTATTTAGGGGCGAATTAGTGAGCCTTATAATTTGCTCTCCTCCCCACCTCTAGAGAGTGCCATGGGTCATGAGATAGCTGTGAACACAAAATCATGAACTTGTAAACTGTTAGTAACATGGGAAGAACATGGCTCGTTCTGAGCCCTAAACTTTACTAACTCAAAATCAAAACAAAAATCGTGGCCTAACTCGTTTCCATAATTGGTGAAATGGTTTTTAGTATCTGCTGGTTTATCGGTAATTAAAATTTCATATCATAGTATTTATCATCAGTTGTGATCTCTGTTTTAGAAACAGGTTTCAATTTTGTGGCTTTGTTGGTAATAGGATGGAGATGTAGTCACAATTACTATGATGTTGTTTCCTAATGGCGGAAAAACTATTGTCTGACCAATATCCATTAGTCAGACATGCTCATGAAGATGTATAGTGTGGCAGTAGGTTCTGGTTTAATTGTTATGATCATCAATGAATACAGTGGTCATGGAAAAAAAAAATTGTAAGCCCAGAAACTTGCAGAAAGCATCACTTTAGACAAACTGAATTCAGAAGCTTATTCTTCAATGGACTTTATTTCCCTGCGTGGTCTGTGTCTGTTTATGACTACCTGCATAAATATCAGGCTACTGTATTTTAATCTTTGGTTGATGTCCATCCTCTGCCTCCGGAATGTCAATAATGTGTGTTCTACTTATGGTGTTGTAGGGTGTTGTTCTCTGCAGCCTGCTTGATCTGTATTGATGTATGGTTTTGGACCCTTTACCTGATCTTCGTCATATGCTTCAGAGCCTCTGATGATTTACCTTACACTGATGTCTGTGTAGATCCTTTCCTCTTTCATTTGCTTATCCTTGCAGGTTATTGATTTTGAGCCTTTAACTGAGATCCATCTTTTGCTTTGTAACTTTGTGGAATGTTGCCCTCTGCAATATGCTTATCCTTTGCTGAAGAACTGCCGAGATTTAGAGTGGGAGCACAGTTCTATCCTTTTTCCTTGGCCTGTTATCAAGCTCAGGGGGCCACATTTGTTCCTCTTTATAACCCCTTTTTTTCAACTTTCTGACATGAGGGATATCAGTGATCATTCATATAGATAGTTCATTACCCCCTTTTATGTTGAAGATTAAATCATATTGCAGTAGCGACTGTAGAGTGTGCCTTGTTAATGAAAGGGATTCATACACAAACAATTTTCTAGTTTTCTAGAGCAGGAAGAAACTTAATATGCAAAATAGCACTTGGAAACTTGCACGTGATAGACCATAAAAGCTAAATAAAGAACCTGAGTACAGCCAAAGCTACATACAAATTGGATGGATATGTAGAGATTCATTGCCAAGCATTTTACCCCAGGCAGCATTATTAGCTGATATAGTTAACGGATGGGACTTCATTCTGTTTCTGCTGTCAGGTCTCTGTTGCTAGTAATAGTCCATGACAAAATAAATTGTTTCTTTGGGTCCAATCGTGCTTTCCAGACTCTAGAGTCTCTCGGTTCTTCTTTCTGTAAGGAAACTGGAGCTAAAAGTAGTTCAATTTCTACTGGACTCTGTTAAGTGTTACTATCTATAGGAGCTAGCTCGCATTCTTGCAATTTCGAATATTATTGATTTTTATTGTTTTTGACAAATTCTAGTTCAAACCTCCATCACCATGGGAGCAGTTGTCTTCCAGTTAATTAATCTCATCATTAGACAGTTCTTGCACGGTGACAATATCCTTACAAGATTATATTTATCTTCAAGCTGTTCTCCAAACAACCATCTTCAAGTGATTAACTGTCTTCATGCCATGAAGATGATTTGGTCTTTTGTTGGCTAGACTAAGACGACTACAGTTAGGGGATATCACCTAGGCTTGGACACATCTTCGGATTCGAGGAGTCTGCTGTATATGGTATGTTATATTGACCCAATTGTCTAAGGCCGATCTTCAAAGAAGTTAGGGAGCCTTTCGTAGTTTTTTTTCTTTCCAGCTTCTTTACATTTAAAGGCTCCCATATATAGCATGACTTGTTGACCCAACGCGCTTAGGCTCATCTCCAAAGAAGCTAGGAGTCCTTTGTGATTATCCCAGCGTCATTGCATTTGAATAGTGTTTCCCTCGTACCTTCATGGCTTCAAAAGAGAGAAAGAGGCTTTATATTAAAACAGATCTTCAACATACTTCTACTACAAGTTGGTTCTATGTTGATGTTATGCCTGTGTCAAATACTTTTTTACAAACAGAGTTAGATTCTCCCTTTGAATAATAATAATAATAATAAGTCATGGTCAAGTCAGACACGAAATTTGTTTATGAGACCCCTTGTTTCTGAGACAAGGGATCCGCCTCCTTGCAGTGATTTGACTACTAAAGTCGGTGGAGGTTTACCTTCTCTACTCCCCTCTAGATTTGAATCTATGACCTGTTACAAGGAAATACCTGTTCTTAACCATTAAGCCCACCAAGGCCATTATAAGCTTTATCTTTGTACAAATTTTAATCTTAACATTGCATGCATATGATGATATTTATCTACTTCTCCATGAGAAGTGCTAATTTATGGTTAAATTGTTCATTATCTACCCTTACAATATCTTCTTAGATTAAAACAGAGTTCCTTACTTGTCAACCTGATCTTTGTAAAACATATTGCAGTGGTCGTTGAAGTTTGAAAAATTCACACGATATTAGACGGTAGCAGAAAAAAGGGGTGTAATTTCTATGTGTTTTAATGCTCAATTAGAAAAGGTACAAGTCATGAGAATTTCTTGATTTGAAAGGCTTTGAGGGATTAGATTGAAGTTTAACTGGTCATTTGTAATGTACCACTTTAGCTAGATTGAAACTCACAGAACATTCTATGAAAATTTAAACTTCATTAGCTGTGCATTTTAAGAGAAACATAATGCGTAAGTGCTTATGATTTATACGAAACTTGATTAAATGGGAAATAGACTTATGTTGTGCTTCCTGATGCATCGTTACTGTGGAAGTGGTGATGTGATGGTGCAATGGTTTGCTCAATACAATTAAAATACCTGAAATAGTCACTTTTTATCACAAAGTAGCTTTATGAATCTGACAAAACAATATTGTTATTTTAGTTGCACCATCTAAAATCTAAAACCGCATTTTCATCATGATTTTGACTTATAATAGTAGCAAATTTTTACTAAAATACAGATGAGAACTATCAATTTATAGCTTACTCAGAAATGGGATTGTAACATCCTTTTATCAAGCAATGTGGTTGTTTCCACTGAGTCTATGATTTTATCTGGAAACTTTGATGATTGCATTATGTGTTTGCCTATGGAAGTTTCAAACCTTTGAACCAAGCTTTGCAGTTTTAAGGAAATATGATAAATAGTCAATCAGGTAAATCGATTTTCACTAGAATGCATCAATCTAGCATGGTGAGATTCAATGTAACGGTTGCTTCTAATCCATACATATTAAGCCTAGTCTTGTAACTAAGTATGCTTTGTCATGTTATTTGTTATTAAGACGAAGAAATCTAGAAAGTAATCAAGAAAATAGTTAATAATGAATAGGTACAGGTAACAAGGAAAAACAATAAAACCAGCAAGCAAACAATCCAAAGAAAAATGGTCTGACATGATGTAATCTAAGGTTGAGGAAAAGAGGATGCCAACAATTATTGCATGGTGCATAACAGATGGAGGCCTTACAAAGATGGTCTAGTGGGGTAGAATTTTCTAGTGAAAATATAGATTGAATACTATGGGCTTGTGTAAGGCTTACTTTGACAGTTGTTTTTAATGATCTTAAATTGAATGAGAAGATCAATTCGTAGAGAATTTGGGATTTTAGAATGGAAGCTTATTTAGTCAATAAAAGACTAGTGAAAATATTAGGATACACTTTTAACCTTATTCTAGTGTTGAATAAAAATATCGTGAAAAGTAATGTGTTGCTAGTTTTGGATAAAAAGACCCTCAACTTTCTTCGCAACTTTGTGGTCACTGGCCACTTATGAAAGGAGTAGGCATCTTTAGAAATGCGGTGCCATTTAGAGGAAATACTAATAGCAACAGGGAAAAGGAAATTATTCCGTTCATTTAATTATTTTTCAATTGTCTGGTCATATTGTGAGCTGCAATATATATCACAAGATTGTTTTAGTACTAGTAAACAATGATTAAATATATAATAAATTTGAACCTTTTGACATTTACAGGACATTCCTCTCAATTTACAAAAAAAAATAAAGTATGAAAATCATGTTGGAAACAGTTCTGAAGTTTGGAGTTTTTATTTTATTTTCAAGATTAATTAAATGGGTTTGGAAGATTGGGACTTATCTATTCACTAAGGTTTTAAAGAAATTATATGCATAAAACTTATACTAACACCTCCTAGTGGAATTGATAGTGCACTAATTTGTTTCTTGCTATTATCTTGGTTTTGGTACCACCTTATAGCATATACGGGTTCAAATTCTATTTTCCATGATGGACAGTTGAATCTGTTTCAACTCTAATTGTTATTGAGGGGTTCCACGAGGATGACACATGAGCGTTTATGATGCCCATTTTAACATAGATAGCCACATATGTTAAGGTTCTATTGTGCAGTTCCATGTTGTTATTTATGAACATTATATACATTTGATTGGACACTTGAAAATCAATTGATGGATTTGGTATTGATGATGGAAATGTTGGATGTATAACCAAATGTATGACTTACTTGGTTACAATTTATCTAGTGCATGACTTGTCAAAGTTATTATTGCATCATATAGGCTTATATAGATATGATTTATCTAATCGATGACTTAGTGAAATTATGATTTATCTGATGTAAGATTTAATTCCAGTATGAACAACAAAAATTGACAAGTGGACACTGGGCTTAATAAACATGATGTTTAAGATCATGTATCTATATCTATTTTGTGGTTATATATATGCATGGATGAGAACTAAACTATAGATTGGAAAGAACCATATGATAGCCAAGATCTACTATTCCATTGGGGAAGGTCGAGACAACCAATGAGGAAAGGTACGATGTACATTGTTCTATTGCATTTGGTATCTACTTGATATACACTCTTATGACACGAGTAAAATGCAAATGACAGGTGGCAAGACGACCTGACTGGATTATTCGATGACAAGTCCAACCAGCTCTGTAGTGTGGTCCGTGCTTTGAAGGAGGGGTGGAGGTGTTTCCCACCGTGTATCCTCCGAAACCTGGAATTGTGGGGAGGACAGCTGAACGCTCCCCCTAGACGTGCGATGACGATTGCCAGTTGCCTGCTGGGGAAGTTAGGTCGATGTATTCGACGCTCCCACCATGTCGGTTTTATCAGTGGTTAGTATGGTCGTTGCCACTAATAAAGCAGCAGAGGACGGATAGGGTGGGAATGGAAGTAGGCCAGGGTGGATAGGAAGATATAGATCAGTTGGAGACTCTTGATGGGAAGTAATGTCATTGTCTGACTTATCGAATTTTAATGCTATAACTCTCTCTGGTTTGCTATGCTTTCAAACTCCTTGTATCTTTTCATTCTAACTTCGGGACGAAGTTTTCTGAAGGAGGGGTGTATGTAATGCCCCACTTAAATCTTATCCTACAAATTTTGTTAATATTTACATTATCTGAAAATATTGAGAAATATTGGTCTAATATAAATTTATGATTTCCATTATTCAAATTCCCCACTTACCTTCTCAAATTGAATATTATGTAGGATATGGTCTCCTTCCATTATTTCAAAATATATGTATTCATGTCACATTCCCCAATGTACCCTCACATTTACTTGTGAGAAGACATAGTCCTCTCCATCTTATCATCAATATATATTTATTCATTTCACATTCCCCAATGTACCCTCACATTTACTTGTGAGAAGACATAGTCCTCTCCATCTTATCATCAATATATATTTATTCATTTCACATTCCCCAATGTACCCTCACATTTACTAAGGAGAAGACATGGTCCTCTCCATGTAATTACACTTCACATTCCCAAATGTACTTTTCAGATTTACTTGGGAGAATACATGATCCTTTCCCATTAAATTCTCAATTTTATATTCATGTCACAATTCCAAATGTACTCCTAGCTTACTTGGGAGAAGAGAAGTCAACTAAGGATGGATGAGAAGTTAATGACATTAATGAGAGGTGGTTGAGATGGAGAAAGGAAAGAGGGTATAAAAAGGGAAGGGGGAAGGAAGAAAAGGGGGGGGTTGGAGTCTTGCTTAGGATTGTGGGGGTTGGTTGTGATTGTTTGGCCTTGTTATGATTTTGGGAGACCTTGGAAACCTGTGGAGGTTTCTTGGGTTTGAGTGGAGGAAAGTATCATTATCTAGTTTTGCACATTCTTCTTGAGGACACACTATATCTGGTTGGACTTGGGCACGGAGGGCTAGGGAACCTGTGGAGGTTTCCTGGGCTAGGAATTTGTTTCCTAGTTGGCTGGGAAGCAAATCCGGTTGGGTCGGTCAGAAGGAGTGTTCAGCTGGAGCTATAAGACAAAGGTATCATCATCAACCACCGGAACAGGTATTTTTCCATGGACTACTCTTGTCAAGTTGATATCAATGGAATTCTCACCTTAACTTATGTTGTTTATGATAAAATGATAAGATGTTAAATGTTTAAAGCTATGTGAGAATACCAACAAGTTCTTTTAATTTTAACTTTTAAACCAGCGGGAAAATAGATCTGTTAGTGTATAATAGGTTGAGGCTCTCATAATAGGAAAGAGGGCCTTACAAAAATAAAAATAAAAATAAATAAAAAATAAAAAATAAGAAAAAATAAATAAATAATAATAAATAAAAATAAATAAAATATAAATAAAATAAAATAAAAATAAAAATAAAAGTAAATAAATAAATAAAATAAAAAATAAAAAATTTATAGCACAAATTCCACGATGACCTGTTTGGAGCAGTGAAACCTTAGAATTCAAAGCTCTGATACCAAATGATATAAAACCAGCTCACAAAAAGATAGAAAAGATAGATCAACGCCTTAGAATTCAGCCTCTTCGAGGGGGTAACCTCCTTTACATTATATAAATGAACAATTCTTGGATGATTCAAATGACAAAACCTCCTTTCTATATATAGGAGTCTAAGGAGTCACAATATAACCAAGCCGACCTAACAATAATAATATAAAGGCACAAAAATAACAATAGAGGGATTCTATGGGGCACAGTAATAACAATATGAGGACAATAGGGGCACAACAATATTAATAAGGGATACAACTACAATAGTAATGGGGTAATCACTAGTATTATAGGGACCTAACAGAATCTATGTACCAAATAGTGATGACTTGAAGAGGCTCATCATGAGAGAATTCCATGACATGCCATATTATGGCCATCCGGGTACCAAAAGACTCTCACAACCATTAAAAATATTTATTATTGGCCAAATTTGAAGAAAGAAGTGGCTCATTTTGTTGCTCAATGCATAGAATGTCAGTAAGTGAAAGTTGAGTGCAAACATCCAACAGGTTTATTACAGCCAATTCCCATTTTGAAATGGAAGTGGGAGTGATCTCTGTGGATTTAATTGCAAGCTTACCGAGGACCTTCAGAAAACATGATGCAATTATGGTGGTGATTAACAAGTTGAGCAAGGTGGCTCATTTTCTGGTGGTCAAAACCACCGACTCAGCCAGTGAGGTGGCTCAAATTTTCATAAGGGATATTATGAGCTTGCATGGAGTTCCCAATAAGATCATCTCAAATAGGGATGCTAAGTTCACTTCAAGGTTTTGAAAGGAACGGTTTGCGGGCTTGGGGACATAGTTGGCCTTTAGTACTTCTTATCATCCACAAATGGATGGACAAACAAAAAGGGCGAACCGAATCCTTGAAGAAATGTTGAGGATGTATGTAATGCACCAAAAAAAGAAGTGGGAAAAGTATCTTCCACTTGTAGAATATTCATATAATAATGGCTACCAAGAATCCATAAAATTGGTCCCTTTTGAGGAACTTTATGGAAGGAACTACAATACTCCTATCAGATAGAATGATCAATTAAACAAGGTCCTTATTGCACCTGATATGATGAAAGAGATGGAGCAGGAAGTGCATATTATAAGACATAATTTGAATTTGACATGAGATAGGCAGAAAACCTATGCAGACCAACACAAGGCACATAAATAATTCCAAGTTGGGGAGCATGTTTACTTGATAATTAATCCCAAGAAAAGTTCGTTGAGGATTGGTTCATGTGCCAAGTTGGCACCACGATATTGTGGGCCATTTGAAATCCTTGAAAGTATTGGACCAGTGGCTTATAGGCTAACCTTACCTCCATAAGTTAAATTCCATGATGTTTTACATGCTTCTTTACTTAAAATATATGTGACGGATTCTAATCATGTGATTGATTAGTCTATGCTACAAGTGGAATCATAGGGAGAGTTCCAACCAGAGCCACTATGGATGCTAGACCAAAGGAACCTCATGCTTTGAGATTGAGTAATAGAGCAAGTCAAAGTGAAGTGGAGGCACTATGGGCTAAAAGAAGCCACATGGGAAATTACTGACTTGGTGAGGGAAGCATATCCTTTTTTGTGTGTTGGTTGAAACAAATGTATATATGTTTGTAAATATTGTATAGAGTTGTGCATATAAATATCCATTAAAAAGTATTTGTATTTTATTTTTTTTCCTGTGTTACACATATATGGACGGTGAACATTGAGGATCGTGTTCCCTCAAGGGGAAGGGGTTTGTGATAGTCCCAAATGTATTTTACTTATAAACTCCGTGAAAAACATCTTATGTATTTTGATTTTCAAATTAAAAATGAGGTTAAGTGAGGAACACGGATTCCAGAGACTAGGTGTTTACTTTCTTCAGATGTTTAATTTACTTACTGTAACAGAAATTGGAATATTTTTGGACATCCATTAAAGGATGGTTTTTGTGTTTTTGATATCATTAATTTTCTTAATTTTTGGGCCGCAAAAAGAGTACAAAGAGAGGGGGATTATGCATAGAATTAGGTAGTAGCAGATTGAGGGAGAATTCATAGAGAAGAACCACAATAGACAACAACATACAGGGGAGCACACACATCTAGGAGAGAAAAAAAATCAATTCTTTTGTTTGGATAGCCTAGGGTAGAGGGAAGGAGGAAAATGAAGAGAAATTAAGAACACCTAGGATAATTCTAATTACTAAAGCAAACTACCAGCGAGACATGACAGAGCGTGGGCTGGGCAATGGAAGAATGCATGTACACTAGAAAACAAAGGAAGAACTTATTTATAGTGTAGTGTAACATTGGAAGCACTATTGGTCTGTTCCAAGGATCTTAGAGGAGCTGCTTTTTTTTTCTGGTTGAGCAATAAGGGCACAGGAGGAGCTTCTCCAAGTGAGGGTAAATATCAGGATACCCTAGGAGTTGGAGGGTGGATATGGGTTTTGTCTAGAGTCCCTTTACAACCTGGATAGAGGTTTAGCCCTTGGAGTCCTAGCAGGAAGCTTTGGAGTCTCATTTGCTTGATTAATTCCATTTGGAAATGTATTCTCGAGTCCCCTTAGTGGGTGGAATCAATGTGTGACATGTTCAAGGTGGAGGTAGTAATCCTCTTAATTCCCTGAAGACTTTTTTATTGCTATTTGGTTGGTGGGTGCAGGTAGGAGGACCTCTAGATTCCCTATTTCATCCATCAATTGGTATACAATTCCTTGAGCAAGACATCTCAATCTCTAAAATATGGCTCGAGTATGATAGGTGCAAGTGAAAAATGTCTACAACTATCTACGGTTGGGTGGAGAATCATAGTCGTAGACTCATTTTCCCAAGGATTTACAAGATAAGTGTTTCTAATATATATATCCTGGTAATTAATCAGTGATACATTTCTAGTTTGAAATGGTGTTGTTGTGAAAAATACATGAATGTGTTACTATTATTACACAATTGAATAACATACAGTGCAATGTTTCAAGGCATTGGAATAGCCAACAAGAATCTTGATTTTATTGCAGCAATATTTAGCATGAGAATTTATTCTTATTACAATATGATGATTACAATGAAGATAGGCTACATTGACATGGGTTATGTGCAATGTGATAATGTTGAGGATTTCCTTCTCTATCATTATTATTGACCTATGATTTTATATGAGGGGCTTCTTCATGCCTTCAGTTGGATATGTACCCTAGTGATGGGTCTACACATCCATTTTACCTAGGAATTTGGTCCAAAATCTCTATGTGCTCTATTGTGTAAGGCACAGCTTCATGAGTTGGGAAGACTTAATTTTATATCCCTGCACTTCTTGTAAGATGTGTTTATGTTATATATGCATTGAATTTGAATCTTACAAGGTGATGAGCCATATTCTGTTTGTTGTCATGGTGTTGTGATAATGTGGTAAATCTTGGCTTTGAAGGTTGGACACATCAATGATATTCATCTTGATTGGTACATTTCTAGCGGTTATTTATATATGATTCAACTCTATTAGTGAGTTTCCTAGAAACCTTTTATAATTTGTTGTGTTCTTTCTTGTTATTCAGGAGAGCATTTGTATATGTTTAGATAACCACTGTGTGGTTGTGATATGCACTGAGTTAGAAATCTGGTGTGTGGTGTGAGCATTCGAAGCCTTCAGGTGTCATCAATCCTTTAACAAAGAGCAGTTGATAGCTATGTGTGAAGTCATGCATGGAATTCCCTGTCCCTAAAAAGGGAATGCTTATAGGACCGTGATCTTATCCATTATGTGCCTATCAATAAGGTTGTTATTTGTAATCAGACTCAAGGGAAGCATTGATGGGCTGGAATGTACTGCCAATAGCTAGGGGGTCTCCCTATTGTGAAGTCCCAATTAGACATCATGTTTTTTGGGATAACAGCCCCATCTAGTATGTAGGCCCGATTGTCATCATGTTGGTTTCGCTCCTTGCTTTGAAAATGAAGATATTTTAGAGCGAGGAAAAGGATGAAATTCCTAGACAATGGGAACAAGGTCAACCCAAGATACAAACTACAAATTGAGATACAAGAAAGTAACAGCAACAACAAGAAGAAGAAGTATTCCATGAGATGGATCAATGAGCTAAAATTGTCTCAGACATACATGAACAAGAACATGCCAGAGGTTAATTGAAAAATAGTTCACAATAGGTCACCGGCATGGCATGGAATAAGAAGCATAGATTCAAAATCAAAAACACATGCAATAGCTACAAACTAGTCCATAACATATTGCTTGTATGAAAGCACACATACAAATACAGTGAAAATACCAAACAATCGATACAACCACTATGAGTAAGCATGGGAATCAAAGTTAGGAATGAAGAACTTCTTATTAATGTTGTTGCAAATATAAGTACATGTCCTGCAATATATCAAAGCCCAATAGTGTAACATGGGCTACTCGTACCATTATCCATTGCAAAATCATAGCCTCACCACAACACAACCTACTAGCTACCAAGAGTTGAATGTCTCTAGTTCTTCAAGTGTAGATCAACTATCTACTACTAGTCCAAGCTCAAGTGCTAAAGTCCTTTACAAATGAGGCATGAGGGTATATTTATAGAGGTGAGGAGGGTGACCTTTCACCTTCTCCGTGACCTTTCATCTACCCTCATGAATCTTGACCTTTCTCGCTATTCTCTCATGTCTAATGACTAATACATGCCCAATTGACCTTTGCATAAATATAGGAATTATGATGAGAAATATGTACATATTGATAGAAGATAAATTACAAGGAGAATAAAGAAGGTTGGTGGAAACCCTAATGCTTGTTTCTAATGTTGTTGCAATGATATGGTGACTTGTATAGGTTGATGAACAGAGTGGAAATATTTATTTGTTGTGTTAAATGTCCATTTACCTACTATTCCACCTACCATCAAGGTTGACATGGAGCCTCAGACAGCTAAGTGGAGCTAGTTTGCATGCTTGTTGAAACCCTAGTTGCAAAACCTCTTGTAAGAAACCCTAGTTGTTGAAAAATGAAGCAAGAAATTCTCAATTTGATTTTGACTTGATTAAATTGAGAAAAACCGAAATTCCATATCAGCAGACATCTTGGATGCAATTAACTTGTGTGACATGGCTTGTGTCACCCAGTTTATGTTAAAATCATAAATTTCTATGCATAAATTTAAAAATTCTTTGCATAAACTTGAAAGTTCTATGTAGAAAACTAAATGTACTTTGCAGAAAAATGAATGTACTTTACAGAAAATTGAATGGAGCTTAATGTAATTTGCATGAATTTAAATGTACTTTACAGAAAGCCGAAGGTACTTTGTAGAAAAATAAATGTTCTATGTTGTTGCAATTATTTAGAATGCATATTTCTTCTTCTAAACTTTTCAGATCAGCAATTGTAGATAGAACATAAACTTAAGGATCATATGAAGACAACCAAGCATAAGCATGAGACACTGAGAGTTAGTTCCAATGACTAGGTTAAAACCCACAAGGGGAAAACCCAAATTATTCTTCTTCTATTAGATTTCTTCAATTGTTCAGTAGAGTACATAGAGAGAGAGAGAGAGAGAATGAATAAAGTCACCAATGTCTGATCAACTTGCAGCTGAAGTGCTCTTTCTCTTTGCTTGAATATCTCCTTCTATTGATCAGATCTTTTCCTTCACACTTTCTCTAACTATTCCCTTTTTCTTAATCTTCACTTTCTCTCACACTTCTATTACACACACTCAAAACTAGTTCTCCTTCTTCCCAATGAATATGCTTCTCTCAACTCTAAATTCCTCTTGCTTAAATAGATGAAAAAGGAGGAGTTACAAAATGAATTCATGCCTTGAGCCAATAATAGGCAAATTAAATTCCATGAGTGAGGATTTACTTGAGGAGAAGTGTAACACATCCCAAGAATAGAGATAGAGATACACTTGCCTTGAGGAATTACAATTTGAATTATGGAGAGAGAGAGAGAGAGTTACACTTAGACATGAGAGAATATTTGGTGAGAGTTACAAATGGAGTTGAATGAGGGATTTACAAGTGCATTTGATGAGGAGGAGTTACACTTTTGTCATACATTGAATTAGTGAGGGAGAATTACATTCTCTTAAGTGTGGAGTTACTAGTTTATTCCAAGAGAGAGGTTTGATTTTTCCAAGTAAGAGATTTCTCAATTTAATTTACTTATTCCATGAGAGAATTCGATTTTTATTAATCCATTAAAGGTAAATGACTTTAGACTATTTTATAAATAATAGTATCATAAAAATAATATTATTAAGGATAAATATATTAATTCTTGACTTGTAATATAATGATTGATTTGATTTTAAAGTGGATTCCATATGTCAAGATCATCATTGATCATTTAGACATGACTTTCTATTTTTGGAAATTCACTTCCAAATTGAGATGTGACTTACTATTTTTGGAAAGTCATATTAGAATTGTCAGAAATGAAATTTTATTATAGGTGGTTCAAACAAAACTGAAGTATATTATTTCTTCTAGGAAAAATTCATCCCTGAGCTGCCAAATTTTAACAGTTTACTCAATAAATTTCAGTTGGAGTTGGAGTTCAGTTAAGCATGTGTGATTGCTAATTTGTAGAAATCAAGGTAATTTATCTCAAGTTGTTTTCAGTTAAACTAGTTCCAACTGCTGGAGGAACTAGTGGAAGGTCAGTCATGCAATGGGACTTCAGTCAAACTCAATGATCATCTAGTTAACTAATCAATCAACCCAAAATAGCTAGTGCATGCAGAGAATTTTAGTTCTCGAGTTGTGGTGGAGATTCTAAGGAAGTTTAGCATTAATTGTAGACTATTCTTGAGTACATAGGTGTTGCATGCAGTCGGATGTTCAACCTTGGGAATCACACAATCCATTTTGGAGAAATTCCTAAATAATAGGGGCCTAATTTATCAAGGAATTGTGTAAGGAAATAGGGTCTCAAGAAGAGGCCAAAATTGAATAATTATGGGTCAAAGATTCTCTATGAGAAGAGAGATAGGTTATTCACTTGCATTTTGTGCTCAATTGAGAAAAGAAATTGTAATACATCTTTAGTCATTAGACTAATTCAAGAAGGCATTAGGTTTTTTAGCATATTTCTTTCCCTGGAAAAAATATTGTGTGCGTGTTATTTCTAATTGCATGTCTGATATTTTTTTTCTAAATTGTGAATTGAATTTCATACAGCGATAGAGTAGGTTTGTGTCTTGTTATTTTGATTAAAACTTCATGAGAAGTTGCAAATCTACACCATAATTTATACATGGTATCGAAGCTGGATTCACAATAGAGAAGGAATTTCAAAGTTGTTTCTCAGGAGGTTCAAATTTGCAGTTCAGTGTAGCAATATCTCTACAGATCTGAGAATATGACCTTCAACGAGCTAAGGCTAGAGTATGCCTTGGAAGGAAGATCTGATTTCATCGCATGGAAGGATCGCATGGAGGCGGTATTTGATGAAAATGAATTGATATAATACATCAAGAGATATGTGGCAAAACCACCAGAATCAGATGCCTAGAAACTTGCTCAGTGGAAAAAGATGCAGCCAAGGCAAAGAGAATAATATTGCAGGGATTATGAGACCACATTTTCACCAATATCCATGGGAAATAAACTCCTTATGAAATGTGGAAGGCAATAACATATTTGTTCCAGAATAGTAGTGACCAGAGGAAGTTGTCACTCAAGGATAAACTTTGAAATATCAAGATGTAGAAGAATGACAATATACCGCAGTATCTAAGTAGGTTCAAATAAGTTAGTGATGATCTTGTAGAATCTGTTGTTATTGTTTTAGATGATCACTTTGTAAGGCTAGCCATTTTGGGCCTTCCCAAGAGCTGCCATAGCTACCAAGATTCAGTGAACGGGAGGGAGAAATTACTGAAATGGGAACGCTTTGGTCTGATTTGGTACATGAGGAAATAAGGTGGAATACCATAGATGGGACTTCATCCAAGGGAAAGGATGAAGAAAACTTTGCATTGGTTAGAAAGGGAAATAAAGGAAAAGGAAAGAAATCTCAAACCAAACCAGAATCTAGCCAAGGGGGCAAGAAGAAATATTTGTCCAAAATTAAATGCTTCCATTGTCATGAATTAGGGTACTATGCCATGAAGTGTCCAAACAAAAAGGAAACAAAGAAGACCTCAGGAGGAGCAACATTTGAAGCCTTGGATTCACAGTTTGAGTTTGAATTTACCTTTATCGCATGCATGGCCAACACAATGATGGGGAGCGTGTAGTACTTGGACTTAGGTGCCTCGTTCCACATGAAAGGGTGTAGAGACTTTTTTAGTGACCTCCAAGAGAAAGATATCCAAATGCACATCGAGCTAGGGGATGAAGGAAGATATAGCATGACCAAGATTGGTATAGTCACCTTTCAAAGGGACTCAGGCTCCCCTCTCAGACTCAGGGATTTCATGTTTCCAAGCCTAAAGAAGAATCTCATCTTTTTTGTAGTTTTGGAAAACAATGGTTATGATGTGATATCCAGAAAAGGAAAATCATTCCTGAGACACATAGCCACGGGACATGCGGAGCATATCAGGGTTCGTGTGAAGAACCTGTATAAGCTAGATGTGGAAGACTGTATTCCATTGAACACTAAGGCAGAGAAAGTGCAGGTTCGCGATGTCGGTGAACTTTGCCATAGAATACTTGGCCATTTGCATCATGTAACCTTGAATATTATGCTACAAATAACCACTGGCCTCCCCAAAGTATCACTTGAGAAGTAGGATTTATGCAAAGGATGTACCTTGGGGAAGTACACAAAATCCACATTCAATGATCAGGACAACAAAGCACATGCATTCCTATAAAGGATCCACTATGATTTATGTGGACATTTCTTGACAACCTCCACTTCCAAACACAAATATTTTGTCATTTTTGTACATGAATTCTCACGAAAGTGCTAGATCTTCTTCATGTGGAAGAAATATAAGACATTCTCCAAGTTCGTAGAATTCAAAGCACTAGTTGATAAAGAAACCAACAAGAAGTTGAAGGCTCTCAGGAGTGATAATAGAGGTGAGTACATGTCAAATGAATTCAAGAATTTTTGTACAAAAGAAGGCATTCGACGAGCATTAACATCACCCCACAACCCACAGCAAAATGGGGTGGTTGAGAGAAAGAACCATAGCATTATGGGAGTAGTGAGGGAAATGTTGCATGACCAAGGCCTAACTCTGCATTTGTGGGTTGAAGCATGCAACACAACAATCTATTTGTAGAACTGGATTCCTCATTAGATTCTTGGTATGATTACACCAGAGGATTCTTTCTCAGGGAGAAAGCCAGATGTGTTGCACTTCAGGATTTTTGGAGCCTCTGTTTACTGCCATGTATCCAAAAATTCAAGGAAGAACCTTGAGCCAAAAACATAGATGGGGGTAGTTTTGGGTTACACAAAAACTCTACACAACTACCATGTGTACTTGTCATCCCTCAGAATGATATTTGTGTGAAGGCATGTAAATTTTGATGAGGAGAAAGTGATGTGGTGCTCTCTTGAGAGGGAGCTTCAGATCCCACCAGAAGAGGAGCTTTTATCTCCAAAGGAGGAAGCTCAAGAAGTTGTGGAGCAACCACAAATTGAGGAGTAGAGAGTGGATACATCCACTCAACCAGAACCATCTAGAGAAGGTAGGAAAAGGACTAGGGAAGTTGATAGACTTGTGCAGGATGCGAGGGAGAATGTGGGAGCTCCTTCAAATTTACGCAGGAAGAGAAGGTCACCTGATCGGTACACTATCTACATGGCTCTAATTACTGAGCTTATAGATACTAATCCATCCTCTTTCTAAGAATCAGTAGAGAAACCTGTATGGGTAGATGCAATGGTGGAGGAATATGAATCCTTTGTAAAGAATAGTGTTTGGGAAGTGGTCCCAAATAAATCATTTATGGGTTCAAGATGGATCCTCAAGGTTAAGCATCTAGCAAACGAAAGCATAAAGAAGTATAAGGCAAAATTGGTGGCCAAAGGATTCTCTCAAATTGAGCAAATTAACTATGAGGAGACCTTTTCTCTTGTAGAAAGGTATTCATCGATTAGAGAAATTATTGCTCTAGTTGTGCAAATGGAGTGGAAGCTCCACCATATGGATGTAAAACCAAAATTACTCAATGGTATTATTGAGGAGGAGGTGTACAACGAGCAACCAGAAGGTTTTGAGAAATTTGATTGAGATTCTCATGCGTGTAGACTAAAGCGAGCATTGTATAGTCTCAAACAAGCACCTCGTGCTTCGTACACCCAGATCAATAGCTATCTCACTGGTTTGAGCTTCACCAAAAGTGAAGTGGATGAAACCCTATATCATATCTTGGTAGAAGGTAATTGCTTATTATTGTCTTATATGTTGATGATTTGATTTTAACTAGTGATGAGGAGTTGATTAGATCTTACAAGGAGGACTTTGCAACTGAATTTGAAATGAAGGACATGGGTTTCATGCACAACTTCCTCGGTTTGGAAGTATGGAAAGGCGATGGATAAATATTTGTGTATCAAGGAAAGTATAGAAATGAGATACTAAAAATATTCCACATGGAGATTTGTAAACCCACGGAGACACCTCTAGCGACCAACTAGAGGAAGGAGAATGCCACTTTAGGTGAAGAAGTGGATGCTACCATTTATCGGTAGCTAGTGGCTTCATTAATGTATCTTTTGAACACATGACCATACATGTGCTATGGAGTAAACCAGTGGAGCCAAGCTATGGTTAAGCCAACAAAATTATTTTGGAAGGTAGCTAAGCATATTTTACGGTACCTTAGAGGCACTATCCAGTTTGGACTATGGCACAAACAGACAGAGGGAGTAAAATTTTGTGGCTTCACAGATGCAGATTGGTTGGGGAGTCCATCAGACTGAAAGATTACATCAGGTGGAATTTTCAATGTTGGGTCACAGTTGTTTCCTAGTACAGTAGGAGGAAAAGATCGATGATGCTTATCTTTGCAAAAGAAAAATACATGGTTGCAAGTCAAGCAACATGTGAGGCGATCTGGATGAGAAAAATACTTGTTGGATTGTTTGGTTAGAAGATCGATCCAACTGTGATCTAATGTGATAATCAGAGTTGCATCAATCTCTCAAAGAATCATGTATTTCATAATCAATTCAAGAATATAGATATTTTGTATCACCATTTACGATATTGTTTGCAAAGGCAGATAATATTACTACACTACATTCTGATAGAGGAACAAGATGCTGGCATTTTGACAAAAGCTTCGTCAAGAGGGAAGTACGAGTTCCACAAGTGCAAGATACAGGTGGTTGATAATCCCTTTCTTACTGAGAGGAAGTGTTGAAAAGTGCAGCAAGAAATTCTTAATTTGATTTTGCCTTGACTAAATTGAGAAAATTTGAATTTCCACATCAGTAGATAAGTTAGATGCAGCTAAATTGTGTGACATGGCTTATGTCACCCATTTTACTCAATGAATTCAAGTTGGAGGAGTTAGAGTTCCTTTAAGCATGTGTGGTTGCTAATTTGTAGCAATCAAGGTCAGTTTTCTCAAGTTTTTTTTAGTTAAACTAGTTCCAACTATTAGACAAACTAGTGGAAGGTCAGTTGTGCAATGGGACTTCAGTCAAACTCAGTAATCATCCAGTTAACTGACCAACCAACCCAAAATAGCTAGTGCATGTAGATAATTCGCGTTCCCTAGCTGTGGTGGATATTCCAAGGAAATGTAACATCAGTTGTAAATTATTCTTGAGTGTATAGGTGTTGCATGCAGTTGGATGATCAACCTTTAGAATTGCACAATCGATTATGGAGAAATTCCTAAATAATAGGGGCCTAATTTCTCAAGGAATTGGGCAAGAAAATAAGGGCTCAAGAAGATGTATAAATTGACCAAGTCTGGGTCAAAGCTTCTTAGTGAGTAGAGAGATAGGTTATTCACTTGTACGTTATGCTCAGTTGAGAAAAGAAATTGTAATACATCTCTATTTGATCCAGGTGGCTCCAGAGAGACACACAGAACAAAGAAGGCTTATGAATGCTCAAAAATCAAGTGCTCAGAATGACTTCAAACCAGGACAAGAGCATAGGTCTCATTGTCCTGATCATGGAGGTGCGAACGGTTCGTCAAACCGAGATTCTATGAGGGAGAATGGGCTAGCCAAAGTTTGGTCAAAGTTGGGTTGTGGGCCAGGTTTAAGTGTCCTACAATTTGACCGACCCCAAGGCATGAATCTAGCTCCTGAAATCGGTCTAAATTGTTGCCTCATTAATTTTCCCAATGATACTTATTTTCTAGAAGTTTCAGAACGCCCCTTCCTCATAAAAATCAAATATAATTTATTATGAAGTGGTAGGCCACCATACCCACCACCCCAAAAATTTCATGACACATAATATTTATTATAAGGCCGACGGGCCATAACTCCCCACCGGCCTAATCACCCCAACCCTATAAAACAAATCGCATAAATATTTTAAGGCCAATGGCCATAACCCCCACCAGCCTAATCGCAATCACAACCAAAAAACAAGTCAATATATGGTTTTGGGATCGGTGGCCATAACCCCCGCCGAACCCTTCTCCACAACCCTCCGCATATATATATCATAACCATATATTGTTAAAACATCGTATATCGGAGTGGGTGGACCACCGGTGGTGGACTCGGCCCACACCCTATCACCCCAACCCTTCATATATCGTCGATATATATATTGGCGAAACCACCGTATATCGCGTCGATACATATGCGATAACAGCACCATATATAACTCTGATCGCCAATACCTTAAACAAGTCGATGCGTAAGCGCCAATTCTAAAGGTCGATCGCCGATATTTAGTACGCCGATAATGTTGTTAATGTGGGCTTTAAGGGGCGGGCCGCCCAATGCAGAACCGACCCCCAATTCAAATACATTTGTGGTTATAAAAAAAAAATATATATATATATATATATATAGGGGCGGGATTTGAACCCCCGACCTCTCCTTAACCATTTGTCCATTTTACCAATGCGCTAACAGAATCACATTGGTTAATCCGCCAAGGAAATTAATTTAAATAGTCATTTTTGCCAATGCACGCAATTCAAGATAGAGGAGAGAGATTGCATGGCACGGATTTCGAGGCAGAAGGTAGGCATGCTTTTCGAGACAGTTAATTAATATTTTAATGCAGGAACCATGAATTTTGCCGGAGGGAAAAATTTTCACTTTGTCAAAAATTGACAAATTTTATATGGATTTTACACCTCTCGTTGCCACGAGCACAGTAGCATTGTCCATTTCTTCATCAGAGTTCTATACTTTTCAGTCATTTGCAGAATGCACGTGGAACCATGATTTCAGTAAAAACAGGGAGCGGAACCATGAGCCTTGAAATTTTCCCAAGGTAAAAATTTTGCTATTTCAAAATATAGTCACATTTATACTTGTTTTTCATGGTTTTCCACAGGGATCACAATGGTGAGATTAGATCCGCCATCTGAGTTTCAAATTTCCAGTCCATCCATGGAGCAGAATCATTGAGGAGTCCTGGGGGAATCTAAAAGATTCCTTGAGCCCAGAATTCTCAACTTCTCAGAATTTGGATTTTGGACAGTCAATTCAGCACTACTCGATGCCACAAATCTGATGGTGTCTTCAGATTTCTTATTCTCTCATTTCTTCTTCTCTTCACTTTTCAAAGTGCCAATGTAGATGTCCACATTCATGTGTGGGTAGTCATCTTCATACGATCAATGCCTTGAGATCGATGGTCTGAGTAGCTTCAGCAGTGTGACATCCACTTCTCCGGATGGCCCTTGGTTGTGAGGTATATGTAGTGTTCATGTACTTCTTCTTTATGCATTATGTTGCATAGATCCTTGATTGATGTTGATGCAAGATCTTGTTTATTACATGTTGTCATGATTCCTTGCTTGATTTCATGCGGAATATTTTATGTGATGTACTTGTTGTCATAACTTATCATGTTATGCTTTGAGATCCCTTGTTGTATGTTGTTGGGATACTCTTTTTATCGTCATGCATGTACTTTGCATTGAGATCCCTTTTGTGCCATGTTGGCGAGATGCTCACCATGCATGTTTTTGTGTCATATTGATAGGAGTCTTTTGATTGAGAGTTCCAGTTGTGGAACATCTCTTAGAGCCACTCCTACGTGAGGGCATTTTTCCTTGTATGATCACGACATCATCGTTTGTGTACATCACCTTTATTAACATCACTTAATGTAGCGGCCTACACCATCTTGACACCAAGGCCCGGACACATAGTCCCTCCTGGACGAACTCCGTTATCAATGCTTATGTTTTCATGTGTTGATGATTGTTATGTTCCTCTTCTTTACAGCATGCAGATGTATTCATTAATGTTCTTTTAAAATTCAATTTAACACATCATGAAAGTAAAAGGTCTTGAAAGGGTCCTTCTTCACACCCGGACCTGGATCAAGTGGTATCAGAGCGGTCTTTGCGTTGATGTGAATTGCAATGTGAACAATGACAGAGGATGAAAGAGCGATGTATGAGACCATGGGAAACATTTCCAAAAGAGTGGAAATTGTGTATGAAACTCTACAGAAAGAGACAGAGGAAAAGGAGCGATTTCAGCTTTAGTTGCAAGCCACAGAAGAGGCCATGGAAGAACTGAAGCAAAACAAAAAAAATCTTCAAACAGAAAATGATGAGTTGAAGATGTGTCTACATGAAGAGAAAGAGGAAAAACAAAGTTTACTACGACAGCTGCGAACAAAGGATGAGGCCTTGGAAAAGTTGCAGCATGACCCATGTGAGGTAAAAATTAGTTCTCCATCTTCATGTATGTTTCCTGATGATGATTTCGTTGTTTTTGAAAATCATACCATAGGAATTGGCTCCAAACTGTTGAAGAGAATGGGGTATGAAGGAAAAGGCTTGGGCGTTAATGGCTAAGGCATTGTCAACCCCATCAAAGTAGAGGAATTGCCCCATCAAGCAAGACTTGGGTATGTTAGAAAGGAAGTTGGGGAATGTGCTGAGACAGTTAGCGAACCACCAACAACGGATGATGAGAAACCCTCATCAGTTCTTTCCAAATCGAAAGAGGATGTAAAAGATGTTGATTTCCTTTCAGTTTCATCTTCTCATAGTATGATGTCTGTTGGAGATTTGGAGATCCCAATTACAGGGACAAACATGAGGCTCCTTACAAGGATGAGGCATGAGGAGAAATAAGAACATGGTGTTAATAACCAAGGCATAAATCAACCTTTGGAGGTTGCGCGTGAACATTGATTTTTAGGCTCGAGATACACTAAAGGAGAGTGCTCGAAGGTGTCAAAGTCGTCTGAGACATCGATGAAATCGTCGAGGAAAGAGGATGATGGGAACACATTCCCATCATCCCATGACAGTTCCCATTGTAGGGAGAGAGCTAAGGCAAGCTCTCATCACCATATTGGCATCAAAAACAGCAAGGGAAGGTATAACCACTTTTGATCTTTGAATGTTCATTTCGATTGTAATCATGTTGATAATAATGAACATAAAACATGGCATCGAAAAACATGCACCTTTTGTGGATTAAATAACCATACATTTCCTAAGTGTTGGAAAAGGATGGCAGCACTCAAAAGGATGAGGCGTGAAAGACCCTCTCAACAGCATGAAAAAAAAACAGGTTTAGCAGATATGGAGGAAGAAGACCTACTACAGTCATTGTGACAGAAACGGCCATCAAAGAGCGACTTGTTAGAGGCTCCATCCAAAGCAGCGCCTTAAATATAAAGCGTTGGTGCGTGAACCAAGAAGAGCAGTTGTTCAACAAGAAAAACCACCTCAAGGAGGTGACCCATTCATATTGATAAGTGAAAAATGGTTTCTAAACATGTTGTCATTTCATGGTCATTCTTTTGTAAATCATTTGTTTCATTTTAAAGTGTAAAAGTGATGATGTGTTTTCCATCACTTGTTCAGCAACAATGATGTTTGGTCATGTTTTGAGTTGTATTTTACACTCTGAAAGCGATGTTATGTTTCCATCACTTGTTGAAACAATAGTGTCTAGCCTTATGTATGTAAATCATGTGTTGCAGTGATGATGTGTTTTCCATCACTTTTTTGAAGCAACAATGATATGTTGGCCTGGTTGTCATAGCTGGGGTATTGCATCCATCTTGTTGTAAACATGACCACCAAGTATGTGTTATAAACTCATGGCAAGTGTTGGACGTTTGGGTCATTAGTTGGTCATGTCATTCAATCATGTAATTTGCAAACAATGTACTACAGGTTGCAGAGGTAGCAGGTGTCGGCTCGTCGCTTAAAGCTCTGAAGAACAAAGGTGAAGGAGATGGAAGCGAGATTTTTTCAGGACGCTTTTGATGCAGACAGGGTACAGAGAAAGTTGTAGATTATTTTTCATGCTTTTGGAGGACCAAAAGCTCCTCAGTGGGGAGGATTGATCCAGGTGGCTCCAGAGAGAGAAACAGGACAAAGAAGGCTTATGAACACTCAAAACTCAAAGTGCTTAGAATGACTTCAAACTAGGACCAGAGCATAGATCTCGTCATCCTGATCGTGGAGGTGTGAACAGTTCATCAAACTGAGCTCGTATGAGGGAGAACGGGTCAGTCAAAGTTTGGTCAAAGTTGGGCTATGGGCCAAGTTTAAGTGTCCTACAATTTCACTGACCCCGAGGCATGAACCTAGCTCCCGAAATTGGTCGAAATTGTTGCCTTGTTAATTTTCCCAATGACCCTTATTTTCTAGAAGTTTCAGGACACCCCTTCCTTATAAAAATCAAATATAATTTGTTATGAGGTGGTAAGCCACCACCCCCGCCACCCCAAAAATTTCATAACAAATTATATTTATTATAAGGTCACTGGCCATAACTCCCCGTCGGCCTAATGACCCCAACCCTTTAAAACAAATCGCATATATATTTCAAGGCCTACGGCCATAACGCCCGCCAACCTAATCACAATCGCAACCAAAAACAAGTCAATATATGGTTTCGGGATTGGCACCATAACCCCCACCGAACCCTTCTGCACAACCCTCCGCATATATATATCATAACCATATATTGTTAAAACATCGTATATCGGGGTGGGCAGGCCACCGACAGTGGACCTGGCCCACACCCTATCACCCCAACCCTTCATATATCGCTGATATATATATTGGCGAAACCACCATATATCGCGCCGATACATATGCGATAACAGCGCCGATCGTCGATACCTTAAACACACTGATACATAAGCGCTGATTCTAAAGGCCGATCATCGATATTTAGTGTGCCGATAATTTTGTTAGTGCGAGTTTTAAGGGGCGGGCCACCCAATGTGGACCCGACCCCCATTTCAAATACATTTGTGGTTATAAAAATATATATATAGAGGGGCGAGATTTTATCCCCCGACCTCTCCATAACCATTTGCCCATTTTACCAATGCGCTAACTGAATCACATTGGTTAATCCGCAGGGAAATTAATTTAAATAGTCATTTTTGCCAGTGCATGCAGTTTGAGACATATGAGAGAGACTATAGGGCAAAGATTTCGAGGCAGAAGGTGGGCATGCTTTTTGAGATAGTTAATTAATATTTTAATGCAGGAACCATGAATTTTGCAAGAGGGCAAAATTTTCACTTTGTCAGAAATTGACATATTTTATATGGATTTTACACCTCTCGTCATCACGAACACAGTGGTGTTGTCCGTTTCTTCATCAAAGTTCTGCATTTTTTGGTCATTTTCAGAATGCACGTGGAACCATGATTTCAGCAAAAACAGGGAGTGGAACCATGAGCCTTGAAATTTTCCCAAGGAGGTAAAAATTTTGCTATTTCAGAATATAGCCAAGCTTATACTTGTTTTTCATGGTTTTCCATAGGGATCGCAATGGAGAGATCAGATTTGCCATCTGAGTTGCAGATTTCTAGTCCATCCATGGAGTAGAATCTTTGAGGAATCCCGGGGGAATCTAAAAGATTCCTTGAGCCCAGAATTCTCAACTTCTCAGAATTCGGATTTTGGACAGTCAATTTAGCACTACTCGATGCCACAAATTTGATGGTGTCTTAATATTTATTATTCTCTCATTTCTTCTTCTCTTCACTTTTCTAAGTGCCAGTGCAGATGTCCACATTCATTTGCGAGCAGTCATCTTCATACGATCAATGCCTTGAGATCGATGGTCTGAGCAGCTTCAGCAATGTGACATCCACTTCTTCAAATGGCCCTTGGTTGTGAGGTATATGCAGTGTTCATGTACTTCTTCTTTATGCATTATGCTACACAGATCCTTGATTGATTTTGATGCAGGATCTTGTTTATTACATGTTGTCATGATTCCTTGCTTGATTTCATGCAGAATCCTTTATGTGATGTACTTGTTGTCATAACTTATCATGTTATGCTTTGAGATCCCTTGTTGTCTATTGTTGGGATACTCTTCTTGTCGTCATGCATGTACTTTGCATTGAGATCCCTTTTGTGCCATGTTGGCGGGATGCTCACCATGCATGTTTTTGTGTCATACTGATAGGAGTCTTTTGATTGAGAGTTCCAGTTGTGGAACATCTCTCAGAGCCACTCCTGTGTGAGGGAATTTTTCTTTGTATGATCGCAACATCATCGTTTGTGTAAATCACCTTTATTGACATCACTTAATGCAGTGGCCTACACCATCTTGACACCGGGGCCCAGAGAGGTAGTCCCTCCTAGACGAACTGCGTTATCAACGCTTATGTTTTCATGTGTTGATGATTGTTATGTTCCTCTTCTTTACAGCATGCAGATGTATTCATTAATGTTCTTTTAAAATGCAATTTAACACATCATGAAAGTAAAAGGTCTTGGAAGGGTCCTTCTTCACACCCGGACTTGGATCACTATTCATCATAATAATGCAAGAAGTCATTGAGTTTCTTAGAATATTGCTTTCCCCATAAATAAAACACTGTGTGCATGTATGTTATTTATTATTGCATGTCTAATATTTTTGTTCTAAATTGTGAATTGAATTATGCAAAGCAGTAGAGTAGGTTTTTGTCTTGTGACTTTGATTAAAACTTCATGAGCAGTTGCAAATCCACACCATGATTTCTACACTAGCTTCCTCAATGCAATCAACATTATGTTCCCTTTCTTCTACCTGCAAACAAATAATAGTGGTCATACATACTTTGAAACAAACAATAACATTAAAAAAAAAAATCAACCAATTGAAAGAAATACACTAATGTGGACCTTTATATAGTCCCTTTTTGCACCATAGTGTTGTTATTGTTTGTATATCTTGTGTAAGATCTTCCTTAAACGTGTTTCAGAAGAAGCCCCTTTCTAATACTCATATCCGCCATTATACTCTTACAACTTTCTCCTCCAACAACCAATATAGAAATCCAGAAAGTGCAGCAAATTACTTGCCATATTCACAACTTGAACAATGTGGCGCATATCGATACTATAAGCATGTAGTGCCTCAATTAAATGAAAGATATCCATATTACTGAGATCCTGCACAAACTTGGGAAGGACAATATCAACAAGATATACCCTTATCTTCTTTACTAAATCAGCATGACTCACGACACAATGGCATGATCCTGAACCTATATAATTTGCACCCCTTGAATTTCTTCCCATTAGATCAAGAATATAATGAGAAGTCATTCCCACTCTATTGCAAGAGCCATCAAGCACCTCATGCTCCAAACTAACTATAGACTCATAAAAATATGCAAAGGATATTCTCCATCTTTATGAAGGTTGAAACACAAAATTCAGTGATGCATTTATCTGTTTGGAGGTATTAGTCCATCAATCTCTAATAATATAGTGAGCAAATATTCAATGGAATATTAGTGATTCACTAGCATGATGAAGACTTTCAACTACATGAGCAAGCCCCTCATTAGGGATATTACCGACCAACATTCTATGTATTCACAATAGAGTATAAATGATATCGCTTGCTCCAACTACGTATGTTGAAAGATCAACTTCTACATTTTCATATATTTTTTAATAAAGGGATGTGATAAGAGTTGTTCTATTGTAGGCCTTACAGTTGGGTCCTCCTATAGATAGACATCGACAAATGAGAAAATCTCCTCTGAAGGAAATCTCGTAAAGGTGAGGGATGTGGATCATATATCACCTGTAGCATGAGATTCACAAGACCCTTGCTTGCATTATAGGAGAACTCTCTTGTTCCACATTCAAAAATGGAAAATCCTAGGCTTCAGTTATATGTTGGGAATGAATAATATTCATTACCAATTCTTTTTGGTGACATTTATGTGATAGTCCCAACAGATATACCACACCTTGCAAGAGTGTTCTCCAAACTAACACTAATGCCAAAATATATAATTTGGCTCTTTGTTAATATTTATAAGAAGATTTAGCAGGTTTTATTTTTGTATGCACTTGTTGCCTCGAGCAGTGTATTGAAAGTTTAATCCATGTAAAATTTCATGTGTAATGACTAAAATAATTAACTTAGGAATGCACTTATTTTATTGTACAAGATCTATAAGTGAGCCTACATCTATGTTTTCTATAGAGATGTTGAATTATCTAGATCTAGGAGTGTAAAATGCTCCATGAAACTCCACTAAGCCATTCACATGTGGTGCCTCACATAGTGTTTGAATCTCATTTAATAGCTAGTACCATTTTTTCTTCTCAAAAGAATTTATTTTCTTCAGCAATAAAGATTCAATGAGTTGGTATATGAATGGCATGTTGGACAACACTACTTGAACCACGTCCAATGACACCAAATATGTACATCTCATTGCGAAACACACTGATATGTCTTCCCATTCATATTATATTCAGCAATGCCTCCTAAAGTGTGATTTTGTAAGCCACATTCATTAATATTATACTCTCCACAAAAATTACTCTATAAGTGTAAAATTCCACCCGTTTTTAACTGATATCTATGTTATGTCATAGTGAGGAGTTGATTGAAAGTATAGAATGTGTTTTGGCATTCCAATGTAGATTACTATGCAAGTCAAGGGTCTAGGGCTAGTAGTCGCATTTTATGAGTGTTAACACAGGGGAGGTCGCAATAATGAAATGTGATTTACGGAGAGGTCGCACAGTCACAGTTCAACACAGATCACACTTTTTGGTTGGATTGTTGAAGTTCAAAATTGTGATTTTGTGACCTGGAGATAGGTCGAAGATGAGAGATGTGACCTAAGGATAGGTTGCATGTTCTCATTGTAGGCTAGGTCACATTATCTATGTGCATGTCTATGGCCTTGAAATGTGATTTGTTGAGATTTGTAGCATGGGATGTACTCCAAGCCCTAGGGTTTGGGATTTTGGAGGAATAAGCACCACGAAACTGATTTGTGGGCTTAGAACCCAAGGTGGGGCTTTTGCACTAAAAGTACCAATAAGTTGTTAAATTTTGTTGGTTTGAATTTTGGAGATTGTAGGGAACCCGAAAAGGAACTAGGGGGCCCAAAGATAACCAAAAGAGGAGGTCTAGTTTGAGAGATATTAAATTTTATTTGTATGGGTGGGAAAACATGGAACTAAAGGTAGGTATACTTGAGTTAAGGTAGGCCCAAGGATAGGCTATTGGTTTCCATATGAACTCATATAAATAAAAGAGTGGAGAGACCTTATTAGAAATCCAACAAGTGAAAGTATTCCTCAAGAGAGGCCTTACACACCTCAGATTGTCAAGATGAATAGGAGCAGAAGAGAGGATAGGTTTCTTGTCTTTGGTTTGGTTTGGTTTGGCACATGTAAAGAGAAAAGCAACCGAATATTTGAGAGCCTATCAACTGGAGTAGGAGTTGAGTATTGGAGGAGAAGCTGGGCATACTTTTTAGAAAATTATCTCTAATTTAGTGAGCCATAGAGGTCTGATCCATTGCATGTAGTCAATCTTTGTTGTGGCATTTGAATAAGGGTTTAGATCGCTAATTTGGAGGGTTGAAGATTCAAATAGACAACTAAGTGAAGGTCGCATTGGTTAAGGTGCCAGCGCAATGAATTGGAGAAATTTTAGGCATTTTTTGAGGAGGATTAATAGTCCAGGCTAGGGAAGTCTAGAAGCCCTAACCAAAGGGAAAATCACCTCAATTTTTGTGCTCAGATCCAAGGCAGAAAATAGGGTTGCAAGGGTGCATGGTCTATAGAGGAAGTTTTCTAGGTTGGAGGGTATTTCTATAGGATCTATAAAAATAGTTTCTTGTGACTGTTAGAAAGTCATCCTAAGATATAAGGAGCGAAGCAAGTGGATAGTCTTAGTAGCCCTAGATCAGTTGACAAGAAGGGATTTGGAAGTTATAATAAGGTTGAATATTTGTGTAAGCTCAATACTAATCCTTGAAGGAAAAAGGAAGGAGGTTAAGGTGAGTATATTACATCAGCCCTAGGTTGTTGGATAGAGAAGGATATCTACAGTAGAAGTGGTAAAAAACTTTGCATTGGAATTTAGGGTTTTGTGTGTGCACCAATATTGGAACAATTGCATTAAAAGGGAATTGTACTTTGCACATTGTTTGTCACATATTGTTTGTTGCATACTCTTTGTTACTTCCCTTCCTTAGATAGATTTTCAATGAATGAGGAAGATTTCATCCTCATGCTAGTTTGCATTTTAGGATATTCAGGTGAAATTCAGAGTGAGCTGAAAAAATGAAACTTAATTGAAGATAAACATTAAAATTCATTGAATCAACCTAAGGAGCATTTGTAACATTAATGCAAACACTTATAGGTCTAGGCTAGAGACGTGTTCTGGCATCGTTAAACATAGGGGTTGTCATTGTTTTCCAACGGTGTATTTTTGGGGTGATATATCATTCCACATACGTAAGTGCATGGGATCATTTTCCACGTACCTTCGAGTATATCGAATGGTGCTCTATGCATGAAAAGTATATGGTAATGCTCCAATCAAACATTTACACATTAGAGTGCACTACTATGGACTGCACTTACATGTACCACCAAGTATATACCATGATACAATGAGCACAACATTCAGGGAGATTTCCTACATGTACGTTAAGTCCTTGGTTCACCAAGGTGTATATTGCAGTTCACGGTTACTTGGTAAACCCTTTTTCTAGTTACCCCTTTGTTTTATTTTTGTGTCTTTAGTTTCTAAAATTAATTAATTGACCGTGAAATAGCATCCTCTTCATGGAAAAACTCCTTACTATATATTAGGTTGAGACTAATGGCAATGGTTCCTGAGTCCACCAATCAAGAAAACCCCTCTGATGGGAATCCAAGTCCTTTTCCTCGTTTTGGAAATATTGGTGCTCCTTATATGGCAACATTGTCCCTTCCCAGATTTACCATTGGCTTTCCAGTTTGGTTGTTTTCAACCCATATTATTTTGAATTTCCAAACTTCTTCTCAACCAAGTTCTCCTCCACCTAAACCATATCAACCTCAAGTTGATCCTAAAGTTTACCATTTTCCTTCTTCACCTGTTGTTTCTTCATCCCTTTCTTCCTCCTCGCCTGGTGAAATTCTCAATTCTAGTAACAAGGAAGCTAAGAAGAAGATGAAGAGGACGAAGAAGAAGAAGGAAAATAAGTAGGGGGGGAACCAAGCAACCATTGTTACGGTTGCAACTAGTATGGAAAACTATTCCAATCATCCCTGCAAAATTAAATTCCCTTTCAAGTTATGTAAGGGTGACCATCTTCTTAGAGATTGTTCTGGTATTCCCAAGGTATTAGAAGTTTGGTCCATAGGCTCACATCGGCCTTTTTCATCAACTTCTCGAGATCATGTTGGTAATAAACCCTCAACTAGTGATAGTAAATTCTATGGGAAAAAGGGTAAAGTTAAGTTTCTCTTTCAGTTATGTGAAGGGAATCATCCTATTCACATTTTTCCTTGTATGGATGAAGCCTCAAAAGTGTTGGAAAACCTTACAGATTCTAAACCTCCTCTTAAGCCAGTTACCAGAAGATTTCTCCCAATCCTCCACTAGTTGATGAAATGATTGATCATAATCCCACTCTCTCTGAGTGTGAATCCCATGAGTTCGTTTCTGACCAACCATTGGTTAAGAAAATGGTTGAATTGATTCTGATTCCATTCAACCATACTTTTCTCGTAGAGAGTGAGGATCATATTGCTCAAGTTCTTCTTGTTTATTCTGATTCTACCAGACAAGGGGGCATTTCTCTTGTTCCTATGAAAACCCCTCCAATAAAACTGGCCATTGACTTTGATTGGAGTCAATTAACAGAACCTTGTCTCCCTTCTTACATGCCTTTTAAGATCATGGTAAAGGCTTATAATAAGAATATCCATCACAATGTTATATATGAGGGAGATTTTGTTAGTATTTTATCCTCCACTGTTTAGAAATCTTTGGGTTCCCCACAGCTTATGTTTGTCACTCTGAATATGTTAGATTTTAACTGAAGAACTAGTCAACCCTTGGAGGTCCTTCCTCAGTTTCATGTTACCTTGGGAGGAAAAACTATATGTATTGATGTTATGGTTGTCATGGGCCCTTTGGACTTCAATTTTATCCTTGGGCAAGACTATGTTTATGATATAAACATTGTTGTGTCCACACTCTTTCGAGTGATGTGGTTCCCGCATGATGGAAGGATTATTACTATCAATCAACTTTCATTTTTTGTTCCTAATTTGACTGCCAATATTCTTACTTCCCTAAGCATACCAAATGTGCAAGTGGTATCTTCCCCACCATAGGTTAATTATGTGGCAACCTATCCCATTTGCGTACCTACTGATGAATATGAGCCTTTCATTTTCTGCTCATCGTCTCTCAACCTAAGTCTAGTAGGTGATATGGTGCATCATGTATTGGGGGAACTAGAACCTGATCTTTCCATCAGATCCTTTGATAATTATCCTTTCCAGAGTGTTGTTCTTCCATCTAATTAGAACCTCTTAGAATCCATGGTCTCTTGAAGGCCATGATATAGTTTTGGAGTAGAGTTCCTTGTCTTGTGTCAAGCTCGTTAAAAAATTAATCAAGGTTATTCAGAGCAAAGTTCCTTTTCTTGTGTCAAGCTTGCTAAAAATGAATCAAGATGTCGGAGCAGAGTTCCTTTTCTTGTTTCAAGCTCCATAAAAATGAAATAAGGTGTTCGAGAAGAGTTATTTTTCTTATGTCAAGATCCTTAAAAAATTAAACAAGGTTCTCAGAGCAGAGTTCCTTTTCTTGTGTTAATCTCATTAAAAAAAGGAAACAAGGTCCATTGAGCATAGTTCTTTTCCTGTGTCAAGCTCGTTAAAAAATGAAACAGATCCCCTTCTAATTTGAGTCTTTGATTAGATCTCGTAAATTCCTAGTCGAGTATTTCACTTGATCTCATCAATGAACCTTCATTCCATCCACTTGTTAGCAACCAGTAGTCTACTTAGTTGAATTAAATGAAGCTTGGTGGGCATGTACCTCGAATTGAGCCATTATGTTGGGGGCATGCAAACTAATTTCAAGCATAATTTCCTATGTTTCAACCTAGTGTAAAAATCAAACCATTCTCATCCTACCTCTTGTGATTTCCATTTTTATCAGCATGTTTCTCCCATATGAGCCTTGGTTTTCTCATTCCATCATCGCCATATGCTTGGTCGATCATACACTTTCACTTAGTTATTTTGCCCTTTCCTGAGGAACCGTTGCGCTGAGTGGTCTTATTAGCCAACCTCTTAACCTCTGCATGTTTTGAGTAGTTCCATCATGACCTGAACTAGTTGTTATCCTTTTATACCACTCATTCCTCTAGGATTATTCCTCTTTCAGCTCTTTTCAGACTCCCAAAATATGAAAAGATTTTCGAGCACCTGTATTTTTGAACTCATACAAGTAAATGAAAAGATGCCTACTCAGTGTAAGTTTAACCCTTTTCATAATTGAGATATACTACTTACAAAAAATGAGTACCTTAGTCGAGCATGGCTAAGAGGTTCTCTTGGGTATTATTTTCTGCCTTTATAGACCTAAGGGACTATCTATGAAAAGGAACATCTAGAGTTTTCTATTTTGCCTCTTTTTCAAATTCTCTAAACATTAAAAATATGTCAAGTTTTCACCTTCGTTAGACTTGTAGAAACATCAAATAACGATGGACTCGTTGTTCATGATGGGACGAAACCACTCCATCTATGGGTTCGTTAAATATTCTTATATGGATTCATTGGAAGGATGAACTTACAAATCAAGCATATTTTATCCTCCTCAAGCTTGTTAAAAAATAAAGAGATACTGACCAGTATGGTTGGGGAAATTGGGAAAACATGGTACTCCATTTATTAATGGTAGCGAGTCACTCTTAAACACGACACTCTTTGACTTCATATTTGTGGTTGTTGGGTTGGGAAATCTTCTTGTATTTTCACTTGTATTTTCGCTTATCATACCATTTCAAAGCCTTTGTTTTCGGTTTTGGGTCAATGCTGCCAATTCCATTCAATGTCACTACTTTGTTGAAGAGAAGTCATTCAGTCAATATCTGCCACAATACTCTTAAGCCTTCATTTCATGTCTACCTTTCCTGATCTAGTTCTGTATCAGCATCATTCTGATCATTTTGTCTCAAATAATATACCCATTTTGTGTCATTGATGGGGGATACATCAAGGCCCTCCTACGACGGGTCACTTCCTATCGACACCGGCTCATTATACAGGAAGTTGACTTAGGAACATCCCTTCGCATATTGGTGCTTGCATACATCAATGTAAAGTTTCTTGCTCAAGGCAACAATTTTTCATCATTGGCCTTCAAAAGAAAGCTTATGTGTGGTGTTCGACATCAACTCGTTTATTCACACCATACAGATTGTACTATAGTACCTTGAGAGCCATTAACATCATCATTGGTTTCTCTCACGTATTTTAATGACTTAGACCATTTCCCGGTAATCATATGGTGTCTATTATGTTCAACCTTGGCTCATTAATTCACATGGTTAGACTCATACATTGGTTAGTCATGTGAACGAGATAGAAGACCCCGGATCTAGTTTCATCCATCCGACCTACGATTTCATCTTGGCTATGATCATATAGACATTGATCCAGTCATGATTCCACCATTTATCTATTGTGGACGTTTCTTTTGATCATTGTACATGTAAAGTTAACTTATGTGTTGAGTATGGGTATGCCTCCCTCAGAAAAGATGTCATGATGTAAATGTATTGTAACAGATGATGATATCGTCAGTTGTTCTTGATCCTAACTTGTCACAAAGTAAAGCACTTCAGTATTTGGTTGTCATTTCTAACTTTTCACTTTACTATGCAATCTGTTATAGGCCATTTTGTCACATCTGGTCAATAGTCCTTCAAACAGGACCATTCACATCCTTTGAACACTTTGTCATCCTCCCTACACAAAGCCCTAAGTATGCCTCTCTCACATCCTTGAGTTTCTGCCTGAAACTTCGTCATTTCAATCATTTTTAGGCCCAATGAACCCTGGACCCTCATTGACCAGCGTTGACTACCAAGTTTTCCTACTTGGGCCTGCGTTGATCACCTACAAGTTTCTCAGTCTTGAGGGTACGTTGATTCTAGAAATTTGGGAAAACAAAAAAGAATCTCAAAGATTCCTCTTCCAAAATCTTCCAGGATCTGTTGTAACTACTTACCATGGAAAAATTCTTGAATACTATCCTATCCTACCTTGGAGTTTTCGTACCTTATTCCTTGAGTTCATCCTCCCATAAAGAGTGGATCTCAAGCCTAGATTGGTAAATGGATAAGAATTCATGAACTACCTATACTTCCCATATATTTACATCATTCCACAAGCACTTGGTTAGTTGTTGTTTTCCTTTGGAGATTGAATCTACCCTTATGCTTCTACTGTGAGAGACATTATTCCATGCATTAGGGTGACTAGAGGTGCACTTTGGGGCAAGGAAAGGATGAGTCAAGTTGGAGGAGCTCTTCTACAAGATCAACACCCATTTTTTGTTGTAACTCACTCCATTTCTATCAATGCAAATAGTTATTTGTTTTCATACATATGATGTTATGATTTCATTTATTTCAATACCATATTGATCTATTGAATAAATGGATTAGATGATGCTACATAGAATCCATAGATCTTTTGCTTGTGTTTTCTGATTGTGCAGGTTGTAATTATAGTGATCAAAGGTGGGATTGGAGCATACAAGCCAAGGAAGGATCACAACATACGAAGGATTCTAGGTAGGCTTCATCTCGTTATCTATTTACTTTAATGAAAACATCAACTTCTTTGTCTTTCTGTTGTTCTATGTCAGTCCAGTAGGACTAGGGAAGATACTTCTGTTTGCAGTCGTATATTTCATATAACACCAAGGACAATGCTAGACATAAAAGGAAATGGCCCAAGAAATCCACAAATCTAATTAATGTAAGAACTTATTTTCTATAAATCGTTTCCAACAAAGAATCAAACAAGTTGCTAAGGGATAGACAAATCATCCTGCAACAAAGCAGCAGAAATCTGAATTTCAAGAACAAGTGAAATGTTGGACGTGTGGTGAAAATCACAGGAAAAAGGACTTCCCATATCAGAAAAACATTGAGCCAAAGATTTAAAATGCATGAGAAGCTCGCACAGTGGGTGATGTAACTCATAATTTTCCCAGAATTTACGTAGCAGTGGACAATCTCCCGGAAGACCACCAAGGATCCATCATCGAGATGGAAGGTAAGTTGTGTGATAAATTTATTTCCATTTTAATTGACTTCGGTTCTAACTACAACTATGTCATCCTAGATCTTATGGAAAAATGAAATTTGGCCCAGGAATTGCATGCAAAACCATCATTGGTTCAATTGGAAATACGAACGAAGAGAAGAGTGAGCCATTGGGTAAAATCATGTGTGATTTAGCTTCAAGGAATGTGTTGTAGCGGCTACGACCACCCTCCAAAATTTTTCCTTAGCTTCATTTTGGAGCCTCCCTACCAACCATCATCAGCAGCATGTCTTGCACTGTCAAGTACACAAGCTTCAGTGGTTTTCTAGCATCATGACAACCTATGCATGATAGCTTGTTGCATTCCCCTCACAGGTTGCTTCCCCGGACTTGGTCCAGCTGCAGGCTAAGCAACTCCCTCAAGAAATTGTGCAGTTCTAGAGGGAAACCATCCTTCCCTCCATAAATTCCGCAATCATGTCTAGCAGCCTGTTGGGCTCAGGAATTGCACAATTCTTCCTATCAACCTTCCCTGGAAAAAATGCGCAATATGACCCAGCAGGACTACTCAACACAAAAATTGCGCAATCCTGGACAGCAGATAGCTGCTCAGCCCGGAAATTGTGTAATCTCTCTGCGCAGCCAGCCCAGCTTCCTCCCAGAAACTGCACAAAAGTTACCCTCAGTCAAGCAGGTTGTTGCATGTGTGATCAGGTTGACCGGTTCCACCAGGGACCGAGAAAACTTGACTTGCATGCATGGGCTAATTTTTCACAAATAGCAAAAAGAAACATGAAAAAAGCATCCCAAGATTTTAGGGAGCTTTTTTTAGCAACTGGAGGTTACATGCAAAGATCATTTTAGAATCTTTCCTCCAAGTGTCGCATTTTCCTAGATTTGTGCCATGCATGTCATGAGCATCAAACTCATTATTCGATGCTTCAAAGATCACTTATTCATATTGATCTTGGACCTCTGACATCCGACTGCACATCCAAGAGTCTTCAACACATCTAGCTCAACTATTTCTGGGTAAGTCTGCTTAACTTGTCTTTTGCAGCATTTCTGTCACTTTTTTGTTTTGGCTTGTGTGACTGTTGTCTGCTTGATTTCTGTGAATGCTTGTTTTCATTTGCATGCATAGTAGCTTGTACTAGCACCATTTCAGTTTTTGTTAGCATCTCACTGTTGTTGCATGCATGACTTTGTTTTGCACAAATGGTCGTCGATTCGGTGACTTGGTTTACACACATGCATGTTGTTCCATTTTCTGAATCTTGCATTCACTGTTTTCGTGAACGATCATTCACTCCTTACACCCAATATCGCCATCCATTCACATTCACGTTTTATTTTAGTTGCCCATCGGTGGGTCTAGGAAACCTTGGCCCGGACTCTCCCTCACCAAGATAGCATTGTGCAATCCTCAGAGGGAAGGGTTTGCCTTCCTCTTAGAAAATGTGCATTTCTACCAAGTGACTATCCTCCAGTCTTTCATTGTGAAATTCTGAGAGGTAAGGACTGCTGGCCCATAAAATTACATAATGCAATCAATGGGCCTGCAACCCTTGCCAACTGAAATTGCACATTGCGTAATCCTAGTAGCCAACATGCCAGTCTGGATTGCACATTGCACAATTCCAGTAGCCAGCTAGACTCCCATTAGTCTGAACTTCCTTTTGTGTAGTTCCGACAACCAGTCTCCAAGCATCCCAGAAAAAAATTGCGCAATCCTTGCCAATCAATCCCCAAGTATATAGCATGTCGTTCCTCAAGTTTTCTTTTGTTTTAGTTTGTAGATTTCTTACCATGCATGTCGCTATGTCTCTATATCTAGTAGGTGTTCGTCTGTCTCTTAGCAGTTCAAGATCAATGGCCTGCAAGAGAGCAGGATTAAAGGACACTAACAAAAGTTCAACTGGAGCAATAGTTGAGCGAGTGTCTACAAGTTTGTCGATCTATTAAGACACCAAGTTGATTGTAGACAAGAACATCAAGATGAAATGGAAAGAGGTCAATGATGCATTTTCAGGCACATTTGGGGAAGACCTCAAAGACCACAAAGTCTATGTGAACATTCACAAGTCCAGCTTATATCGGATTGCATGCAAGTATCCCGTGTTCCCATGCGTGAACATGATACATGGATCATTTCGCACACTGATCCTGAGATGGTGACATTGAGCAGTGTAAGTGGGATGGAAACTGCTACATTCAAGGCATAAGATTATGAATAGATGTACCATATTTCGAAGCTCGTGATCACCATGGAGACACCCTTCAGCATACCCAGTAGCAATGCCAACTCCAAGGATATCTTGAAGAACTGGGTGAAGGAGCCGACCAAATTCAGGATGACACCAACTAGGTCTACGAGATGAAGATATTGCGGAAGGCGTATCAATACTTGGTCATCTTTTCATGTCACTTGTATGGCCAAAAAAGCACGAAAACCATCCCAAAGAGTTGGGTGATCGTGTTGGACCAACTAGCAAGTGAAGGAAACGCATACAACTGGTCCAACATGTTGGCTCACGGGCTGAAGGAATAGGTAACAAGAGCTCGATAGCCGCCCAAAGGTCAGAAAGTAGAAATATACATGTCTTCTTACATCTTGGATGCAATCTATGCCCGTCAGGAGTTCTTGGGCTTGAAGTGCACATGGACATCGGTGGAAACCTCTGTGAACACTTATTGTAAAATGTTGTCTGAATGCAGCTTCATAAGAATTATCACACCATTGTCTGATCATTTTGTGACCTCGGTGTACAAGATGATATTTGAACAAGATCCACCCTGCATGTTGAAGGTAGAAATGGAGGCACTAATCGATATAGCAGATTGTTACGCCTCACCATCCGACACGTTCATACATATGTACAGCGTAGAGAAGCCTCCGCATGTTCTACCAAAGCTTTCCTTGGACAAGCTTGTCATGCAGGAAGTATCATACCACATCTCAGCAGGACTGTCAGTCAGGCTACACTAGAAGAAGAAGGCACCTTAGCCCGCTCTTCCATTGCAAATCGGGTTATATGAGATATGGAATTTCAAGCATGCACATGTCGAAGCAGAGGAGATCAAGAAATATCCATTCAACACTTGAAGCTACAATCCATATGACCCGCATTGTTTTGTAAAAGATCATTGTGCGAGAGTACAGTTTCAGTGGATCCACGGGGCATGTAATTGGGTGGAGGAAGACCCATGGAGATATTTTTACAACTTCTCTAGGCCCAATGAACTAGTTAGCATCGTTGTGGAATGGTTAGTGAAGCAGCATCTAGGAGAGCACCAACAGAAGTAGCATCAGAGGTAAAAATACCAGCGCGCAACAAAGGAAAGAGGAAGATTGTTGATAACATGGGGGAGGAACAAAGCTACAAGTTCCGAGCAGGCCCACTTGTGCAGAAAGCAGCTTTTGCAATAGAGGTGAGGAGCCAACAGCGCAACAAGAGGAACACATAAAGGCAAATAGAAAAAAGGAGAATGGAGGAAACAGAGAAGGAGTTTCATGAGTGAAAGGAGAAAATCTGGAAGGAACAGGAGTTGCGCAAAGAGGAGAAGGAAGCACATCAAGAATAGGTACAATAGGTGGTGAAACATGTACAGAAATATGAAATTGTGCCTGTACAAGTAGTCGACTCATCCAAATAGCTAGCACCAAGAAGACAGGGTGAGCCATCATAGGAGAAGGACTTTTCTCAAGAGATTGAACATGCACTTGAGCAGATGGATACAGACATGGAGCAATAGGAGTTAGAGCAAGATATTGACCTCATGCCTCACCACCAAGAGGTCAACCCACCAGCTTGACTAGATCCAAAAGCAGAGCAAGTCCAAGCGACCAAGGAGACACCTAAATCCTTGGAGACAATCCGGAGGGAGAGATGCACAACATCTCATTCGATGAGTCCCAACATAGAGTTGTGCAATCTTGCAAAGTGTCGACTCCAAAAAAACACACATCTCCTTCGCAGTTTGAGGAACAAGTGATTGTGTCTGATGTGCACAAGCATCTAGTAGTTTGGTCAATGCTACCAGAGCATATGCTGAAGAAACTAACTTGAGTGTTCACTTCCTAATAGCTGAGAACGAGTGAATGGCTAAGGAGTTACAGATGGGCAAGTAGGGAGGAGAACTAATTACAGCATCCACTAAGCGGAGTTGAAGAAGACAAAACTGGATGAAGTATTGTCCCTTGACACAGTCATGCAGGCGTTGTATTCCAAATTTGGTACTATGCATAAGAGAGCTGTCCATCTCAACGATTGTAGCAGCGATGTGCTAGGAGAGCACATATCTTGTCGAACGTGCATGTTGTTGTTGATTACATTCAAACATGGATAATGAGATACAAGGGAGCCTCATTACACTGGCCCAACATGATGAAGCCCAGAGCGGTCGAGCTAAAGGCACGCATCCGGAGTTAGATCAGGAACTATAAAGACCTACCATAGCTCATCACTAGTCTATAAGCTTCCTATGCACTGGTATTCAGGAGTATGGATGTTGTTGTCCATGCACATATGATCCCATCTATTAGGAAAATCACCCAGGAAAAGAAAAAGGCACATGTCTGACTGGAGCTTGACTCGTACTTTGACGAGTTGATGTGCATAGCGACCAACCCAGACTTGGTGATCAGTGCAGACACCATACATCAATATTTTGTTGGTCTGATTGTACTCAAGACAATGATGCACATGTTATCAGACGAGTTGGACAGATAAGCTTGAGCAGTGTACCTGGTTCTATGGAGGTGAGAGTTCGCTTACAAAAATATTTCACCTTAGAGTACGCGAACACCATCACGAATTACCCAGCTTGGCATCAGTTTGTTACTGTTGATCACCATGAGGATGTCGAAGGGTTGGCCTTCCCATAGTTTTCCAAGTCATAGTGATGTCTTGCATGACTTTCTCAATCCGATTTTGTCTCGCATGGGTACATGTGCATATTGTATGTAATGTCTTGTCAAGTGTAAGTTCAAGTGTCAATAGTTGGATGTAACATTAATAGAGTAGATGAAGAGTCATGAGGGTAGATGAACTGTCACCAAGGGGAATGTCAAGGGTCACCAAAACCTTTGCTATATACAGTCCCTCATAACTCATTATAGAGGATTTTGGTCAACCAAGCTTCCGATAGGAGTATCTTAGAGAAAGCTTGGATAGTATTGTAATGAGCCTTGGCTTCTCCACTGTGCAGAGCTAGTATATCTCTTTGGAGGTGCAGAAGGCAGTGACTATAATGTTCCGTTATCAAAACTAGTGGTTGGTCATGGTTGTATTGTATGACCGGAACTTACACTTCTTAATATAACAGAGACAACATGTTTCATGTATATGTCTTATTGTATTTCAGCTATCTTGTTTACTCTAAATGATATATGTATTTGTTTGCTTACGTATGCTTGTGTAGCTATTTTCTATATATGTATGTATGAATCTTAATGAAATGTGTTTTTAGTTTAACCATCACTTTGGATTGCTATCTTACTTGCCTTACATGTTGTGATGCATCTTTGCTCGTGTGTTCCCTTCTTAACTAGGTGTTTTCACAGGTTTCCAAGGGGTGCACTCACCTCACCGTTCGTGTGTTAGAACCACTCATGCACCTTCCTTGACTTACTGCAACTGTCACACCCTTACTACCAACAGGGACATCTTACTTGCCTTTGGGCGAAACCGTGGTCAAGTCGATATCGTTCGACCCACTGTTGGGACTCCTACACCAAACAGTCTGATTTCTAATTGGGACTTCTTATCGGGGAGATCCCCTGACATGTTGGTGGGTCCAGCACCATGAACATTTATGGTGCTAGAAGGAGGTCCAGATAACAAGCTATGTCCTCTCATACTGTTTTTAACCTTTTCACATCTATCATGGATTTTGTCACACTCACCCCTCCACGATGTTTTTCGCATGCCGAACCTCTCAACATCACGAGGGAGTTTTTTGATCTCTTGTCTGAATTCACGTATGATGGTGAAGGTGAAGTGGCATGGCCTGTGTTCTTACATAACTTCCTTTCCATGCTTGACAAGGAAGATGGATGTTCTGATGAACAGGCCAGTCTACTGCTTGCATACACACTTTGTGAATCCCCACTATGGTGGTGTTGCAGCCTACCGGCTGACAGTGTGCACTCACTCGAGCATTTATGTGATCTCATTGAAGATACTTTCCATCATTTTGATCCAGAACATCTTGACCAAAAATTGTTACAACAATGGAAGGCCCCTCATGAATCGCCTGATGATTTTTTACTGCGCTTCCGTGTTTTGCAGTTTCAAGCTCCAAAAAGCCAGATGAAATTCCAGTATCTCATTAACAGATTCGAGTATTTTCTTATCAAATCTATCAATCCCAAGAAGAAGTTTGAGCCCAAGCCTCGCTCAACATACTTCAGTGATGGAGTTGCGCAATCACAAATAGATACGGTCGCTGTCACGAGTGACTATCCACCATCCCCTCATCAAATAGCTCCACCACTGTAGAGCGATGCGGGAAAACAGGCACACACATCTGTTCAACTGTCACATCCTCCCAACATCACTTCGCTTAATTTTCACGTAGATTTAGTTGTGATTCCATTGAGTTGTAACATGAGTTTTGTACCACAACCTCCATCTTCGTACTCGGATGATCCTCTGGCTGATACTGTCTTGTGTTCTTCCATTTTGGACTCTACACTTGTTGTGAATGAGGATCAAGCCATTTATGGAGTTGGTGTTGCACAACCAACATGCATTGTCATTCATGAACAATATGATTGGGAGCTTGAGCATCAACACTCGACAAAGGATGACTCCCTTTTATCTGAGCCTCCTCTGTTCTTTCCTAACATCTTTGATGAACCTTCCATCCATGATTTCGCATGTGTGTCTCTGTCTATTGATGCACCCATTGTTGATCATGTCACACACTCCAAGTGAGGAGCGAACAGTGAATTAACATGGAACAACTGAGCCTGCAGCATGACGAGGTAGTGGCATAGAATCGGCAGATTGTGCAGGTGGTTGAAGAAGCCTGCCAAATGGTCCCTGAGTTGTCCATCCCAACAGAGGCACCAACTAAGGCGTGCATCCAGAGGCTAGCAGTAGGGGTGTGTGAGGCGAAGGAAGAGATGGCTAAGGTTCAGCTAGAGAACCTTCAGATAGTTGAGCTGCAGTTGAAGGTGTAGCCTTCAACTCCACCAGAGGTGAGGGAACAGCACGCCAGCGCCATTACAATGGGAATAGAGGAGATCAACAGTGCAGTGAAGGACTGCACCAAATTATTTGAAGAATCATTCGAGGTCCTCACCACTCTGCAGGAGGACCCAAACATACAAAGCTTAGAAACAGAGGCGCGTGAGCTGCAGCAAAAGTACGATGACATAAAAGGGACCGTGTAGATGGTGGCCCTTACACAGAGGCTCGCGCGGATGCAACAGGAAAAAGCACTCAAAGAGCAGGTAGATGCGGTGCGACATAAGGAAGCGGTTTTGAAGGCATGCGTACAACCTTGGATTGATGAGGCATTCATCATTACAACCTCAATCAAAGCCAAGCTCACGCAGATGCAGGGAACGTAGGAGCAGATGCAGGGAAGCAGTTTAGGTACCACGGTCTCTGAACAGTGCATCCAGGAGGTACAGTAGGCAGCCGCTTAGTACGCTGCCAACCTTGGAGCAGTTCATGAAGAGTTGGGAGGTCTCCGCGTGAAGATCTCCGCACGGACAAAGTGACTCGAGGGCGAGTCACGATGTTTGTGTTGGGGGCCTGTTGGGCGCAGGATCCCCCAAGGGAAGTTTTAGGGCTTAAAGCCCAGATTTTGACTAAATCCAATGTAAAGACTCTGCGTTTTGTGGGTGCGGAGTGCGAGCTTGTAAATGAGTCATAGGGTTCTCCGCCATCATTTTTGTAATGTAATGTCGGCTTTATAGATCTACCCATGGTCTGTGGACCATGGGATTGTATAAATAGAGTGAGGCTCTATATTGTAAAGAAAATAATAGAAGGAAGTCATGAATGAAGGATGAAGAATTAAGTCTTATCTAAGTGTAGAGTCGAGTCTTGGGTCATAAAGTAGGAGAAGGCTCTGCAGCTGAGTGTGCAGAAGCCTAGTAGTCCGCAGCTGAGTGCGCGGACCCCTGCGGCTGAGTGCATAGGGCAGGTTGAGTCTGTTACCGTTAGAGAAGTAATAAAGAGAAGTTTCATATTATTTCTGTGTATCTTTTTCCTATTTTTTACCTTGAATGTATTAGGTATAAATTGCAATTTCACTGTTTATCTGGTGCACGAACTTATATGATTGTGTTGATTAAGTGAATATAAGATAAAGTGTCTGTTTACATGAAGTTAACTAACATTTATAAGAAGATAAGTAAGATCCGTGGTGTAACTTGGGGAAATAGAGTGGATTGTTGCCTTAGTAGTGCAAAAGCACCTTAGCACCTGGTTAGGGCTGTGCGAAGGTGATTATAATAGATAGTGAAAGCCTCGCAAGTCAAGGTAGTGCACGAAGTGACCTGCGCGGAGGTATTCACAATTGGACTAAATCAACCCCTCAGACATCTCCAGGGTGCGGAAACTCGGTTCCAGCATCCCCCCATACTACTTTGGGTGAGACTTCAGTTAGCACACCACGACATGATGCCGAAAGGGCTAGTAGTGTAGGGATTTGTTTGGCTAATTAACTCCGAACCTGAGTCAGGCCCCCTCAAGCCAACACCCGTGTACAAGATGATATTTGAACAGGATCCACCCTACATGTCGAAGGAAGTAATGGAGGCATTGATCGATATAGCAGATTGGTATGCCTCACCGTCCGGCACCTTCATACAGATGTACAGCGCGGATAAGGCTATGCATGTTCTACCGAACTTTGCCTTGGACAAGCTCGTCATGTAGGAAGTATCATACCACATCTTGGCAGGACTGTCATCCATGATGCACTAGAAGAAGAAGGCACCTTCGCCGGATCTTCCATTGCAGATAGGGTTATACGAGATATGAAATTTCAAGCATGCAAATGTCTAAGCAGAGGAGATCAAAAAATATCCATTCGACACGTGAAGCGACAATCTGTATGACCCGGATTTTTTGTAAAAGATCACTATGTGAGAGTACAGTTTCATTGGATCCATAGGGCATGTCATTGGGCAGAGGAAGACCCATGGAGATATTGTTACAACTTCTCCAGGCCCAATGAACTGGTTGGCATCATTGTGGAATGATTAGCGAAGTAGCGTGAAGAAGCATTCAGGAGAGCACCAACACTAGCACCAACAGAGGTAAACAAAGCAGCGCACAACAAAGGAAAGAGGAATATTGTCGATAGCATGAAGGAGGAACATAGTTCCATGTTTCAAGTAGACCCACTTGTGTAGAAATCATCTTTGGAAATAGAGGCCAAGTGACTTATATGTTCTGGCTAACCCCTATCATGGGTAAATTGAAAGGTGAAAGGGTAGCGTATCGGGATCTTTCCCTACCCCAAAAAGATGTTGGCTGTAAATAAAGAAAATGCAAAAGCATATCTGTAGATGACCAGTTTCCCGAGCCAGCGATTTCACCTCTCCCTTTTACTGCCTGGTAGTTCGAAGGATCAAAGATGGATGGCTAGAAGGTTATTTCTTTTGATTTGGTGAAACCCCTTCTTCTCTTTCAAATGCTAGTGGTGAATCAACGAACTATGTTGCAATAGATCGTTCCTTTTCCGGGAGAGAAGAGCGACGTTGGAACCTCTAGGCAAAGAGGCAACAGCGTGACAAGAGGAATGTGAAAAGGTAGAGAAAAAATGGAGAATGGAGGAAACAGAGAAGGAGTTGCATGAGTTGAATTAGCAACTCCAGAAGGAATAGGAAGCACAGCAAGAACAGGTATAGTAGGGGATGCAACATGTACATACAGATGAAACTGCACCCGTACAGATAGTCGACTCATCCGAAAAGCTGGCACCAAGCAAACAAGGTGAGCCATTGCAAGAGCAGGACTTTGCTCAAGAGATTGAACAAGCACTTGAGCAGATGGATACGGACATGGAGCAACAGGAGTTAGAGCAAGACATTGACCTCATGCCTCACCACCAAGAGGTCGAACCACCAGCTTCACCAGATCCAGAAGTGGAGCAAGTACCAAGCAACCAAGGAGACACTAAAATCCTTGGAGACAATCCAGAGGGAGAGATGCACAACATCTCATTCGATGAGTCCCAACATAGAGTTGTGAAATCTCACAGAGTGTCGACTCTGGAAGATCACACATCTCCTGCGCAGTTTGAGGAACGAGTGATCATGTCTAACGTGTGTAAGCATCCAGCAGCATTGGCCGATGCTACTAGAGCATATTTCGAAGCCACTAGCTCAAGTGTTCGCTTCCTGATAGCTGAGAATGAGTGAATGGCTAAGGAGTTTCAAACGGTCAAGCAGGGAGGAGAACTAGTTACAGCATCCTCCCACGCAGAGTTGAAGAAGACAATACTGGATGAAGTATTGTACCTTGACACAGTCATGCGCGCATTGTATTCCAAGTTTGGTACCATGCATAAGCCAGTTGTCCATCTCAACAGTTGGCAGTAGTGATGTGCTAGGAGAGCACGTATCTTGTCAAGAGTGCATGTTATTGTTGATTACATGCAAACATGGACAATGAGATACAAGGGAGCCCCATTACACTTTCCCAAGATGATGAAGCCCAGAGCGGTCGAGTTGAAGGCACGCATCCAGAGTCAGATCTGGAACTACGAATACCCCCTTCACCTCATCACTAGTCTACAAGCTTCCGATGCATGGGTCTTCAGGAGTATGGATGTTGTTGTGTGCACACATGCAATCCCATCTATCGGGACACTCACCTGGGCAAAAGCAAAGGCACAGGGGCCGACTAGATCTTGACTCTTACTTTGATGAGTTGATGCTCATAGACACCAGCCCAGACATGGTGATCAGTGCAGACACCATGCATCACTATGTTGCTAGTCCGGTCGCACTCAAGACAATGATGTGCATGTTATCAGATGAGTTGGACATAGGAGCCCGAGCAGTGTACCTGGATGCTATGGAGGCAAGAGTTTGTTTCCAGAAAGATGTCACCTTAGAGTACATGTACACTAGCGCGATCTACTGGGCTTGTCATTAGTTTGCTAATATCAATCACCATGAGGATGTCTAAGAGTTGGTCTTCCAATAGTTTTCCAAGTCATAGTGATGTCTTGCATGGCTTGTTCAAGCTGATTTTATCTCACGTGGGTACATGTGCAGATTGTATGTAATGTCTTGTCAACTGTAAGTTCAAGTGTCAATAGTTGGATGTAACATTAATAGAGTAGATGAAGAGTCATGAGGGTAGATGAATTGAAACAAAGGGGAATGTCAAGGGTCACCCCACCCTTTGCTATATATAGTCCCTCATAACTCATTGTAGAGGATTTTGGTCAGCCAAGCTTTCGATAGGAGTATCTTAGAGAAAGATTGGATAGTATTGTAATGAGCCTTGGCTTCTCCACTGTACAGAGCTAATATATCTCTTTGGAGGTGCAGAAGGTAGTGACTATAACGTTTCGTTGTTGAAACTAGTGATTGGTCATGGTTTTATTATATGACTGGAACTTACACTTCTTAATATAAATGAGACAACATGTTTCATGCATATGTCTTATTGTATTTCAGCTATCTTGTTTAGTCTAAATGATATATGTATTTGTTTGCTTATGCATGCTTGTGTAGTTATTTTCTGTATATGTATGTATGAATCTCAATGAAATGTGTTGTTGGTTTAACCATCACTTTGGATTGTTATCTTACTTGCCTTACATGTTGTGATGCATCTTTTATCGTGTGTTCCCTTCTTAACTACGTGCTTTCACAGGTTTCAAAGGGGTGCACTCACCTCACCGTTCGAGTGTTAGAACTACTCATGCACCTTCCTTGACTTACTACAATTGCCACACCCTTACTACCAATAGGGAAATCTTACTTGCCTCTATGTGAAACCGTGGTCAAGTCGATGTCGTACGACCCAATGTTGGGACTCTTACACCAAATAGTATGAGGTCTAATTAGGACTTCTTATCAAGGAGATCCCCTGACATGTTGGTGGGTCCAGCACCATCAACATTTTTGGCGCTAGAAGGAGGGCCAGATAACAAGTTATGTCCTCTCATCCTATTTTTGACCTTTGCACATCTATCATGGATTCTGTCATACTCACCCCTCCACGATGTTTTTTGCATGCCAAACCTCTCAACATCACGAGGGAGTTTTTTGATCTCTTGTCTGAATTCACTTACGATGGTGAAGGCGAAGTGGCATGGCCTGTGTTCTTACATGACTTCCTTGCCATGCTTGACGAGGAAGATGGATGTTCTAATGAATAGGCCAGTCTGTTGCTTGCATAAATACTTTGTCAATCCCCACTACACTGGTGTTGCAGCCTACCAACTAACGGCATGCACTCACTCGAGAATTTCTGTGATCTCATTGAAGATACTTTCCATCATTTTGATCCAGAACATTTTGACCAAAAATTGTTACAACAACGGAAGGCCCCGCATGAATCGCCTGATGATTTTTTATTGTGCTTCTGTGTTTTTCAGTTTCAAGATCCAAAAAGCCAGATGAAATTCCAGTATCTCATTGACAGATTCGAGTATTGTCTTATCAAATCTGTCAGTCCCAAGAAGAATTTTGAGCCCAAGCCTCACTCAACATACTTTAGTGATGGAGCTGCGCAATCACAGATAGATACGATCGTTGTCACGAGTGACTATCCACCGTCCCCTCATCAAACAGCTCCACCACTATAGAGTGATGTGGGAGAATAGGCACACACATTTGTTCAACTGTCACATCCTCCCAACATCACTTCACTTAATTTTCGCACAGATTTTGTTGTGAGTCCATTGAGTTGTCACATGAATTTTGTACCACAACCTCTGTCTTCGTACTCGGATGATCCTCCAGATGATATTGTCTTGTGTTCTTCCATTCTGGACTCTACACTTGTTGTGAATGAGGATCAATCCATTGACGGAGTTGGTGTTGCACAACCAACATGCATTGTCATTCATGAAGAGTATGACTGGGAGCTTGAGCATCAACACTCGACAAAGGATGACTCCCTTCTATCTGAGCCTCCTCTGTTCTTTCCTGACATCTTTGGTGAACCTTCCATCCATGATTTCGCATGTGTATCTCTGTCTATGGATGCACCCATTATTGATCATTCGCAAGACACACCGGATGTCAATCCATCATCCAACAATAGAGAGGATAAATTGTTCATTGAAAATCCATTTGAATTTTCATCTGCCTTTTCCAAAAACACAGAGGTTGAATTTTTCCGCTTCTCATCTACCCCTTTGTTTGATTCATTAGATCATTAGGATGTCGATGAAGTCATTGATTTTGTTAATCATAGTTTTCGTGATCTATTTACTCCTATATTCGATCATAATGATGATTCTATCATAGTTGATTTTTCGAAGCCATCTATTTATGATGATTTATCTGTCGATGAAGTCGAAACCTCCCGGACTGTCGAGGCACTTTAGCCCGAGATGATGGTTATATCAGGCCCTTGCTATCCTGAGGTTGGTTTCACTTCCAATAAGGAAATTGTTGAAACAACCAAGACTCCTTATCACTCATCTATATGCATTCAAGATCAATCTCACACACAGACCATACTTCCTCCACTCGAACTACACGATCCCATCACTCATGCGTTAGAGGAATCTTACATTGCAAGCACACATGCACGAAGCAAGTTATATTTGTTTCTTTCATTTGCTTGCATTTCACAGTCAAGAGTATGTGTATTCTTAATAGATGCACATAGTGTCGAATAACAGCATGACAAGTCCATGGATTGTATGTCATGCACTTTCACTCACTTCTGTTCTGTGGACACATTGAAACATGGAGTGTGTTTGTCTTCATTTTTTTATCTTTCTTGTTTGTTGGTTCGCACAACCGTGTTGCTCGTGAACCATGCCTTCACCAACATGGGTCAACCAATGCACCGGTGGCTGCATTGGAAGTATCAATTCACATGATCAGGCCCATGCATCGTTAGCTTAGGAGTAGGAGTAGTGTTTTCTTTTGGTTGTTTTCTTGCATGCTTGTTTTCTTACTTACCTCGCATGTTTGTTTGTCTGCTTGCTTGTTTTCTTACTTGATTTTCTTTCACATTTACTTCTACTTCTGCTTTGTTTTGTGTTTGTTTGCTTGTTTTGCGCTCGTAGGTTAGTTTCACATGAAACCATGTGTGACTCTTGAAACAAGATGGGTAAAGTACAAGAGGCCTTGTGCAGTTATCAATACTTGGTTATCTATCGTCCTGCCTTTGTATGAAGAACTTGTTATCTTTAGTCCATGATACATCAATGGAAAATACATATTATTCGAAGTGAACCTTGGTGAAAACACAACGCTTGTGTGCTAACTAATGTCACCTACTCTAGTCAGTTGTTTTTGGATTAACCCTTGTCAACTCAGTCAAGTAGAGTAAGGTGAGGGGAAAACCTTAACAAGCATGTCAGAGGTATAAATAAAACTACTTCTCTAAAGGAAAAACCTCTTCTGCTCTCAATAAGTCAAGATCCCTCTTCCACCTCTGAAATGAATAAGTGTTATGCACAGTTATGAAAATGAAAAATGAAAAAAACGAAAAGTGAAAAAAAATGAAAAAGAGAATGAATAAGGTGAAAGAAGAGAAAGGATTTCTGCGTAGAGAGGTGATGCAAGTAACCCCGCTAGGGTATTGACCAGGCTTGCTAGTAGTGGAGTGATGCTTGTGCTCTTGCGTGACTCTGTCGGGGTACTGTCTAGGCCTACTAGCAACAGAGCAACACTAGAGATGAAACTAAGACTCTAACAACTATACTGCTTGTGCACCAATATACCCCTCAACCCTAATCGAAACAACTATGTTGGCTTGGCTTGGAATGGGTGTCAGTCGACCAAGAGCTTGGCAGATGCTACATCTTACAATCAAGAAAGTGTGGAAACCAAGACGAACAGAGAACTGAACAACACATCCAAAGGTGTTAGACTTGATTTTCATGAACAAGTTCCATCCAGAGAGCTGGAGTTCTACCAATGTGTCTCCAAGTGTTGTAGTGGCTACAACCACCCTCCAAAATTTTGCCTTAGATTTGTTTTTGAGCCTCCCTACCAACCATCCTCAATAGCATGTCTTGCACTGTCAAGTACACAAGTTTCAGTGGTTTTCTAGCAGCATTATAGCTTGTGCATGAAATCTTGTTGCATTCCCCTCACAGGTTGCTTGCCTGGACTTGGTACAGCTGCAGGCTGAGCAGCTCCATCAAGAAATTTCATAATTTTGGAGGGGAACTAGCCTTCCCTCCAAAAATTACGCAATCCTATTTGGCAGCCTGTTGGGATCACGAATTTTGCAATTCTTCCTATCAACCTTCCATGGAAATATTTTGCAATCTGACCCAGCACGACTGCTCAGCCCAGAAATTGCTCAATCTTGGGCAGTAATCAGCTACTCAGCCCAGAAATTGTGCAATCCCTCTGGGTAGCCAGACCAGCTTCCTCCCAGAAACTACGCAAAATTTACCCTCAGTCAGGCAGGTTGTTGCATGTGCCATCGGGTTGACTGGTTCCGCCCGAGACTAAAAAAATTTAACTTGCATGCATGGGATGATTTTTCCCAAAATAGAAAAAATGAACATGCAAAAAGCATCCCTAGATTTTAGGGAACTTTTTTTAGCAATTGGAGGTTACATGCATATATCGTTTTAGAATCTTTCCTCCAAGTGTCTCTTTTTCCTAGATTTTTGGCATGCACATCATGAGCATAAAACTTATTTATTCAACACTTCAGAGCTCACTTCTTCACATTGATCTTGGAGCTCTAACATTCCATATCACATCCAAGATTCTTTGACACATCCTACTCATATATTTCTGGGTACGTCCGCTTAACCTATCTTTTGCAGCATTTCTGTCCTTTTTTGTGTTTTGGATTTTGTGAGTGTTGTCTGGTTGATTTTTTTTAATGCTTGTTCTCATTTGCATGCATAGTAGCTTGGACTAGAACCGTTTCAGTTTTCGTTAGCATCTCACTGCTGTCACATGCATGACACGGTTTTGCACGGATGGTCGTCGATTCGGCGACTTGCTTCACACACATGCATGTTGTTCTTTTTTCTGAATCTTGCTTTCACTGTTTGCATGCACGATCATTCACTCCTGCTTACACTCAGTATTGCCATGCATTCACATTCACATTTCCATTGATAGGTCTGGGCAACCTTGGCCCGAACTTCGCCTCACCAAGACAGCATTACACAATCCTAAGAGGGAAGGCTTTGCCTTCCTCTCAGAAAATGCACATTTCTACCCAGCAACTGTCCTCTAGTCTTGCATTGCGTAATTTTGAGAGGCAGTGACTGCTGGCCCAGAAAATTGCGCAATGCAGTCACTGGGCTTGCAACCCTTGCCAGTTAAAATTGTGCATTACGAAATCCCAGTAGCCAGCATGCCAGTTTGGATTGCGCATTGCACAATTCCAGTAGCCAACCAGCTTCCCAGTAGTCCAGATTGACTTTTGCGCAGTTCCAATAGCTAGTCTCTCGGCCTCCCAGAAAAAATTGTGCAATCCTTTCCAGTCAATCCCCAGGTATGTTGCATGTCGTTCCTCAAGTTTTCTTTGGTTTTAGCTAACAGATTTCTTGCCATGCATGTCACTATGTCTCTAGATCTATCAGGTGTTTGTCCATCTCTCAGCAGTTCAAAATCAATGGCCTCCAAGAGACCAGGATCAAAGGAAACTGACGAAAGTGCAACTGGAGCAGAATTTGAGCGAGTGCTTACAAGTCTACCGATCTATGAAGACACCAAGCTAATTGTAGACAAGGACATCAAGCTGAAATGGCTAGAGGTTAATGATGCATTTGCAGGCACATTTGGGGAAGACCTCGAAGACCGCTAAGTCTATGTGAACATTCACAAGCCCGGCTTGTACCGGATTGCATGCAGGTATCTTATGTTCCCATGCGCGAACATTATACATTGGATCATTTCGCACACTGATCCCGAGATGATGACATTAAGTAGTATCAGCAAGACAGAGATTTCTACCTTTAGGGTACAGTATTATGAACAGATGTACCATATGTCGAACCCTGTGATCACCATGGAGATACCCTTCAGCATACCCAGGAGCAATGCCAAATCCAGGGATATCTTGAAGAACTGGGTGAAGGAGCCATCCAAATTCAAGATGACACCCAACCAAGTCTACAAGATGAAGATACTACGAAAGGCGTATCAATCAGGGAAAATTTTAAGAACCCCCCCTAAATTTATAAATATAATAAATGGGCGAATCTCCATGGTATATAGGAAAAATGGAAGGCGATTTTATCAATAATATAATATGTATATATAATTTTTTGGCGAATCTCTCACCAGGCATGGCGAATATTTTACTCAATTATAAAATCTTGTAAGATCTTGGCGAGTCTTTCACTAAATAATAAAACTTTGTAAAGTCCTAGTGAATCTTAGCATAGGCTACATGCTGGTTTAATTCCCCCATTTAAATAGGCTACATTCCAGGTGAATACCATGGGTCAATACCATGTGCCATTTTGGTGAATACCATGGTCAATACCATGTGCCATTTTTATTTTTATTAATTCTAATATTAGGGTTAATAATGGTTTTTTGCATGGTATTAATAACAATCTAGTCCATGGTATTTGTCCCATAGTATTTTGGCCATAGGTTTCACCTAAATATAACCCATTTTTTGAGTGTTCGTAAATATAAGGTGACTTATGGAGTAAATATAAAAAAATGTTTTATTTGTTTACCATACCTCTCGTTTATTTATATTTTTATTAATTTACCATACCTCTTTTACAAATATGGTATTTGGCCCATAGGATTCACTTAAATAAAACCTCTTTCTTGAGCCTTCATAAATAGAACGAGGGTTATGGACTAAATATAAAAAGAGGTTTTATTTATTTACGATACGTTAGTTTATTTATATTTTTATTTATTTACCATACCTTTTGAGTAAGTATAAAAAGACGTTTTATTTATTTACCATACCTCCACTTTACTTATATTTTTATTTGTTTACACCCTTACATGTATATAAGGTGACTTATGGAGTAAATATAAAAAATGTTTTATTTATTTACCATACCTCTCATTTATTTATATTTTTATTAATTTACCATACCTCTTTTATAAATATGGTATTTGGCCCATAGGATTCACTTAAATAAAACCTATTCTTGAAAATGGGCGAATGGATTCACTTAAATAAAACCTATTCTTGAAAATGGGCGAATGGAAGGTTGTAAGTCCTAATTTCAAGGGCTAAATTTACCTTTTTAACCCTCTCCCTTAAAATAAGGTGGGCTATTTGAGGTGATTTGTAAAAATGTACTATGATACAAAATATTCGCCCACTAAAAATTTAAAACCCCTTAATTTCGCCAAAGGGCCAACATTCGCCCCTAAAATTATCCTTAGTATCAATACTTGGTCATCTATGCATGTCATTTGTATGGCCAAGAGAGCACGAAAACCTTCCCACAGAGTTGGGTGATTGCGTTGAACCAACTAGCCAGTGAAGGCAAAGCATACAACTTATTTGACATGTTGGCTCAAAGGCTCAAGGAGTAGGTAACAAGAGCTCAACAGCCACCCAAAGGTCAGAATCAAAAATCTACATGCCCGCTTACATCTTGGATGCAATCTATGGTCGTCAGGAGTTCTCGGGCTTGAAGTGGGCATGGACATCGGCGAAGACCTCTATAAACACTTATTATAAAATGTTGTCTGAATGCAGCTTGAAAGGAGTTATCACACAATTGTCCGATCATTTTTTCACACCAATGTTGGCCGCGAGATCCCCCAAGGGAAGTTTTGGGGCTCAAAGCTCAGATTTTGACTAAATCCGATGTAAAGACTCCATGTTTTATGGGCACGGAGCGTTAGCTTGTAAATGAGTCATAGGGTTTTCCACCTTCATTTTTGTAATGTAATGTTTGCTTTAGAGATCTACCCATGGTCCGCGGACCATGGGATTGTATATATAGAGAAAGGCTCTAATTTGTAAAGAAAATAATAGAAGGAAGTCATGAATGAAGGATGAAGAATTGAGTATTATCTAAGTGTAGAGTCGAGTCTTGGGTCATAGAGTAGGAGAAGGCTCTGCAGCTGAGTGCGCAAAGGCCTAATAGTCCGCAACTGAGTGCGTGGACCCCTACAGTTATGTGTGCGGGGCAAGTTGAGTCTGTAACCGTTGGAGAAGTAATAAAGAGAAGTTTCATATCATTTCTGTGTATCTTTTTCCTGTTTTGTGCACTTAATGTATTGGGTATAAATTGCAATTTCACTATTTATCTGGTGCGCGAACTTATATGACTGTGTTGATTAAGTGAATATAAGATAAAGTGTATGTTTACGTGAAGTTAACTAACAGTTATAAGAATATAAGTAATATCCATGGTGTAACTTGGGGAAATCGCGTGGATTGTTGCCTTAGCAATGTGAAAGCACCTCAACCCCTGGTTAGGGTTGTGTGAAGGTGATTATAACAGATCGCGAAGGCCTCACAGGTCAAGGTAGTACGCGAAGTGACCTACGTGGATGTATTCACAGTTGGACTAAATCGACCCCTCAAACATCTCCAAGGTGTGGAAACTTGGTTCCAACATCCCCCCATACTGCTTCAGGTGAAACTTCAGTCAGCGCACCTCGAGATGATGTCGAAATGGCTAGTAGTGTAGGGATTTGTTTGGCTATTTAACTCCGAACCTGGGTGAGGCCCCCTCAAGCTAGCACCTGGTGTACAAGACGATATTTGAACAGGATCCACCCTGCATGTCAGAGGCAGCAATGGAGGCACTAATCGATATAGCAGATTGGTATGCCTCACCATTCAGCACCTTCATACGAATGTACAACGTGGATAATCCTCCGCATGTTCTACTAAACTTTGCCTTGGACAAGCTCGTCATGTAGGAAGTATCATACCACATCTCGGCAAGACTGTCACCTAGGATGCACCGGAAGAAGAAGGCACCTTGGTCCACTCTTCCGTTGTGGATCGGGTTATACGAGATACGAAATTTCAAGCATACGAATGTCAAAGTGGAGGAGATCAAGAAATATCCATTCCACACCCGAAGCAACAATCCATATGACCCGCATTGTTTTGTAAAAGATCATTATGCAAGAGCATAGTTTCAGTGGATCCACGAGGCATGTCATTTGGCAGAGGAAGACCCATGGAGATATTTTTACAACTTCTCCAAGCCTAATGAACCAATCAACATCGTTATGGAATGGTTAGCGAAGTAGCATGAAGCAGCATTCATGAGAGCACTAACAACAGCACCAACGAGGTAAACATAGTAGTGCACGATAAAGGAAAGAGGAATATTGTCGATAGCATGAAGGAGGAACAAAGTTGCATGTTTTGAGCAGACCCACTTGTGCAGAAAGAATCTTTGGCAATAGAGGTGAAGAGGCAACAGCGTGACAAGAGGAATGTGCAAAGGCAGAGAAAAAAATGGAGAATGGAGGAAACAGAGAAGGAGTTGCATGAGTTGAATTAGCAACTCCGAAGCTAAGAATAGATGTAAAATTTCCTTGTAAAATGTTGTAATTTCGTAGTCAATCTGGGCCATTCATTAGGTGGAGATCTAACGGTAGAAGTTATGTTTAACTTAGGGTTTTTTGCCCTAGAAGGCAACCCCTCGCTACATATGAGGGAATTGTATTGTGTCTATGTACATCTGTATTCTGAGTAAGGAAGAGAGAGGAGATTGAGAGCGAAGAGGGAATTACAGTGAATCTGTTGTAGGTTGTATCTCTTCAGTTTGGTGGATAATAAAAAGGGAAGGACTGGTTGTTTCTCCGTGGACATAGCCCAAACTAGGTGAACCAGGTATATCTGTGTCTCTCTTGTTTTATGTGTTTTCTGTGTTTATATTTCTGCAATATTTTATGTGTTCCATTGTTCTGTAATATATAATTGTCTAACAATTGGTATTAGAGCCGAAGGACTATTTGGCTAATAAACTCGTAGGAGAGAAGGGTTCCTGGTTCGAGTGGGAGAAATGGTGGAAGATGGTAGGTTTAGGGTCGAAAAATTTAACGGCCAAAAATACCAGTTGTGGAAGATGCAGATGGAATATTATCTGTATCAGAGAGATCTGTACCAACCATTGAGCGGAAAGACAAAGAAGTCGATGAGTATGACAGACATAGAATGGGATATTCTCGATAGAAAGGAACTTGGAACAATACGGTTGTGCCTAGCAGCATCAGTAGCATTTAATATTTCAAAGGAAATGACAACAAAGGGTTTAATGTCGACATTGGCCAAACTATATGAAAAACCCTCGGCCTCAAATAAGGTATTTCTTATGAAGCATTTATTTAATATGAAGATGTCAAAAGGTGGATCTGTTGCTAATCATTTAAATGAATTTAATACAATTACCAGTTAGTTAAGTTCTGTAGGGGTAACTTTTGATGATGAAGTTAGGGCTCTGTTATTTCTGTGCTCATTGCCAGAAAGTTGGAATGGTTTAGTTATGGACATTAGTAACTTTGTCTTTGGATCTAGTACTTTAAAGTTTGATGATGTTGTCGGTGCAATCCTTAGTGAGGAAATGCGACGGAAAAGCTCCGGTGAGACATCAAGTAATGCTTTGATTGAAAAGACTAAGGGAAGAAATATTCAAAGAGGAAAGAGCCCTAGATATCACGGTAAGTCAAGAAAAGGCAGATCCAAGTCCAGATCGAGGATAGTGTGCTAGAAATGTAGAAAGAAAGGACACTTGAAGAAAGACTCCTAGGCTCAAAAGGGAAAAGAAGGAGACGCACAACAAGAAACTAATCATGAAGTGAATGTAACAGGTGATGTGTTGCAAGATGTTTTGATTCTTTCATTAGAAAATATTGTTGATGCCTGGGTGGTAGATTCAGGGGCTTCATTCCATGCCACACCTTATAGGAAACATTTTTATGATTATGTTCAAGGAGATTTTGGACAGGTTCGATTGGGTGATGATAAACCCTGTAAAATCATTGGAATGGGTACAGTTTTCGTAAAACAACAAAATGGAAATCAGTGGCTATTGAAGGAGGTAAGGAATGTTCCAGATCTGAAGAAGAATCTAATTTCAACAGGGTAGTTGGGAGGTGAAGGTTGTGTAACTACTTTCACAGATAAAACTGGGAAGGTCACTAAAGGATACTTGGTAATCTTGAAAGGAGGAAAGGTTGGTACATTGTATTTATGCAATGGTATTTCTAATTCTGTTAATGCTTTAACCTCTATAGGAGAAGATATGGAATTGTGGCATCATAGGCTCAGGCACATGAGTGAGAAGGGGATGCAGATTCTTCACTCAAGAAATATGTTGTCAGGTTTGAAGCATGTCGATTCAAAATTCTGTGAGAATTGTGTTTATGGAAAACATAAGAGAGTCAGATTCCTTAGAGTTGGGAAAGAAAATAAGAGAAAAAGATTAGAGCTTGTGCATACAGATGTATGGGGAACTGCACAGGTATCATCTCTTGGTGGCTCTCTTTATTATGTTACTTTTATTGATGATGCAACCAGAAAAATCTGGATTTATTGTATTCGAAATAAATCTAATGTATTTGATATTTTCAATAAATGGAAAGCTTTGGTTGAAAATGAGATAGGAGAAAGGTTGAAATGTCTTAGATCAGAAAATGGAGGTGAATATTGTAGCAAAGAGTTTGATGGGTACTTTTTAGAGAATGGAATTCATAGAGAGAAGACAATTCCAGGAACATCGCAAGAAAATGGTGTGTCAGAAAGGATGAACAGGACAATCATGGAGCATGCAAGGTGCATGAGATTGCATGCAGGATTGCCTTTACAATTTTGGGCAGATGTTGTAGATACTGTTGTTTATCTAATAAATAGAGGGCCTTAAAGTTCCTTGGATGGTGGTATTCCAGAGGAGGCATGGACAGGTAAAAAGGTAAACTGCTCTTTTTTAAAGACTTTTGGTTGTGAGGCCTTTGTCCACATTAATAAAGGAAATAGAACAAAGCTTGAGGCAAAATCAAAGAAATGTACCTTTATTGGATATGGTGTTAATGATTTTGGTTATCGCTTTTATGATTATGAAAAACACAAAATCATTAGGAGCAGAGATGTCATATTCAATGAAAAGGTTTTGTATAAGGATCAGCTGCAGGAAAAGAAATGGGAAAAAGAAAACAAAGAATACACAGTGCTTAACGAGATCACAGAAAAAGTGATGGTGCCTGAAAATCATAATCATCAATAGCCAAAACAACAACCACAATAGAAACAAGCACCTCAAACACCTGAAAGTGGTGTTACAAGATCTACTAGGATAAGTAGAACCCCTGAACAATACTCTCCTTCATTATATTATGTATTGTTGACTGATTCTGGTGAACCAGAATGTTATGAAGAAGCAGTATAAGTAGAAACGAGGAAGAAGTGGGAGCAAGCCATGAAGGAAGAGATGGACTCCTTAGCACATAATCAGACTTAGGACTTAGTCGGGTTACCTGCAGGTAAAGTAACATTGCAGAATAGATGGGTTTACAAGTTGAAGGAAGAAGGTGGAGGTAGAAAATGGTATAAAGCTAGACTTGTGGTGAAAGGGTTTGCACGGAAAAAGGGTATAGACTTTGATGAGATATTTTCTCCTGTTGTTAAAATGACTTCAATCAGAACTATTTTAAGTCTAGTAGTAGCTGAAGATTTGCATCTTGAGTAGTTAGATGTAAAGACAGTCTTTCCCCATAGGGATTTGGAGGAAGAGATTTATATGTAGCAGCCACAAGGATATGAGGTAAAAGGGAAGGAGAAACTAGTGTGCAGGTTGAAGAAGATCTTGTATGGCTTAAAACAGGCTCCAAGGTAGTGGTATCTAAAATTTGACAAGTTTATGTCTGAACAAGGTTATACTAGATGTCACTTTGATCATTGTGTTTATCTCAAAAGGAAAAATGATGGCAGCTATATTATATTGTTATTGTATGTAGATCACATGCTTGTTGTAGGTTCTAACATGCAGGAAATAAATGTGCTTAAAAGAAAATTGGCAAACTCATTTGCAATGAAGTATTTGGGTGCTGCAAAACAAATCCTTGGTATGAGAATAACTAGAGACAGGAAGAATTGCAAACTAACATTGTCTCAAAGCGAGTACATAGAAAAGGTGTTGAAAAGGTTTAATATGCAGATTGCAAAACCAGTTAGTATACCTTTGGCTAGCCATTTCAAATTAAGTAAGGAGGAATGTCCCAAGACTCAGGAAGAAATGGCTAATATGTCTAAAGTTCCATGCATCAGCAGTTGGAAGCTTAATGTATGCAATGGTCTACACAAGGCCTGATATTGCACATCCAGTGGGAGTTGTAAGCATGTACATGAACAATCCAGCAAAAGAACATTGGATGGCAGTGAAGTGGATTCTCAGGTATTTGAGAGGTAACACAAATCAAGCATTATGCTTTGGTGGTTCAAACATTGCTCTACAGGTATATGTTGATACCACAGCATTAAATACGTAGCCCAAACTGGGTGAACCACGTATATCTATGTCTTTCTTGTTTTATGTTTTTTTGTGTTTATATTTCTGGAATATTTTATGTGTTCCATTGTTCTGTAATATATAATTGTCTAACAAATCATTCGCAGGACACACTGGATGTCAGTCCATCATCCGAAAATGGAGAGGATAAATTATTCACTGAAAATCCACTTGAATTTTCATCGACCTTTTCCGAAAACACAAAAGTTGAATTTTTCTGCTTCTCATCTAGCCCTCTGTTTGATTCATCAGATCATGAGGATGTCAATGAAGTCATTGATTTTGTTAATCATAGTCGTTGTGATCTATTTACTCCTGTATTTGATCATGATGATGGCTATATCACAGTTGATTTTTCGAAGCCACATGTTTATGATGATTTATCTATCGATAAAGTCGAAACCCCCTAGACTTTCGAGGCACCTCAACCCGAGATGATGGATATTTCAGGCCCTCACTGTCCTGAGGTTGGTTTCACTTCCAATCAGGGAATTGTTGAAACACCCAAGGCTCCTCATCACTCATCTGTATGCATTCAAGATAAATCTCACACACAAACCATACTTCCTCCACTCGAACTACACGATCCCATTGCTCATGCATTAGAGGAATCTGACATTGCAAGCACACGTGCACGATGCAAGTTGTATTTTTTTCTTTCATTTGCTTGCAGTTCATAGTCAAGAGTATGTGTATTCTTAATAGATGCACGTAGTGTTACACAGTAGCATGACAAGTCCATGGATTGTATGTCATGCACTTTCACTCACTTATGTTTTGTGAACACATTGAAACATGGTGTGCGTTTGTCTTCATTTTTTTATCTTTATTGTTTGTTGGTTCACACAACCGTGTTTCTCGTGAACCATGCCTTCACCAACAGGGTCAACCAATGCACCAGTGGCTACATTGGAAGTATCCCTTCACATGATAAGGCCCATGCATCGTTAACTTAGGAGTAGGAGTAGTGTTTGCTTTTGGTTGTTTTCTTGCATGCTTGTTTGTTTACTTACCTCGCATGTTTTTTTTGTATGCTTGATTATTTTCTTACTTGTTTTTCTTTCACATTTACTTTTGCTTCTACTTTGTTTTGTGTTTGTTTGCTTGTTTTGCGCTCGTAAGTTAGTTTCACATGAAACCATGTGTGACTTTTGAAACAACCTGGGTAAAGTACATGAGGCCTTGTGTAGTTATCAATACTTGGTTATCTATCATCCTGCCTTTGTATTAAGGACTTGTTATCTTTAGTCCATGATACGTCAATGGAAAATACATATTATTCGAAGTGAACCTTGGTGAAAACACAACGCTTGGGTGCCAACTAATGTCACCTACTCTAGTTAGTTGTTTTTGGATTAACCCTTGTTAGCTCAGTCAAGTAGAGTAAGGTGAGGGGGAAAACCTTAAAAAGCACGTCAGAGGTATAAATAAAACTACTTCTCTAAAGGAAAATCCTCTTCTGCTCTCAATAATTCAAGATCCCTCTTCCACCTCTGAAATGAATAAGTGTTATGCATAGTTATGAAAATGAAAAATGAAAAAAATAAAAAGTGAAAAATTTTGAAAAAGAAAATTAATAAGGTGAAAGAAGAGAAAGGCTTCCTGCGCAGAGAGGTGACGCAAGTAACTCCGCCAGGGTATTGACCAGGCTTTCTAGCAGCAGAGTGATGCTTGTGTTCTTGTGTGACTCTGTCGGGCTACTATCCAGGCCTATTGGCAACAGAGCAACACCAGAGATGAAACTAAGACTCTGACAAATATACTGCTTGTGCACCAATATACCCCTCAACCCCAATCGAAACAACTATGTTGGCTTGGCTTGGAATGGGTGTCAATCGACCAAGAGCTTGGTAGATGCTACATCTTACAATCAAGAAAGTGTGAAAACCAAGACGAAAAGAGAACTGAACAACACATCCAGAGGTGTTAGACTTGCTTTTCATGAACAAGGTCTATCTAGAGAGCTAGAGTTCTACCAGTGTGTTGCCAAGTGTTGTAGTGGCTACAACCACCCTCCAAAATTTTTCCTTTGATTTGTTTTGGAGCCTCCCTACCAACCATCCTCAACAGCATGTCTTGCACTGTCAAGTACACAAGCTTCAGTGGTTTTCTAGCAGCATGATAGCCTGTGCATGATATCTTGTTGGACTCCCCTCACAAGATGCTTCCCAGACTTGGTCCAGCTGCAAGTTGAGCAGCTCCCTCAAGAAATTGCACAATTTTGGAGGGGAACCATCCTTCCCTCCAAAAATTATGCAATCCTATCTGGCAGCTTGTTGGGCTTAGGAAATGCGCAAATTCTTCTGTCAACCTTCCCTGGAAATACTGTGCAATCTGACCCAGCAAGACTGCTCAACCCAGAAATTACGCAATCCCTCTGGGTAGCCAACCCAGCTTCCTCCCAGAAACTACGCAAAATTTACCCTCAGTCAAGCAGGTTGATTCATGTGCCATCGAGTTGACCGGTTCCACCCGGGATCGAGAAAACTAAACTTGCATACATGGGCTGCTTTTTCCCAAAATAGAAAAAATGAACATGTAAAAAGCATCCCTAGATTTTAGGGAGCTTTTTTTAGCAGCTGGAGGTTACATGCAAAGATCGTTTTAGAATATTTCCTCGAGGTGTCGCTTTTTCCTAGATTTTTGGCATGCAAGTCATGAGCATAAAACTTATTTTTTCGATGCTTCAAAGCTCACTTCTTCACATTGAACTTGGAGCTCTAACATCCCACAGCACATCCAAGATTCTTCGACACATCTAGCTCAGATATTTCCAAGTAAGTCCGCTTAACTTGTCCTTTGCAGCATTTCTGTCATTTTTTGTGTTTTGGCTTTTGTGAGTGTTGTCTGCTTGATTTTTTTGAACACTTGTTGTCACTTGCATGTGTAGCAGCTTGTACTAGAACCATTTCACTTTTCATTAGCATCTCACTGTTGTCACATGCATGACACTGTTTTGCATGAATGGTTGTCGATTTGACGACTCACTTCACACACATGCATGTTGTTATGTTTTCTGAATCTTGCATTCACTGTTTGCATGCATGATCATTCATTCTTTCTTACACTCAATATCACCGTGCATTCACATTCACATTTGCTTTCAGTTTCCCGTTGACGGGTCTAGGCAACCTTGGCCCGGACTGTTACACTAAAATTTGTCACCATGACTATTTGCAGTTAGTATGGCTCCATCAACTGTCATACTATCCTCCTTGGCAAGTCTCATACCTCTGCTCTTTATGTCAAACTCCAAGAAAGAGAGAAATTCTTTAAAAAATCTATATATCTCTGGGTACACAGTTTCTCTTAGCCTTACCTGCGTGTACGCACCCCAAGTTCACAATACCTGCGTACTTGTACGCTCTTTCTGTAAAGGGGTGGGTGCATACTCCTGTAAAGGTCAAAAGGCGCAAGTTTCACTTCAAAAAAGTTACTTGTGGTCATTTCTAGAGCATTCTAGAAGCTTGTTTGACGTGTATTGAGCGCCTCCAGATGGTTCATGTATCCCTATGAAAGAGGAACTTATCCCATCAAGAGGGGAGCTATCCCATTCAAAGAGGGGCTTATCCCATTGATGGTGGACCTGATTAACTTCCTCTAGAGCACTATAAATACAGGAATTGGCCAGAGGGAGGGGAGGTTGAAAGCTGAACATTCCTAAGGGTAGATGTTGCTGGAATTAGGACTCCCTTATAGAGCTTGAGAGGAGAGATTCCCATCCTTTCCTAGCCTTATTTGGAAGTGGGTGAGCTGATCAAAGTAAAGGAAAACTCTTGCTGGACCCTAGGAGGGACCTGCACAACACCAAGGCTCAGGTTGTAATGGTTTCTTTTGTTTCCACTTAATACAAATAAACTCATTTTTCTCAACAGATTGTTATTCATGATTTGTTTCATATACTCCTTGGTCTGTATGATGAATATGTGTTATTTTATAAGTTTATCAGGTGCTATGTAATCTTTTGGCTTATTAGTGAATGCAGGTTTCGAAGAGAAGGAGGAGCTCATCCAGATCGGCGAGGCTGGACTACTACAAAGCATTGGACTAAAGGTATGTTATTATCACCTGATTACTTGTATTCTAAATGCATATTTAGAGAAAGGTAGTGTTTACTTGTCTTGTTTGTCACTAGAAGGCCTTAGCTTCTAGGGAGGTCGGTTTTGTCCACAAAATTGACTCTTTCCGCATGACAAAATGGCGACTCCACTAGGGAACTCCATTGATGTGAATGATTTTTCCTTTGTGTGAAACTTTGATTTGAGAAAAGTCGTTTGTTTTCTGGTTTTTGCCTGTTTGACTGTGTATTTGGGTGGGCTAGCTTAGGGTTAAATTAGATTTTAGTTTTTCTTGGTTTTGCTAGCAGTACGCACCCTCTGAGTTAAGCAAAGTGCGTACCTATACGCACTGTAGCTTTGTGCACAGAGCGTACACGCACCTGTGCAAACAGGTTGCCTGCGTACCCTGTCAAAATTGAGAAAATTTCAATTTTCTTCTTTGTTGCCTCTTAGATTTTGTTTTTAATTTGTTTTTATTGCCCAGATCCACTGGTTACCTGTCATAAATCTTCACCTAAGCTTGTTTCATTAGTGTCAAGAGTTTTAGTGAAATTCATAGAGATCTTGCCCTAGGGTTTGATTTTTGCACTGGTCCTGTAGTGACTTTGGCTTTAGAAGTTGTAAAACCTTGGATCTCCCTGGTCTTTTCAGTCTTCTTAGGAGTCAGACCTTTCATAGAATCCACCCTTGTGAGAAACCTACCTTTGTGTTGTCTCTTTGCCGAATCTCGAAAAAGTTTGTTGATTGAACTTTGAATTTTATTCTTAAGAAAAAGAACAAAAGATTTTGATTTTTGTTTTTGACTGGTTTTTTATTCTGCATTAACTAGTCCTTAGTTAAATTTTGACTGAGTAAAACATCCCGAACTTGGTAGGCTTTTTGCCTCATTAGATTTACTTTTAGGTGCATTTCTCTTAGATTTGCTTTTGGGTGAAATTGAGTTGATTTGATTGCCATAGATTTTTTAACTTTGATTTCTGTTAAAGTAAGTTTTACATGCTTTGTTAATATAGGGAAAAATACAAAAAACTCTTTTGAAGAAAAGTTTGCTTTAGTAGCATTTGAGTCTTTGAAAAGAAAAGGAATTTTCGTGAAGTAATTAGTGGTCATGTGTTGTATGCTTTGGAAAAGATAAAGAGTTTGTTTCTTTGATTTTCATTGCCAAGAAAGTTGTTTTTATATCAATTTTGCATTCTCCAACTCTCTTAGCTAGGGAATTCATTGAAAAGAAAATTAGTATAAATCATCCTAAGTGCATCTTTTTAGTGGATTTGAGTCGAGTCTACACACCATCAGTTTCATCTCCGCTACCTTTTGTCCTAAAGAAAAGCCATAAAAATTAACGCTTAAAGTAAAATCAACTTAGTAACTTTTATTTACTAGGGCTCTGAAACACCAATATAGATCAGGCTAGTGTCTTGGAGTAGGAGAGTAATTAACTCTCCAAGACAGTAAAACCAAATAAGTAGCTCATCTTGTGGTAGGATAAATCCAACTATTTCATTTGTACTCTGGGAAAGCTCCTCTTAAAGGAGAAGCACGAACCGTGTCTGAAACCAGTGAGGGATCAATCCTCCTTCATTGGGAAAGACGCCAGATACGCACGTACTACAAACGGTAAACCTCGGATTATTGTCGAGGAGCCTGGGTCACTTGTCGGTAAACCTTGGATTATTGTCAAGAAGCCGGCAAGGGGATTGAGCTTGTTACTCTACCCTTGCGTGCTATCGGGTCGTAGACTGTTCCCCCAGGTATATTTGTTGCTGTTGGTAACCTTAGTGACCATTATCTTTAGGATTCTATCGAGGTGACGGTGGAGGGAAGATCCCACTATACTTGGAGCAGATGTCGGCTAGACTCACTTGGATTTTCCAGGGGGTTCACTTCACTCGAGACGGTTAAAGTGGAGGAACTTGTGCCGGTCTATTCATTAAGCAGGTTGTCGGGGTAACTCTTCCACCCACCACTTCTGTACTGAATTCAGCGATGTTGGGTTTCATCACCACTAGTGTTTTCGATCCGGAAGGCTACTGTTTGTGTATGGTTTGACGCCCTAGATTATTTAGGCGTGTGATTCGAATTTGTTTGGTTCTTTAGAGACTTTAGGTGGTTTACTTTGAGATTTTACTTTGTTTGCGTGTGCAGTAGTTAAAAGTTTTTAACTGTGGCTGAATTACCGAGACAGTCCCGCAGACTTCGGGGCAAGTCTCCTGAGATTGTTACCGTGGCCGATTTGTTGAGGAAGTCCTGTAGACTTCGGGGCGAACCTCCTGAAGGCGTCCCGGGTCATTACGAAGGTTTGAAAGTCCTTGTAACTCCTAGTGGCAGTAAAGTAGGTTCACCTGAAGAAGGAGAGTCGTCGTTGGTAGTCCATCCAGATTACCAAGGTCTAAAAACAGGTTATAATCCCGAAGCTGTTGCAGTTTCCGAGCTTGCTGTATTTTTTCATCTACTAGTGATATAGGCGAAGAACCTGAAATATCTGAACCTGTTACTCCAACTTCTAGTGCTCCTGATTCACCTAGGGTAGAAAGAGTCATCACCGAAAATCTTCCTGCTAGTTTGATAGCTATTAAAGAACTTGCTCCAGAAGAAGAATTTGGCGTCTCTCCTTGAAGATCAACCTACTATTGATCTAAGGGAGCGTGAATCCTCTTTTACAGTCCTCCTAGAAGCACTACTTGGTATCTTTCGTTAACTAATTATTTGGACAACTCAGGGTCAAGTTTTTCTCCACCTCGTACTCCTTATCTGCCTGGAGGTATTTATACTCCTGTAAATATGTCTGGTCAGTCGTCCATGTTCACTCAATCTCCTGAATCTTTCTTGTACCGGTCCTTCTGTTCCCTCTGGGTATCAGTCACTTTCTGGTACTTTTGCGGGAGCATCTCCTCAACCCATTGAACATGGGTTATTAGCTGGAAACAATGGTAATAAACCGTTGGGTGTAGGAGACATTTACATGATGTCAAGTTCAATTCCCGTTCTCAACCTCAAGGTGGCCAGTTACCGTCTGGGGGGTAGCCTCAATTAATGCCTGGGGGGCAACCTCAAGGTACACAAATTGCGTCTGGGGGGCAACCTCAAGGACAATATGTACCCATAGTACAATACATTCCTCAAGGTCAACCCCAGCCTCAGTATGTACCCCAAGGTCAACCTCAGTATCAATTTATAGCTCAAGGTCAACCCCCGTATCAGTATTTACCTCAAGGGTATCTACCTCAAGGTCAGTACTCGAGTCAAGGTTATCAACCACCCCAAGGTCAATCTTATGTTCAAGGTACGGGAAATGTACCTTTCAATTATCAATCCTACCCTCAATCCGGTTATGGATCTCAATATCCTCAACCTGCCATGGTCAATACCCCGGAATGAACATAGTGTGGGATCCATCCCAAGTCCAACAGGTATTGCAGCCAAGTGTACAGTTGTCATCTCAAGCCTGGACAACCCTTAGTTTCTGGTTCACCCCAGCAACCAGTCCAGTCTAATGTTCAAACTTCTGTACCTTCGGTAGTTACTCAATCGCCCATTGCACCTAGTACTCCATCTCAAACGACTGCTGCAACTACCGCAACATATGTTCCTTCCACCACACTTACTTCTGGAGTATCGACAGCTCCGGTTTCTACTGTCTCTGCAACTACTCCTCAGACATCTTTACCATTGTCTGGATCCACGATTCAAACTACGGTTCAGATGCCTGTAGGACAGCCTGGTTTAAGTACGGTTGTCACTATCAACCACAATTCATTTATCAACCGTACCAGGGACAGTACCAATACGGGCCTGCTGTCCAACAGCCAGTTTACCAGTATCAACCGTATCCTGGGTACACTTATCAACAACCTCAGCAACCCCAGTACAGTCCTTAATCCTGGTTTTCCAGGAGGATACAATATCCCAAATGCGATACCTATTCCAAGTATCCCTCGATATCCTCCTCCTGGACTGGTCTTGTGACCCAGAGTTTTAGGGATCCTAATCGGCAATTACCGTTTATCGCAACTTTGGATTTACCGGACTTGTCGCGCCTAACGAACGATCCAATAAATTATCTTCCGTTTTGGCCGCCAATGCTAAATAAGTTGCCCAGTGACATACCCAAGTTCGAAGGTAAGTCTGGAGAGGATCCTCAAATCATGTGATGACTTACCACCTCTGGTGTGCTTCAAATTCCATCTCGGATGATTCGATCCGCTTACGTCTTTTCCAGCGTACGCTCATTGGTCTCGCGGCCAAGTGGTACATTGAGTTACCACGGGCCTCTTTTTATAATTTTAGTCAGTTAGCTACCTCGTTCCTAACTCATTTTCAGTTGCGGCCAGATATGATTGGCACGGAGCTACTAACTTCATTAAAACAGTCGATGTCCACTTACATTTCCGATCATATACATGAATGGAGACGTCGAAGGCGATTAGTGAAAGTTTTTATCCCGGACCAAATCTTAGCTGAATGGTTTGTTAAATCATTATTACCGAAGATTACTGAAGATGTAGCTAAGGCCGAGTAGTTACTGAGGAGCAAGTGATTGCTCAAGCGCAGTACCTTGACTTAGTTTACACTCAGTCAGGTACGTTACACGAAAAGATCCCAGATCTTCCAAAGTCAAATCAAATCGCTGCTGCTCCTTCGGGATCTCATGCTGCTGATGGCATGATTGGTACGGTAAATACTAAAAGCAAGAAGAAGTCTTCAAATAATTCTTCGCCCATTATAACCTTACCAGACTCCCCGACAGGAGAATCTTCTCCTGAAGTTTCCGCTGATATTCACGCTGTAGAGTCATCTAGGATAAATCAAAAAACGGTGGGAAGAAGAAAGGTAAGAAGAAGAATAAAGTAGACAAGACTCCAAAGAAAAACAGAAAAGTCGGAAACCAATGACGAAAAGCGCAAACCTCGATATCCTTGTCTTATTTGTGAAGAGGATCATTTTACAAGAGATTTCCCTCATCGGGCCGAGGTTGTGAAAATCGTCAAGGGTTCCCCAACTCCTGTTGTTTTGAAAGATCCATTTCCAAAGCAAGAGAGTAAGATGATAGGTTCTTCCTCGGTGCCAGTGAAGAACCCATATTGATGATGTCTCAAGTAAGGATTGCGACTCGATCGCAAGATTATGGTAGTAAAAGTCCTGTTGATGGATCGAAAGAGGTGGAATCTTCTCATTCAAATCCCTCAACCTCAACTCCTAGTTCCGATCCACTACAGATCGAGAAACCTAACCCTGACTTAGTAATCAAACCGCCCACCAAGGGTGTACTTCGAAGGTCTGCTTTCAATCCACATGCGAGAGCGGCCCAGAATTACAACATTGTTGAGGATTTAGCTGTTTCACCCTCAGCAATGTCGGCTTTAGAAGTGCTGCAATCATGCCCAGCACAGCGAAAATTACTTTTGTCGGCTATAGGAGCTGTTGATGTTCAGGACCCGAACCTAATAATCTTTGATCTAGAAAATAGTACACCGCGTTTGCCTCATCAGATGGCTTTCCAGATCCCAGTGATAGTCAAAAACAGGCCTATTCATCGGACTGTAATTGATGAGGGAGCTTCCATGTGTATTATGTCGATACAGTGCTGGAGATCGCTTGGTTCTCCTTCACTAAATCAATCCTCGACAATTCTTAAGGCCTTTGATGGCCGTGGGTTCCATCCGTTTGGCATTCTACAGGATTTGCCTATAGGGGTTGAAGGAAAAACCGTTAGTCTAGATGTGGAGTGGTTGATGCCCCTCTAGACTACAACCTTCTCTTGGGTCGAAGTTGGACTTACGCTATGACAGCGGATCGTTTCATCGGTCTTCATAGTAATAAAGTTTCCACACAATGGCAAGATCGTAACCATAGACCAGCTGGCTTACTTTTCATCTGACCCAGCCTCTTCAGAGAGTATCCAGCATGTCGGTAAAACGACTATCCTTATAAGGATGTTTGGCATAGGATTAGTTAAAGATGCCGGTTTACTGGGAACTTTTCCTTTTCCTCCAATCAACGTCGTGTCTTCATTTGCATCTATTCATATGATTACTTCAGACACTATTGTTTACGATGATCCTTGGATCGTTCCTTCTGAATCTGAGATAGACTCATTTGGTGACGCAATGCCTTTGAGTCCATATGAAATTTCCTATGAAGCCGTGCAGTCTTTTTACCGACCCGAGTTCGACCAAATGAATGAATGTGGTCCGTGAGGAATCCCTTTTCGCGTCAACCTCGGAGTTAATAACGTTTCCCCGAAGTTGTGTCATCTGACGAACAACTTTGTGAAGTCCTGTGCGTAGACGATTTACCATGGGAATATCTCCATCATAGATCTTCGTTTTTACCTGAGGATGATCGTTCTGAAAACGATTTCTCATCAATCTTTACAGCTGAATATGTCAAAGAAGCTCAGAGTCCATTGAAACATCCTGATTCAGAGCTGAATTTGGGAAACATTTCTCGTACTATTCCCATTGACATTTCAGTCAAGCCCGGAATTGTTGAACACATTCATATAGGTGCCTCGTGTTCAGATGACGAAATTCAGACATACAAGGCCCTATTTCAAGAATTCCGCGACGTGTTTGCCTGGTCCTATGAGGAAATGCCAGGAATTGATCCCGCAATTGTTGTCCATGAGATCAAAACTTACCCGGACGCTAAACCCGTCCGGCAACGTTTGCGTCAGATTCACCCACGAAAAGCGGCTGCAATTAAAGCAGAAGTTGAGGCTGTTGAAAGCAGGTTTCATTTATCCGATCCCGTTAACGAATTGGGTATCAAATATTGTTCCGGTTAACAAAAAACAGGGAACAATAAGAATATGTATCGACTATAGGGATATCAATCGTGCTTGTCCCAAGGACAACTATCCAACACCCTATATCGATCAAATAATTGATGATTGTGCCGGCAGTGAAATATTTTCCTTTATGGACGGTTTTTCCGGTTACAACCAAATCAATATTCTACCTGCCGATCAACCAAAAATGGCTTTCATTTTCCATGGGAGACATTTGCTTATTGCAAATTACCTTTGGGCTTAAGAATGCCGGAGCCACTTTTCAAAGGGCGTTGTCTTATGCATTTCATGACATCAAACACATTGTGCAACCGTATCTCGATGATTTGCCCACTCACTCCTTACATCGAGCTGATCACCTTGTCCATTTACGAGCAATTTTTATGAGATGTCGGCATTATCATATACGTTGAACCCACACAAATGTGTCTTCTGTTATAGAAGTGGGACGATTGTTGGGATTTGTAGTTTCAAAAGCCAGCATCCGCGTCGATCCCTCGAAGGTAGAAGCTATCATCAAATTGCCTCCTCCTTCGAGTCTTCGCCAACTCCAAAGTTTGCAGGGGAAAGCAAACTTTTTACACCGATTCATTCCTAACTACGCCGAGATTACCAAGGGTTTTACCCGGTTGTTGAAACAAAACGCTCAATTCTCTTGGGATGAGATAGCTCAGAAATCTTTTGATGCACTCAAGCACGCGTTGACCCATGCACCGTTGCTGCATCCTCCCAACTACAACCAGGATTACTTTTTGTACCTCGTCGCCGCTCATTCCACCATTGGAATGGTCTTAGTCTAGGAAGACGAATTCGGAACGGAACATGTGATCTATTACCTTAGTCGGACGTTAAATCCCACTGAGCTCAAATATTCACATGTGGAGAAATTGGCCTTGGCAGCCGTTCAAGCTGTCCAACGTTTTCGTCACTACATTCTTCTCCGTAAAACTACAGTCATTTCGGATTGCAACCCTATGATCTACATTTTGACTAAACAATTGCTAGGGGGCAAGTACTCTAAATGGATCGTTATCCTGCAGGAGTTCGACTTGGAATTTGAAAAATCTAAGTCTAAGAAATCTTTAGTTTTTGCAGAGTTGATGTGTGATTTCCTGCATGCTGACACAGAAACTGTGGCAGAGGAGCCCATTGCGGACGAATCTTTGTTTCATCAGCACTTTAGATCCGTGGTATGGAGATATAATTGTCTATCTCCAGACCCAATCCTTTCGGCCCGAAGTTTCAAAGTCGGAACGTCGGAAAATTCGATTCCAGTCCCAACAGTACAAAATTATTAGAGATACTCTTTATCGCCGTGGGCGGACTTGGTTTTTCGTCGTTGCTTAACTCACGAGGAAGCTGAAAGGGTTTTGAAGGACTGTCACTCTGGAGCGTGTGGTCATATGTCTGGGTATGCCACAGCCCAAAAGATATTGCGGCTGGCTACTTCTGGCCGTCCTTGTTTAAAGACTGTATTATTGCGGTCCGAAATGCCACAACTGTTAAGTGTTTGATCGCAAGATGGCGCACCACCTGCTCCTCTCCACCCTATAATTGTTGGTCCTTTTGCCAAATGGGGTATCGATTTTATTACATGTAACCCTCACTCGGCCGGGGGGCATGCATATATCATCCTTGCGGTTGATTATTTTACTAAGTGGGCCGAGGCGATGCCTACATTCGAGGCAGACGGAAAGACAGCTGCAATTTTCGTATTCAATCACATTATTGCTAGGTTTGGTGTCCCACAAGCGATAATCACTGACCATGGGCGCCATTTTCAAAACGTTATGATGACAGAACTTACAGGCCAGCTTGGTTTGCGTCACGATAGCTCAACTCCTTATTATCCACAAGCGAATGGCCTAGTTGAGTCCATCAACAAAGTTTTAGTTATCATGATCCGACGAATCATTGGTATTCATCGGTCGAATTGGCACAACATGTTATTTTCCGCGCTTTGGGCGTACCGAACCTCAGTGAAAACATCAACAGGGTTCACTCCTTTCCAACTAGTTTATGGTTTGGAAGCAGTGCTGCCCATTGAATGCGAAATCCCGTCACTTCAAATGGCTGTCGAATTACTTCCAGCTACTTCCGAAGAGGAGAAGCGTTTATTATACTTAGCTCAATTAGATGAGACTCAACGTGACGCTGCATTGGCAATCGAGACTCACGCAAAACGGATGAAAGCTCAGTATGATCGCAACGTGACCCCTCGAAATTTTTCGGAAGGAGACCTAGTGCTATTATATGATCAAGCTAACGATAAATTAGGTGCTGGAAAATTCGTTCCTATGTGGCATGGGCCCTACATTGTCAAGCGAAAGCTAGCAAAAGGGCCTATGAGCTGGTAGATTTTGACGGGGACTCTTTGGGTAAACCCAAAAATGGACTTTACCTAAAGAGGTATTATGCTTAAATGATGGGTATGGAGATTTAGTTAGGTTAGTTTTTTCTTTCTAGCTGGTGTGTTTGTTAGTATAGACAGTGTGCTTAGCTCAGAGAGTGTGTTTTTGGTCGTTATTCTGGCTTATCTTGGTTTTACTCTTGATATTGCAGATGTCGATGCCTCTCCAAACGTACATTGGATTCGCTGATGGTGCTTGTCGTAGTACACGGAATATCTCTTCCGCAGCTTGGGTTATCTATTCGCCCTCTGACGAGTTAGTTTCTATGCATGGGGTGAGCCTCGGTCAAACAACAAACAACATTGCAGAATACAGTGCAGTGATTGAGTTATTGTCTGAATCTATTTCGTTTGGGATTCGGAGTTTGATAGTGAGGTTAGATTCTGAACTCGTTGTATTACAGCTTAATAGAGTTTATGCCATTAGAAATCCAGTGTTATTAAGGTTATTTTGAGAGTGCGCCCTCTTGGAACGTGAATTTGATTACATTGAATATCAGCATATTCCAAGGTCTTTAAATACATTAGCAGATGCAATTGCTTCTCGAATGTTAGATAGACATTTGCGATAATCATACATGTAAATTTAAAAACATCTCATCACACATGTTTAACAAAATAAGCTGGTAATAATGATATATATAGATAGGAGTGTGTCAAAAAATACATCGTCTTCGATCATAGGTTGAAAAACACCTTATGATCGGCAAAAATGATAAGTACAAAAAACCAAAATGTCACATGTGTCTACAAAAGTGACCATCCAATCACTGGTGGTGCTCTCTATACGACACCACTGCACGGGCTACCCTACACAAGAACCTTCTAAAAGGTCCTGGGACTGCAACCACATAGCGCTGAAGTCTGATAAGAATATCATCTATAGTCATCTCTGGTATGTCTGCCATAAGACGCTCTAGGTCTTCTTCCAACTCAGCTAAGGTCTCTGCGGCCACGTCCTGTGGGGCCGGTGCTGGTGCAACTGGTACTCTCCTCTCGAAAGGCCGAGATTGGCTGGACGTTGTGGGCCTACATCTGCATTTTGAAAATTGTCACTGTCAGTTTTGAGACGATAAAAAAACAAAAAAAATAGATAATTTAAAAACTTGTGAAAAATGAAGTACCTGTGTCATCCCATGTTCTCCCGGTGGAAGAATCATGTCCGGATCTCCACGAAAATCAACTCCGGCATACGGAAAATCCTGTATCGAGAAAGACCTGTTTTCCAACCAGTGAAAATACTCCGGTCTAAATCGGACAACCTCCGTTCCCTCGTCAGGATGACGGGCATCACCGCAACCCATCGCATCAATCAACTTAGGCTCTCGGGGAGGCCCCACCTCAACAGTGAGCTGCTGTGGGATCAGCATCGAACCCTCTCTAGGGAAAAACTCACAACTAAAGGCCCATAACCAAAAGTCTTCAGCTGTCCGTTTTTGGTCCTAGTCAATTGGCCCTTTAAGTTGGCCAACACAGCATTGCACCAGTTGAAAATGGTGCCCCGATAGCAATCAATCGCCATCCGCATCTGGGATCTAGTGGAAATGTGCAAAGCAGCAGCCCACAAAGTTTGGTAACTGTAAAGGCAATTACCATAAGTTCAGGTTGGGATATCTTTTTAATCTCTATCCCCTTATCCTGGTTTTGATTATTGCACCACTCTAGTCGGAGACTAGCGATGGATTGGCCACCCGGCCTAGTTCCAGACAGAGTCAATTGTTCGCACCTCTTGGCAAACCAGTGAGAAAGTAAATATCTGAGGGCTCTATCTCGAGCTAGTGCCCTCCAATGTAAAAGCATTGATCCTGAACGTTCCACCTTTCATTCAGCCACTCTAGAAAGCGCACTTGGCCCTCATGCCAGTATGGCCCAGTATTTGTAAAGACCGCATGCCTTCAAAGCATCAATGGAAGGTTGGTGATTAATTGCGGCCAAATCAACATCTTCGTGTTCTCTCTCTCGCGCCAATCAAGCATGGTGGGCAATCTACACACCATAAAACATTGTTAGAGTCCATAAAATTAAAATTTTTTGTTCATTTTGGAGAAATAGGGTTGAAAATCCTTTCCGCGGGTACGCAGCCCGCCTTTAGAGACAGAGCGTCTGTACATAGGTTCTCTTAAGGCAAGCTGCGTACGCCCGGCATTTTCCCAACTGAGAAAATGTCGGGGTACGCAGGTCACCCATGGGGCACCTGCGTACCCCGAAAAGCGACCTTGAAACCCCCAAGGCCTCCAAAAAATGAAACTAAAACTTAAAAACGAATTCTAAACGATGGAAATGCAAGGGAGGATGTTGTAGAATACCTGATGAGACGGCGTTCGGTTTCGATGGTCGGATTCTCCGCAATGTCCATGGAAGTTTCTTGCCAAAAGCCCTTTTTTCTCTCCTCAACAGTAAAATGGTAAAAATGAAATGGTAAAAGACCTTTTTATAGGTTTTTTGAGTAAATAAATATCAAATTTGTTTATTTTTCACCATGAAAAGGTATTTTTCAAAGTATTTTTATCTATCTTTAAACAGGTATGAGTAATGTGTTGGTTTTTTGCGCAGGATAAAAGGATTTTCAGGGAAAATGTCATTTTTCACAAACAAAAACATCAGAGTCATATTTAAGCCATTTTCTGACTCCTAAAACATGAAAAGATTGTCGAGCATTTCTTTTACACTCGTTAAAATGGAATTAAAAGACGGTCCTCTTATAGCCCTTTTCTGACCGTAAAAACAGGAAAAGATTGCCGGATTTTTCGTTTCAAATTCGATACTGGAAATAAAACGACGTGTCCTTGATCGCTTTTTACTTTTCAGGTCAAAGACACTAATCATGAAAGTACTCCTTGGTCGCAAGATCAAGCGGTTCTCTCAAGTATTATTTTATACTTTTTCGGGCTTGGGAGACACAAATTTACGAAAAAGTTCAATCCTGGAGTCTTCTTAAGTTTTTTCAGACTCTCTAAAATTGAAAAACGTCGAGTTTCTCCTATACTAGACTCGTTAAAATTTCACAGTAAAGGACCTGTTTGATTACAAACAGGAACGGACCATTCCTTCTTAGGGTTCGAATCAAAACTAAGTTGGACTCATCCGAAGGATGAGCTTATAATCAAGCACATGTTATCCTCCTCAAGCTTGTAAAAATAAAGAGGTACTTACCAGAAATGTGGGGAAAAAAGAGAAAAATGAGCCTATTTGTTATCCTTTGTCTCAGAAGAAGCCTTATCACCCTCTTGAACACGACACTTTTCATTCACCTGGTTGGGAAATCCTTTGCCTCACAGTTGATCAAACCACATTGAAGGTCTTTAGCCGGTATTAACTTTGGGTCAAATGTCACCAAGCCATCTGTTGTGTCGTTATGTGTTCAAGAGGTCACTGCAAATAAACCATTCATCTGCAAAATACCCATCATCCATCTCGACCATCCCTGAGTCAGTCCCTTACAGCTACATTTCTTCAACTTGATCTATGATTTCGTGTTGTGGGCTTGCCTGCAACGGGTCGCTTTCTATCGACATCGGCACATTATCTAGAAATGACCTAGAAATCGTCATTACCTTGAAATCTGCATGCATCAATGGCAGGTTTCTCGCCTTTGACGACGGTTTACATCATTGACTTTCGATCGAAGGATTCCGTGAAATGTTCGACATCAACTCATTCATTCACATCTCATGGACTGTACTGGTACTTTGAGAACCATTGACATCACTAGTGGTCTCTCTCACACTTGTTAACAGTTTACATCATTGACTGGTAATCAAGTGGTTTCTACCATGTTCGACATCAACTCATTTATTCGCATGGATAGAATCGTACCTGTTCGGGAAGTAGAAATGAAGAACCTGGATCTAGTTTCCACCATCCAGGCTGCGAGAGTTTTGTATTCATTATACAGTAGACTAATCATAAACAGATGGCTGCGTCCATACTGTGTCTACAAGAGTCTATGATTATGATGTACTGCAAAATCATTCCTGTATCAGAGCAGTAGTTAGTTTGTTAGTTAAAGTTTTCAATCTGAGTATGGGAATGCCTACCTCAGCGATGATATGATCTTATATATGTATTTTGTGTTGAATACTTGCAGGTTCCGACTAGGCTCTCCACAAGATAATCCTTGAAATGATAAAGTACTTCACCCTTCCTAGATGATATGAAACCCTAATCTACTATAGGCTTCGCACTTTAGGGGGCAATCTGTTACACTAAAATTTGTCACCATGACTATTTGCAGTTAGTATGGCTCCATCAACTTTCATACTATCCTCCTTGGCAAGTCTCATACCTCTGCTCTTCATGTCAAACTCCAAGAAAGAGAGAAAGTCTTTAAAAATCTATATATCTCTGGGTACGCAGTTTCTCTTAGCCTTACCTGCGTGTACGCACCCCAAGTTCACAATACCTGCGTACTTGTACGCTTTGTCTGTAAAGGGGGTGGGTGCGTACTCCTGTAAAGGTCAAAAGGCGCAAGTTTCACTTCAAAAAAGTTACTTGTGGTCATTTCTAGAGCATTCTAGAAGCTTGTTTGACGTGTATTGAGCACCTCCAGATGGTTCATGATCCCTATGAAAGTGGAACTTATCCCATCAAGAGGGGAGCTATCCCATTCAAAGAGGGGCTTATCCCATTGATGGTGGACCTGATTAACTTCCTCTAGAGCACTATAAATACAGGCATTGGGCCAGAGGAGGGAGGTTGAAAGCTGAACATTCCTAAGGGTAGATTTTTGGAATTAGACTCCCTATAGAGCTTGGGAGGAGAGATTCCCATCCTTTCCTAGCCTTATTTGGAATTGGGTGAGCTGATCAAAGTAAAGGAAAACTCTTGCTGGACCCTAGAGGGACCTGCACAACACCAAGGCTCAGTTGTAATGGTTTCTTTTGTTTCCACTTAATACAAATAAACTCATTTTCTCAACAGATTGTTTATTCATGATTTGTTTCATATACTCCTTGGTCTGTATGATGAATATGTGTTATTTTTAAGTTTTATCAGGTGCTATGTAATCTTTTGGCTTGTTAGTGAATGCAGGTTTCGAAGAGAAGGAGGAGCTCATCTGGATCGGTGAGGCTGGACTACTACAAAGTGTTGGACTAAAGGTATGTTATTATCACCTGATTACTTGTATTCTAAATGCATATTAGAGAAAGGTAGTGTTTACTTGTCTTGTTTGTCACAGAAAGCCTTAGCTTCTAGGAGGTCGGGTTTGTTCGCAAAATTGACTCTT